>BMAU01018615.1:0-600000 GCA_019973935.1 Trichonephila clavipes
GTTTCCAAAATCATTAATTCTCTCAGTATATTATTTTATTGCATATCCATGCAGTTATTTATAAAATTTTGAACGCCAGTTCAAATTTCAAATATATCAGTATATTTTTTATTATTTCCTTGTTCCATATCAATGGAAAGTATAGAACATCAGTTCTATGAATTAAGGAAAACTTCAAAATCATTAATTCTCAGTATATTATTTTATTTGCATATCCATGCAGTTATAAAAATTTTGGAACGCCAGTTCAATTGGGAATTATTATATACATCAGTATATATATTTTTTATTATTGTTCCATATAAATGGAAAGTGTTTTTAGAACATCAGTTCTATAAATTAAGATTGTATGTTTTTTTCTTATGATATTTATTTATTTTGTAATGTACATTAGTAATAAGTCTCACGTCAGAGAATAGCAATTGGGTTTTATTAAAAAATTAATGTTGAAGAATACTTAATCTCATGTCAATGAAATTATTTTGTGCTTATGTTACGCATAGTATTTTTCGATTAATGTAAAAAAATATATTATCAGTTAAATTGAGAAAACTACCGAATATATTTTTAGTGTTCTATTATTCCAGCCAGAATAGATTGTTATGGTGCATGTCGGTTATATTTTTAAGTGATTATATTGTGTATATCAGAAATAGGTTAGGTGATTATTGTGTGTCAGCAATATTTTAAGTGATTATTGTGTGTCAGTAATATTGTAGGTGATTATTAAATATCGGCAATATATTAGTGATTCGTGTATCAGCATATTTCAAGTGATTCTGTGTATTAGTAATATTTTTATGATTATTTGTATAGGTAATATTTTATGATTATTGTGTATCAGTAATATTTTTAAGTGATTATTGAATAATCAGTAATATATTAAGTTCTATTTATAGAGTATTAAGTACATTTTTTTTTTTTGGGATATTGTGAAACACATGACTATTATTTTGTTTTCTTCCCAGTTCATCGAGTATTGAGTTAGCGTAGTGGACGTTGTTTGTGGGGTTTTAATGAAGGATATATGTGTGGTACTTAATTTTGCAATTCCTTTTAGTGTTATTTTTTCGTCCTATTATTGGTTAGTTTGAGTATATTTTAAGAGAAAAAAAATTTTTCAAATGGCATTCTTGGGGAAGGCTAAAAAGCAAAGATTTAGTGTTGTTGGCTGAGGAGTTAGGTCAAAAGGTATCAGATAAAATGACGAATATAGAGCAAGGAATATCATAATCGGTAGCAAAGATTACGAGAAGAAGAGTTCGTTAGAGATCAGTTATCTGTTATTTTAGAGGAACGCTTTGAAAGGGAAAAAGTGAGGAAAAATCGCCAGGCAGCTCGCAATCGAGGGAGGAAAATCGCCAGGCAGCACGCAATCCAGCAGCTGCGCTGGGAATCAGAATTGAATGAACTGCGGTTAGAGATCGAAAGTATTCGGTCGAATGTGTCAAGCGGACGAGTTTGTGCAGAAGATCGTAAGAAGACATCTTCAAATTACCGAATTAGTATCGGGAGGGCCGAGGAACATGTGAGGGAAAACGTCTCCTGCTGTGTTGATGGCTGAAACTACGATACCAGTAACTACCCTATCCAAGAAGAAAAGGGAATGGACGATTTGGTGGGTTGTTCACGTCAAGGTCAAGGGTGAGCAAGAAATGGTGAATGCTGTCATAGACACAGGTGCCCAGATGCCCGTGGTAAGACCAGATGTTGTCGAAGGACAAAGCATTAATAATAGAGGGTCAATTCAAATAACGTCTGCATTTGGGGAGCATGAAATGGGTGAAGTAAAAGATTCCAACATGGAATTGAATGACTTTAGGCACGGTGTTGTGCCTGTCTCTAAAAATTTGGTTAACGACATGTTAATCTGTTCCTCTGATTATGAAGTATTAATAGAAAACCTCGCAAATGATTCGCAATCCTGCGAAACTTCGAGAACCTTCAAAGGAAGAAGGAATTATTAGTTCAACAGATTTAAAATCAGTTTGCAGCCAAGAAGTGATCACCAATCTACGTCCTGAGACTTACACACAGTCTTTATTGAATGTTCCAAACGGAGATTTGGTTGCAGTAAAAATTACATGTATCAATTAGGAATGTCCAAACAAATGGACAAGGTATAAAAAGAAAGCAAGAGAGGGGAGGTTGCCTTTACTTGTGTATTTAAAAATAGAATCTTGTATAGTAATAGGCGGGGTCAGCCCGTAAGGAATGTATTTCCGAATTTATTGATTCAATCCTGGTGCAATGTTGTTTGTGATCTCATAACAGGTATTGTTAAAGTTGTTGTTATGGATTGGTGAAATGCATTTAAGGTTCGCGTGGATGTTTTTATGGACAATAACATGCATTTACTTTTTGTCGCTTTTGGGATTGAAAAGAATTTTGCTTGCTTTCATTCTACTTAGAAATTGGAAGAAAAAGAATAAGAGAATTTTTTTAAATGGTTAAACCTAGTACAATATAGAAATTAACGTTTGGCTGGAGGTTTAAGCACATAAAAGTACTGAAATTATCCAGTTGCCTGCTCTGTTAAATAGATAAGATTTATGCCGATGATTATATATATACTTCACGTTTTCAGTACCATAATTTCTTAAAACTGTAAAGATTAAAACTTTGGCTTCTAAAATATGCTTTGCTAGTACATGTTGTATAATTATTTTAGATTTTGTGCTATATTTTTAAAGTAACTTCTTTTATATTTTTAATATTTTTGAGCATTATTTGTGTTTAAAACTTGTACCGGATATTAATTTTCTAGCATATTAATGTGATTTGTAAATCTATTTTTTGGGGAGTTGTGTTAGCAAAAGCTCTTTTACATGATACCTGAAAAAAAAATTTCTCTCGTTATCTTGTTTCTTTTGCCATGTATGTGTGCATGTGTTTTTTTTTATAGTTTCTTTTCAGCTTCATCGTCCTGGAATGACGGATGAGCTTTTAAGGGGGAGGTGTAGGAGTGGGAAGGCCCATTGACACCGTAGCCAAGGGAATGGGGTAGTTTCCTCCCTGGAATGTGGAATGGCAAAGTGGCAGGGATTCGGTCTTTGGGTACGACGGAGTGAAGTCATGTCCGAGTGTTTAACTGTATAATAACTGTTTTTCTTTAAATGTTTTTTTTAATAAACCTTAATTTTTAAAATTTAAATGCCAGGTTTTTTTTTTTAATTTGTTTCCGTGCCCATTGATTAGAATCAAACTCTTACTAGCAGCACGAGGGCTTTCCTGCTCTACTAGAAGCAATTTTTAAACCTGCCACGCTATGGGACAGCCATAGCAAGCGAATATGCAGTTGCTATAAAACGTAAAAAATTTTATATGCAAGTAATTCAAAATATCAGTTTTTAACTACTAAGTATATTTTATTTTGTACTAAACGTTTGATTTTTGCAATAAAAATGACAATTTATGCACCCAATCGTCAAAATAATTTGACAGTTAAAGGATTAAGATATTTAATACAAGATATTGCAAACAAAAAATAACAGAAAAATAACAAAGGAATTATTAGTATTTTTCAAATAATAACTATATAATCACCTGAAGGTAAAAAATATATTTAAAACAATTACAGTAAATTTTTGACATAAGGCAAAAAAAAAAAAAAAAAAAAAAACGTTGTTTAATTTTTATATAATTTTGAATTAAAAAGAATTATGCTAAGAAAAGAGCACTACATTGAAGGCATTCGAAAAGAATTTAATAATAAGCTGCATGAAATCCAATTTTATTGCACTTACTTTATGTCTTAGGTTTATAGTAATTTAGAATACAAATTTAAACAATGACTAATTGCATCAAGGCTACCCTTGAAGTGTTATTTTTATAGAGACCGTCTCTTGTCAACATTCTTATAAAAAAGAACGAGTACTTTAAATATTTTGTATTTGTTTAATAACCATCTCAGTAATTAATCCCTATCTTTGACATTGATTTATTTATATTACAGTCTGTCCAAAAAAAAAGAGTTATAGCTATTTGAAAAATAAAATACTTATGTATATTGATATATTAATGAGAGAGGAGTTAAAAATATTCGTGTAAATGATGTGTTCATGTAATAGTAAACTAAAATGTTGCAAAAGAGGATTTAATACATTCGACTAATTATATCAACTTTGTCGACTAACGAAATCCTTGAAAATATAAGGTGTTTCCAGGGGACCCCATCCAAGCCCGCGCGCCTCTTAGATGAATATATCTTAAAACAGGGGCGTAACGAAGAACATTTGGGACTCTCCCGAAAAGTCAGGCTTTGGACCCCAAGTTGGATTTTATAAAGGTTAGGCACTGGGTGACGGTCAGGTTTCGGGCCCCCTAGAACCCTGCCCCCACAATGGGGGGGGGTGTATGTTACACCACTGTCTTAAAATAATATTTAAAGTAGATCAACTTGTTATAGGTACTTTATATAAGGAAAGACAAAAATACTGTTTTTTTAATTAAAATTTTTAACTTAATGAGGCAAAATTTAATCATTAATTCGTGCTTCAGGTCTCATCTACCATTGCATTAAATTTAATAACTGGGCTTTGTGCTTATATTTTGTTTAAATGCACTATCGAAGTCTAGGTATATTGAAGTTATCAGCTGTCGCATTTCATTATTATGCGTTAATTTACTATATTTGTTTTTGCTGCCCCATGCGTTCAGACATATTTGTAACTTAAATGTATTATTCAGAATGGCATTAAAATGTTTATAACTGTGTGAGAAGTTTCAACAGGTATTCTGAAGATTTGCAACCTGTAATTTAGGAACTGTTTCTGCTTTTAAATTTAGACTTAAACGTCAAATCTGCTGATATGTCGATATGTTGATCTTTCTCCTTCATTGGCAAACCTGATTTATCCGTTCATGCCTGAAGTACGTGACTTTCACGAAATTTATTTTACCCATAAAATATTTATTTATATTTACTTTTATAAGCAAACTAACTGCCTTTAAGAATTCGGTCTTTTATAAAAATTAAAATTTTATTAAAATTTTAGCGCTTTGAATAAGGAAATAATGATCAATTAAGGAACCCCTGTTATAGGTCCAGGTCGAACACCTCTGTCTTAAGTGATTCTTACATATTATTTAAAATTTAATTGTAAAAAATACAGGAAAAAGAAACCGAATAACTAAATAAGAAAGCAGTGGTCTTTTTTCCAATCAATTATCAGTTTAAAATATTTCGAAATTTGATTTTGAACGATAGATCTAAATATATTCGATAGTAATCGTACTTGCACTGATTTACAAGAATACGTGCAATTAGGAATGGAAGAATTAATTCTGAATTAAAAATATACAATTTTCGATAAGGATTAATTATAACGTTGTAATATGCATTTCGACATTTCACTTTAAAAAAAAAACATATTTGAGATACTCCTAAGTTTTTGCTATTGCATCTTACGAAATATTTTATTCAATCGAAATAATATGAAATATATTTTTGTATTTTATTTAAAAGAAAAACGACGCTTTCAGAATACTTTTAAAGCAAATGTTGGTCAATTCGAAAAAAAAATATTTAAATAAAAAACAATTCTTTTTATAATTTGTATTAGGCATTTTAAATTTTATTTGCAATTTAACATTCCAAAACAATAACAATAATTTTATAATAAAATTACAAAAATTCGTGGTTGGCAGATCGTAGCTTCAGATTTTCCTTTTATGACTTTAGAGCAGAGCAAATAAGGCTTTTGCAGTTTAGCTGAACTAAGTTCAAAGACTCCTCGAATCGTGGGTGAAAGTTGGGCAAATGAGATATTAGCTCAGATGTCGTCATTGTCATGTCACAAAATTATGAGGCTCCTCATCATTAGCCCTATGATATAGCTACAAATTATGTCAATAGGGAGAGAAGAATCATTTCTTTTCATTTATGTCTTAATATTCCATGTTAAAGGAAATCCTCTCAAAAGAAAAGGGGGGAGGAACCCTTATTTGGTTCAAAATAATTCTGAAGAGTACCGAGGTTTTTTAATCTGCAATGTAAATTAATGAAATTATATTTTCATTTCCCCCAATACGTTAAAATCGTTCTTTAAAAAATATTTCAAATGAGAAATGAAATTTTTATTGGAGCATCTTAACAAAGGTATGAATTTTAGAATTAAAAAAAGAATTCAATTTATTTTATACGCATTACGTATTTAACTTATTAGCATAAATACGAGAAAAGTGAAGGAATTTTTTATTTTTATTTATCAACGTTTATCGTGGATTTGTATCGATTTTGAAATGTATTCATATTATTTTCTTGGAGAATTGACGTCAAATTATGCTTCATTTGAGAAATAGTGTTACAGATGGTTCGCTACATTTTATTTTCATTATTTAACGTTCGCATTATATGTCAAAAATGATACATAGCAAAAATAAAATTTCTGATCAGTAAAACTTAGTCACATACAATATTTTGCCAACACATACTCGTTACTTATATGTAATGTAGCATTTTTAATATAACACAACACACAAGTGTAAATCATCAATATAAAATAAAAGTTCTATTAATGTATAATTACGCCACTTTGCATTAGATTACGGAATAGCTTATTGACTAGCTGCATTATATACAAAATAGTTTCATAAGTATTTAAATAATCTTTAACATATTCTTTTGATATTTAATCCTTAAAAAAATTTTAAAGCATAATTATTTCGATATAAATGGGATATTTCAAATAATTTCACAATTATAACTGAACACATATGTTCATATATATATTTAGAATATAAAATTAAATTTAAATCCACAAATAACATAGAAACGTAGTTTTTAAATAAATAAATTCTTTTGATTCTGATTTATAAAACATTCTTTAACATAATTTTTCTGAATCTCTTATCTGATAATAAATTTCTTTTGGTTTTAAGATAGCTTCGTAGATCAATTTTATTTTTATCATATTTGGACTGTAACAGATTTTCATGAAGAACTATGTTCAAGAAAATGTTTAATCAAAAAGTATATACAGAAACTAAGTAAAAAAATAGCAAATAATGAATATTTTTTTTAGAAAAATCATATTACACAGATTAAGAAAAAGTCCGTAATATAGATAATTTTTCTGAAGTATTGTGATTTTGAGAGAATTTATTTTATGCATATGCATAACTATGTTTCAGAATTAGTGCTAAAAATGTCAAGACTATCCAGAAAAAATGAAAGATTGATCATGGAAAAGACTTGAATTTTCTAACTATATTAAATTTTACGTTTAAAATAGCAACATTTTACATTTTTAAGAAAGATAAATGAAAAAAAAAAATAGAATAAACTTTATAGCAATCGGTTATAATTTCAAAAATCTTTAAGTTCAAAAGTTTCTTACCTGCCGGATGGCATCCTAAAGATGGCTGTTGATTCGATATTCGAAATCACTGATGTGTGAGATCGAATACAACGCTCGGGATTTTCTGAAACGAAAACTGATGATTTTATACACACCCAAGACGAAGAAAGCTGACATAACAATATAAAATTTTATTCCCAACGTTTTAGCCCTGAAAGGGGCCAACGGATTGAGATATGACCAATAGCACAAATTAGAAGAGTCGCGCTATTGGCTGGCCAATTAAGACGATCTAACTGTAACCGCTGCTTAATGACGTCATTGTCGCCGATCTTGTGAACTGAAGGTCCAACCATTTCCTGGCTGATTAGAAAATGAGTCTACGTAATAAGGATACGCGTTTTGGACGCGTTATCTTCCCATTAGCTTGCACCCGGTTTCTTTTTCTCCACTTTAGATCGGTCATGGACAGTGGTTTCGAAGCATCTAATAGGATGGCTAGACATTGAAGAGGGAATGAACAAAATTTCAAATACTTCCTATCTTACCGTTTGAATCTTCTCGTTGGCGATTTTAGAGCTATTCAAGACCGTTTCATTACGAAAAATTGCAGCTGCAATTTAAAAGATAGAACATGATAGCTATCTGTGTCGGATGAATTGGTTCTCAAAAGGTTCCCTCCTTTTTTTAATTCTTAATTTTCCATCGTCTTTCAGCTATGTATATTATTCAAATATGATTATATTTCATAAATGAAATATTAAGAATAAGTATATAATAGATCCTAAATCAAAACCGTATCTAATTATTTTTTAAAGTTTAATAGCTCCGCAGAGGTGAAAGACATTTCTTCCTCCCCCCCTTATATTTTCCATACCTTAAATTTGATAGTCAAATGCAATTGTAAAATATCGGAACGCTTTGGAACCTTCCAAGCAGGGGCGTAGCTAACGCCGTATCAATGATACGGGATTTCCAAGCTACAGGAACCCAAACATACGTGAGGAAAGAAATTGTTAATATATTAAGGGATACCTAAAAAGTGTGTGGAAGAAACTTTGATATGGGGCCCACTTAGGACTAGCTACGCCAGTGCTTTCAAGATAAATATAGTCCAAGACTGAACTTTTTTTAGATATACACTCGCAATTACATATATAATCACTTCAAAAAATGAATCTTGATCTAGAATTCAAAATATTTTTTTTATATCAAATGAGGCTGCGGATTGGTAATTACCATTACAGACCAAGTACATTCCCCGGGAACTGGTATCAATTTTTAGATACCAACGGCCACAATGTAATTTTTGGCACCCTGTTTCCTCGCCAGAGGAAGTCACCTGAGCTCTGACGATGCGAAATTATACTAAGAATTTAATTTTGCCGAAAGCACCCAAGCCAAAAAGGCACTCTAAAGATCTTTAACATGCCTCACAACCATCGAGATGGCTGATGTTAATCTTCTGCATCAAGAAAATCCACCGACTTAGGCTGGGGTCGGACCCACAAACTTGGGCGTACAAGGTCAGCATCTAACCAACTACGCCACCCAGCCGACATTGAATATTGAATACAGTAATTTCCCGAATTTATGCGATAGGTGAGACTGTGAGTGTTAACCGTGTAGGTCGGGGTTATAATTTTGCATATAAATAATTATAAATTATTTTTAGGGGCTGGAGGCGAAAGAAAATAATATAATTTTCAAAAAATATATTTTATAATAAAATCTTAGATAACACAAATGTACAAAATCGGAAACGAAGAAATTATTTTGATGTAGGTTTTATAAAATAAAACAAAGTAGAGTCTGACATGTGCTCAAAGATTCCCCCCTCACTCAAAATTTCCTCGTAGCATGCTAATAACTTTTTTACTTCTTGGTTTTTTGAAAATGTTCACTCTTCGATGTAATCTGTATTTTCTAACATTTGAAACTTTTTTCCCATTAAACTGAGGCCTTCTATCCTATTCCCAACAGTCATTCGATCTTCTGATTGAACTAGATCTAAAGAGACTAAAATTCTTCAATGTCTTGCTGATGCATATCTGTAAACTCATCAATTGTCTGCTCTTGATTGTGGCAATCCAGCAGTTCTTGAACGTCATCACTAACCAATTCTAGATTCATTTGCCTGACAAGATCAACAGCTTTTTCAATCACATTACCATTTTCAACAGGTAATCGAGTTTTGTAGTTCTTAAACAAAAGATTAATCGACGAAATTTGAAAATCGCGTAACTCCGGGTTCGCGTAAGTCGAGGTATTACTGTACTCAATATTTTGATGAACCTTCTTTAAATAAATTTCAATGTTATTCAAAAAAAATCATATGATGTAAAAAAAATCATTATAATTAAGACAGTATCTTAGCGCAAAAAGAGTTTGTAATTGAACTAACTCTGTGGAAATTTGGTAAAAATATTAGTATTTTAGTGTTTGTTTGAGATGCAGGTGTCACGCAGGCGTTGGAAAAATAAAGAAAGGGAATATTTAAATTGGTAGAAAAAAAATCCTTGCCAATTATATGTATATGCTTAGTACTTTTTCTATATGTGATTTTACGTAAATGTATATATACCTGCGCACACATGATCTCAGTCATTTTCATAGATAAGAAGACATTGTAAGTCATAAAATTAAGGAGAGAAAACATCGAAATTCTCAATTAAATCAGGACTCGTATTATATTTTTTGTTAATTACAGTAATTATGTAACTAAGATGAATGATGAGTTGAAAGTGATTCATCAATTTGAGAGAATAAAAATGTATGTATTAACTTTTATTACATTTGACTTAAATATGTGAGGCAAACCTGAATTTATTTAAAAAAAAATTCATCTGACGAACGCTTTTAATGCTTATAAGAACGTATTTTTTTCTTTGTTGATTGCAATAAATTAAATATGCTTCTTTGTAGACACATAACTTCTAACGTTCAACTATATACCTAATAAATTAAGCACAATTTTACATGTTTGGTATAACATTAAAGTAATTTATAAATTGACAAGTCGATTATTGATATGCCTAAATCCAGAGGATTTTGTAATTGAACTTTTTGCCTTTATTAAGAAATTCCCTTACCCCCAAAAAATACAAGGCGAGGAAACGGGAATCATGCATTTTTAAACTGTATTATAAGCAGGGGGCCTAGCTACTACCGTATCAGCCGTATCAATGATATGGGGCTCCCAGGCTACAGGGGTCCCCAATTGTAAAATTTTAACGCTTTTAAATAAATTTTATTATTGGAAAAGGGCCCCCAAGCAATTTTGATACAAGGCCCTCTCAGGACTAGCTACGCCATGATTATAAGCACATTAAAAAAGATTTTAATGAAGAAAATACACTTGCCTCCGAAAGTCTGCGTACAGGCAATCATCTTATGTGTTTATGCTATAATTACCATTAAAATCTCACTTAAGAATATCAAAATGCTTGTCAGCATATAATTCTTCAAAATTTCCTTATTCAAACAACAGCAATAAAATTCACCTTAACGAGAAAAAGCAAGAATGACCACTAAATAATCACAAACCATCCGCTCCAAAAGTCTGCGTACACTTACAAAGTAGAGTTTTTAAAGACCCCTTTCATTGTAAAATAATTGCACTAACTCGTGTTTTTAGATAATTATAAGCTTCTTTTACGATTTATTTAGGATTTGAGATTTGAAAGCTTTTGTGGTTCCATGACAGGCAACAGATTAGAGATAGACATATTATGGAAATAAAAAACACATCATAGATCTTCAGAAAAGGGGAAAATTTTTAAAGCAATTGTTGAAATTGTTAATAGGAGACATTCATTGATTCAAAAAGTGTTTATAAACTACAAATCAACTCAAATTTTAACACCCAAGCCAAGATCCGGCCACACGTCTGCAGTGCAACTTCGAGAATATTGCTTTGTAATACGCTGTATAAAAAATAAATCCAAGACTATAAACTTCACATATAGCTAAAAGTGTTGCTGATATATCACAAAAAAGTATGACTTTAACCACAGTTAGAAGAAAACTGAAAAAAGATGACTATCATGCCCAAGTTGAGCAAGCACTCAAGAAGCCATTCATATTTCAAATGAGCAGAACTAAGAGAATGACATTTTCCAAAAAACACCTAAATAGGACATATATTTTTTAGAAAAATGTAATAAATTCAACTGATACTAATTTTTTGTAATTTAGCATCAAAAAGCACAAAAAAAAAAAAAAAAACCTGCAAAAATTCCTGGACAGATCTTAAGAAAGAGAATTCTTTTTCGACTATTAAACATGGAGGAGGAGGCATATTGTTTGGGGATGCATTGGAAGTCTTTCGGCTGGTAATTTGGAATTTATTGAATCAACAATGTACAAAATTGGTTTCTTGAACTTATACACCTTCATTGTCGTGTGCGCTGGTTTTCCAAAGAAAGTGCACTCGAAAGATTTTTTTATTTGAGAAAGCGTGTTATATATAAGGTGCAACCCCAAAAGCGAATAGGCTTGTGGTTAATATAAATGAAACAAACAAAAAAAAGTGTTCTTTATGTGAGAAAGGGGAAGGTGAGTGTGCCAACAATTTCTTACCATAATATAAACAATTGTCTAGTTTTTTTGAAAATGGAAAGAAAGAAAAAAAAGACTCATGCATGTGAAAAAAAATAATTTATGTTCTAACTGTTAAATATTTTTTATTTTTATAAAGCCATATGTTTCGAAATGATGATAGGAATTAACATTATAGCAATACGTTTAAAAGGTGATAATACGACTGACACATTTAATATTTCTTCTTAACACACTTTTATTTGACCTGTATCTCTAGAGACGGAATCTTTGAAATATAATGATACGGGATTTATCCGAAGCCCCATAAACAGGGAGAAAAAAATAGCCCTCAGAGACCCGATAATTAATAACCATTGAAGAGCAAGACTAATTCCAGCAGCCACGTAATTCCGGCTTCAAATATCAAGCTCAAAGATAAATTCAACAATAAATAAATGATAGTTTAAAAAATTAAAAAAACACGCTTTCATTGTAGATCGAACTAAAAAATGAAATATAAATATATATTATAGTTTTAAAAATACTAAAAAACTCGCTTTTATAGTGTGAATCGAATTAAAAAGTAAAAAAATCATTCTTACTATAAGAATGAAACGATTAACAAGAAAATTAATGTCATTAGGGTAGAAGCGTGAATTGCTCTACATTAATTGTTATAATGTCTTACTAGTTCTCTTCCAAAATGCAGAGTTAGTGTAAAAATGCAGTACAAAGCATTCTACGCTTTTACCACAATGACATTAATTTTCTCGTTAATCATTTTATTCTTGTATTATAAATTATTTTTTTACTTTTCAGTTCGATTAAACATAAAAGCGTATTTTTTAGATTTTTTAAACTATGATTTATTTTAAACCACTTTGGAGAACAATGACTAACACATTTATCATTAATGCAATAACTATTCTGAAGGTAACAAGGCTCCGAACTATGATAGATTTAAAATTTTGATTTTTATATTTTGGGATTCATTCGGTGCTAGGTTTAATAATTTTCAAGGTCATGAAAACATTTTTAAACAATTATCTTTTCATACATTTTTTTTCAGTATTTCTGAAAGATGTTAATTGTTACCCATCTGAAATTTAAATCGGAATTATTGACCCACAGCACTTTACTACACTGAAAAGAAAATATAAGGAACTTATTTCAACTGCAAGGGATATAAATTATGTTGAACTTCAGAAAGTTGTACCAACAAGCAATTTTACACCATTTAGCTGTCAGATATTGTTGTAGATTTGGATCAATATGTTTGTGCACAAGTATTTTCTATTATGAACATAATTAAGTCAAAATATCGCTCAAAGTTAACCGATATACACCTAAAACAACCTAATTATTTTTTTGCAACTTCCAGAACTAATTCTAATATAAATGACTTGGTAAAAAAGGCAATAAATTCAAAAACCACATTAAGAGGACTTGGTACCCCCAAAATCACAGACCTATCGTTTTTTTTTTATTTTCATTTAATCTTATTCTTTGCATTATTATCTTTCGATTGATATATCACTTGTGCATGTCGGAAAGTTAGAAGTTGAATAAAACTTTATTTGAAAACAAATTAGGCAATTCAGCCACGCCCCCTTTTTTAGAAAAAAAAGCTAAAAAAAAGCATTTGATAAAAAAAATCTAACTTATAAAGAGAAATAATAACATTAAAAAAGGAATGTGCAATATATAAAGCAGAATATTTCCGAGGCAATACATACAATCATTTTTTTTTCTTTGTGAAATGTGTGCATGTAAAATTTTTAAGTTAAGGCATTTTATATTAATAATTTTATAATTTCAGTTCTTATTCCTGATATATTTTTCATACAAAAGTAATACTTGAATATTATAAGAAGAAAAACAGCTAAAATTTCTGTCGTGACAGAAAAAAAGATTTTTTAACGTTTTTCTTGAATTTTCTTGTGCAGTTAGTACTCTCTAAAAGTTGATCATTTATAAAAATGTGTGGGTTGAAAAAATATGAAAATGCAATTATTTTAAAGAAAAATGTATAATTAATATCTTAAAGTGGTATTTTAAGTTTAATTAAGCTTATAATAATTATTTTTTCAAAATTATAAACTTCAAAGTGGTTAGTCTCAGTTTGTGTTTTTCGAAACCTTAGTGCATTCAAAATGCTACTCCTTCGACAATTATTTACCAATCACTTCCATTTTTTTCCTGCGTGTTAAAAATAAAGCATGTAATAAAATTAGGGATCCGTTTTGCTATAAACTGAATATTTCTTTTAAAAAACAAAATAAAATGTGAGACATGTTGGCTTTTTCATTGATTTTTAGCCTGTATATCAACATTTTATTTTTTTTCTCGAAAACGAATAAAGTTATTCTAAAATCGATCCCTAAAGTTGTTCAGAACATCCATAAGAATATTATAAAAAAATTTCAGGTCAAAAAATTAACTTTTACAAAAGGAGTAGGATTTTAAAATTTTCCCAATTTTCTTCAAAAAATTAAAATTTTTAAAATTGTGTGAATAATATATAAAAATTTTCAACTGGTATCATTTTCTTGAATAGAAACATTGTATAAAATGCTAAAATATAATTTTTAAATACGTAAATAAAGAATTTTGCTCAAAAAGAGTACCAAGTCTTCTTAACAAAATACTTACTGACTGTTGAATAATTATTTAAAATTAAATGTGTGTGTGTTTCTCAAGAGTTACTCATTTTTATTTTATTCTGAGCCTAACTTATTGAACCTGTAAAAAGTTTTTAACATTAAAAGCTAGGTTTGTACTTTTGTCTTAAATATTATATTATTTTCAAATTTCCACTACTTAAACTTGAATTTTAAAAAATGCATTGTTTGCATATGCATTACATGAGATTTTTAAAAATCCCATATAATGCATATTTATCATGATAGTGAAAGTAAATTTGAGAAAAGCAATGAACACATGAAATGTATTAGTTAAAAGGAAAATTTTTAAATGCTACCAAAAGAACTCTATCAAGAAAAATATAAAGCCAAAAGTGTACCATAAGATATACTTCGCCCTGTCAAAAAGACACAAGAAAGAAAAGGTTCAACATGCTTTTGGTCGATCATCATAGGACAATAAAACTACAAAAGCTTAGACCAAATATAACAGTTTTGCCTGCAAATATCATCCCTGTAATGTTAATGAAAAGTGTCTGTGATTTGTGTCCTTTATTAAAATCACGCACACTTGAAACTTCTTAGTTCAGTTTGATTGATACCGTTTCTCGAATTATCAAAGAAAAATTGAGAAGTTCTTAAAAGTAGGTAAGTATACTTTCTCTTAATTAAATTATCCATTGGAATTAAGATTTTTATCGCGTACAGTAAAAATAATTATAAAAAAAGGATTGGGGTAACTCAGTGACCCCGCGCGACCATTGAAGTTAGTGAAGAGTGCGCGCCTGCTCCCGGGTTAGCCTCTGACTCATGGAAAAAGTGGTTGAAACTGAGAATTCAGGGAAGAGGTTGAATACTAACTGCAGGATTTCATGAATCCAACGTTGTGTGTGTGTGTGTCCAATATGAGTCCATTACGAAAATAAGTAATTTAGTCTCAAACGCAACTGCGTCCCACACCATGGTACTTGGTATTCTGGATGTGTGACTTTCATAACAACCATAGATCTTAGTGCTAAACGCGCCATCTCCCACCATATATTCGACTGTTGTCTCCACCAATACAAATCGACCTATGTCCGTTTTGTCCGATACCATTCCAATATCTGACGACGATGCAAAGCTGTTAAAAGCAATCGATGGTCTAGAGCAGGGGTTGGTAACCTCGTAGCTGTGGCGTTCCAAACCAATCTACAATATAATTCAGGATGCCACATTGTAGGAAACATCTGAAGCAATTCTAATCCTCCGATAATGCATGCAGTGATAGGAAGTAGTGGTCAAGAATATATATTTAGAGTTTTATTATATATTAATTTCGCATCATTTTTAAAGGTATTTATTAACATAAAAAACATAACTATTCCTTCCATATATAAATGAAAAATTATAATTGTACACAGATTTTGTATTATGTATCTTTTAAACCTATTAATTAAAATGAGAAATAGACAACATAAAATAGAAGTATTTCCCTTCATTACAGTTAAATAACAAGATAAATAAAAATTTTAATGCGAACCTAGTGCTTGCACCGCTCTATTTTCATATTACTCAGGGGTATAATTTGTGTTTTTCATTTTGACTCGATTCTGAGCATTTAGCAGGTAAACAATTTTTTGTGGACTCAAAATATTTTTCATATGAGAGAAAAGATTTGCTCACAAGACATGTAGAACCAAAAGCGAAAAGCAGAGCACAAGCAATTTTCTTCAAACAATTCAATCTCTCCAGCGATGACATCCGATAATTTTAAATAGCTGTCGATTAACCTTTAGAATTTTTTCATACTTCCGTAATTGCTGCTTTCTGAAGATTATAGTCCAAATATTTCATTTAAAAATAATCACCTTCCATCTCCTCAAAAATTGACAAATTTGTAGAATAGTGCAGAGTGTCATTGAGAATTGTATCACGTGATAAATGTGGCACGCGTGCCATGGGTTGTCAACCCCTGGTCTAGAGTTTAGTCTTACGTAGAGAAACCATCGACACACACACACAACACACATACAAATGGTACTATTGCTTTAAAATCCGGCGTATATAATGCGCGCTTTTAATATAAAAAAATAAGCTCGAAATTTACAGGCGTGCGTTATACGCCCGGTATAAAAATGAAAGTTTTACAAATAAAAAAATGAGCATAAAAGATAATTAGATTTTTACATACATCGAAATTGTTTATTAAAAAGAAATGACAATCCTTATGAACTTAAAGGATTGTTGCTCTAGAAGTTTACTGTTTTTTTCTCTCCTAAAGCTTAGAATAATACCTCGAATAAATGACTTCAAAGCAACAGCATTGCATATGAACATTTCACGTTTCTTCGTAAAAAAAAAGGTGCGTGTTATTCGACAAATATACCTAAAAACTAAAAATCGCAGCTTTAAAGTATAGGTGTGAGTTATACGGCGGTGCACGTTATACACCTGATTTTACGGTACTTATGGAATTTTCGACAGAGGTTCAGTACATAAATCAGAGTCAATGAAAGGCAACACACATTCAAAATAATTTAAATTCCTAAGAAAACTTGTCTTTCCTCTAAATAATTATTTAAAATTTTAATAATTAATTAGTATAATTAGAATTCCTTTCATATGCATAACATTGGTTATAATAATGTCAGTATAATATTTGTTACTTTGCTTGAATCCAAAAGTGGACAGAAAAATATTATATGTCCAACATTTTTAATTCCAATTGTCAATTGAAAAGAAGTTAGCCACCAGTGTTGTTCGATTTGCAAAGGTAATCTTTATTTAGGCATAACTGGATTGTATTTGTTTGTTTGATTAATTGTTCTTCTGAAACGACCTTGGATTAATGGAAAGCATTTAGTCACTACTTCCTTCTTTAGGCTGGTTTTTCTCTTCTAACCTGAGTAATTATTGCCTGAACTTATTTTATAATATAACATTTTGGAACATTTGTGAAACTAGTAGTAATTGTCAAAAAACACAGCAGTCAACTTGGCTAGCTGAATCCGCAAAAATCCATCATTAAGAAAAACGTCACTTTATCCAAGATGAGATGTGTGTTTTTCATTCAACATATTGAAGGACTATATTACATATATAATCTAAGACAGCCAGTGACGCACACAAGGAGGCCGCGGTAGCCGAGTGGTACAGGTATCGGACTGTGGCTTGCTTTGTCACGGGTTCGAGCCCAGTACCACTAAAGACCCGCCGTGTAGGGCAGCGATGCACGTTAAATCTGTCGAGAGCTGAAACGTCCTCCCGTTGGTGTGGTGTGGTAGTTAGGAGAGGGGGGTGCCAGCTCAGGTGTCGTCCACGTCACTTGACCATGGTTCAAAATTACGTGGTCCGTCGCCAAAAGCCCTCGTGTAGCTGAACAGTGCGACGTTAATATTCAATCAATCAATCAATCAATCGACGCACACAAGGAAGGGGGGGATCCTGGGGGTCCGGACACCCCCAAAGCCCTTGATATTTTTTCTGATTGATTATAATTCTAAGTATATAGTACGTAAAATTTAACTAAGTATTTGTTATTAATGATTAATTTTATTAATTAATGCTAATTATTTATTCAATAATTAGTTTTTTACTGTGTTTTGTTCCCGAAAATAGACAAAACCAAAAGGAGCATGATACAAGAATGGTGAACTTTCGACCCCGTACCCCCTGAAAAATTCTTGTGTGCGCTACTGAAGACAGCGATAACCTGCGTCCCACCGAGCCTTTTTAAGTGGCCCGGTCATGACACATTTCTCTGAAAAATTCAGTTATTTGAGAACAATGTATTAAAAATTTGATGGGAAATTCTTTTACAGGAAATCAAATGCATCAATTTTGCTTTTTTTGCTGTCGAAGTCGTACGGCTGCGAATTGATATTCTTTTCTCTATTTGTGTAACGGAACTAATTTTTAACAATCCTTCATACCTTGCAAGCGAAAAATATTTGAATGTGTTGGAGGTAGTCTGTTTTGTAGTGGAAAACAAACATGGATCAGTACTTGTTTGATTTGTCACGAAAGGGCGGTATTTAAAAATGCCCGTAAACACAGGAATCATTCAATAGCACTTTCAGGCTTTATTGAATATTCTTTTCAAAAGCAACAAAGTGTTTTGTCAGTGGTAATTTCATAGCAGGAACAGAGACATCTTATGAAGTTTGTTATATTATTGATAATCAGATGAGAGAAACCGTTTACTGATGCAAAAATTGTGAAGGAGCGCGCGCGTTTCTGAAATTCTTTTAATTTAGTGTTATCAACAAAAATTATATATATATATATAATAATTAAAAGAAGCAAAACAGAAGTTATAATATTTTGATCAATTTTCCACATTTTAAATTTCTAATGTTATCTTGATCTTAAAGCATCCCCCTCCCGTTTAACCTCATGGTGTGACCCACGTGATATGGCTGACATATGTATGCGGCCCAGCAGAAAAAAAGGTTCAGTACCCCTTATCTAAGAAGAAAATATTTTGTTGTCCTTTTTTCTTAATTAAGTTTTTAAAACTAAATTTTGCAAATCATCGTATGCTAACTGATGCATTCAAATATTCACCTCCAGTTTTTGAAACGGCTTATATTATTCTGCTCTAAGAGCAAATAATAATATAAGTCTACAACAGCGGTCGCCAATCAGAGATCCACTGGTGGTCCATGAAAAATTTTTGATGGTCAGCAAAAAATTGGGTCATTATTTATATTTTTTTAAAGATTCAGTTTCAAAAATGAGCAATAAACGTATTATAGAATATAGATTTTACTTTTTATATTCAGACCCCGATTTAACGAACCTCTATTTAACGAATTTTCTCTTTCCCCGATTAAAATGAAGGTAAAAAATCCTATTTAACGAATAATGAGCTCCGAATTAACGAATTATTTCGACAACCCCAAATTTTTTTTATTAGTTTGTGTTAGGAAAAATAAGATTTTTTTTTTTCGAATAACGACTTTTTTGTTCGAAACAGAAAAAATATTTTCTTGTAAGTAGCCAATTTCGACGGTAAAGAGTGCAGAATGTTATTGAACGTTACCGGTGCAGATGAGTCATGTGTAATGTTTAATGTGAGTTTTGAATAGGACAGGGAATTCCTTTCTTATCTCATTCAACTCTACAGCGCAGAGGATATTTTAAGATTTTAATGATTATCGTAAAATCCGGCGTATAATGCACACTTTTAACACGTAAAATAAGAGCGTGATTTACGGGTGCGTGCGCATTATACGCCGGATATGAAAATGAGAGCTTTAAAAATAAAAAAGAGAGATAAGCATAGAAAAAAAATAGACATCTACATAGATCGAGATATGTACTGTTTATTTAACAAAAATGACATTTTTCGTATTAACTTACAAGGTTGTAGTTCAAGAGGTATACTGCTTTTTTCTAAATCTTGGAATAATACCTCGAATGAATGACTTCAAAACATACGAGTATTACATACGAACATTTCAGGTTTCTTCGTAAAAAAAGGGGTGCTCGTCATACGGCGAATATACCTAAAAACTAAAAATTGCAGCTTGAAAGTATAGGTGCGCGTTATACGCCGGATTTTACGGCATGTTATATTTGATGACGGACTACTTACCTGTGCAACGGAAATTCAGGAAATTATTGATTTGTCAGAGCCAATGAATAGCGATTTTGACGCAGAAAATGATAATGAAGCGCTTATCAAAATTGTTACATTTTCTAATTCTTTACATTGCTTAGAAACTGTGAAAATATGCCTTACGTAGCAGGATATAAATGTCGCAGTATTTTCTTCTCTTCATAAAGTCTACAAAAAAAAATTTCGAGTCAAGAATCAAAAAGATTTTCAAACATCTATTAGTCAATCAACGCATTGGCACACGAAGAAAGGGCAGGCCAAATCTTAGTTGGATTGATGGCCTAGAAAAAGATTTCCTAGTTTTGAGAACTAAGAATTGGAGAACACTAGCAGGAAGAAGGCTGGCCTGGAAAAAGCTTCTTGAGAAGGCCAAGGCCCACCCTGGGCTGTCGAGCCACCGAGGAAGGATTGGTTTGGTTCATTTTTAATGGTGCAAGGACCAATTTAGATCATACTGCGCCAAGAGAGACCACTGAGGAAGGAAGGATTAGTCAATAATTTAAAACTTCCAATTAACTGGTGCGTAATAATTCATTTTTAGTATTTTTATCTGTTGAATAAAAAATGTATAATTTCTAATTATATATATTTTTTGTGTAGTAGTTTATTATAGAATTTCCAAAATTTTGTATTTTGTTTGAGCCCCAATATAATGATTAACCACGATTTACCGAACAAAATGTTCAGTCCCAATGAATTCCTTAAATCGGGGTCCGAGTGTACTTTTAGATACTACTTTTAGCGAAATTCCTTCCGAGACTAGCAAATCTTTCGCTTCTTTTGCGGATGTATCTAGCAACATTTAGGAGAGAGAGTTGGCAACCATGGTCAATTGGCGGCATAACACTTCAGTTTGTTGATTTGCCTTTGCATTACCGGTCTGTTTTTGCTTTTCGTGAAGCTCCTTATCAGTGATATGAAAATGTAAATAGAGACGTAAATAAGTGACAATATAAGTATAGTTGTCAATCATATTAGTGATCCGCTAAACATAAAATTATACATTTAGTGGTCCATGAAACTTTTAAGGTTGGCGGCCGCTGGTATAGAACATTTGAAATACATGATTTGTTCCCCTTTCTACTTCTTTTTACTTCGAATATTATTTTTTTAAAATAATGTCTGCCGATAGTATAATATTGTTCCAATATACTTGTAGAATTGTTTATCATATGTACATTCCATTATAGTCTGGGGAAATCCTCTTAGAAAAATGAAAACAATAATCTCAAAAATAAAATAAATCTTATCTCTTTCAAACATTATTTATTTTGAAAAAAAGTTACATTTTGGAAATGTTGAATAATTACTCAAGTGGTACGAAACAGAACTGAATACATAGTTTTATCACAATTTATTATTTGATTACACATATTATAAAAATTGTTATTTTATCGAGTATATATTTAACAAAATATGTAAGAAAAGCAGTAAAATAGACATAAATTGTTTTAGTTTTCCTTGCTGTCTCATTATACATATGAGTATGATATTTATTATGATTTCAAATTTTATGTGAACACGTCTTCAATAGTTTCAGAATGAGTTATATTTCAGATTTTTTAATATTAATATAGTAAATTCTCAGTCACACAAAAGGCTCCTGTCGTAATTTTTAAAGGATCAGTTAATTCTATAAATTGTTATAAATCATCATATTTTATTTATATTACGAGTTATAATCCCGGTAGTATTTTCAGAACAAAAAAGCCTGCAAAATTATTCTTTTCACCACTGGATTAAATTACAGTGGCAAAGTTTCGAAAGATTAAAAATATTCGATCTTTTTAGCACTCAAACTAATGTTTTTTCGTATTTGACTCGGTGCTGCTTTCGGAACTAAAAATTAATCTTACACATAATGCAAAATGCAAATGTTATAGGGTTTTCTCGTTTAAAATGTATTGATACCCTATCACATGTCAAGATGAAATATTCAGTCGTTAAAAGCATTTTATTTCATCGTTCCAGACATTTCAAATTTGAAAATACGGACAAAATGCAGTCAAGTAAATGCAGCAGTGCATGAAAACATGTACAGTGTTATTCTGAGTTTGGATAAGAGCCAGCTAAAGCAATTTGATTTGGAAGAAATGAGATTCATTTTAAGTGTCGATTCATAAAGGCATGCACCCTTCCGCATTGCAGGGACATAATGACAGAATATTAAGCTCAACACGAAGGGTGTACGTCCATGAAACGTTCTAAGTTTCAGGAGTGGATTGTATAAACCCAGGAAAACTAGAACATGTCAATAACCTTGAAAAGTCGATAATTTTCAGAAAATGACATGTATATATTGAATAATTAATGGAAATCCTGCATGCTCTTTTTTTATTGCTGATGACTTATTGCTCCATTCTGTTCTATAACAGCTCTCATACAGTAATGATCATATCCATTTATTTTTGAAGATAAACGGATAAAATCATTACTTTGTATAAGATTTAATTGATTCTTGCATCTTACATAAGAAACTAGCCGTTACCCGGTCGCTTAGCTAAGTATTTCAAATGTTGCATGGATTTATATATTGGTTTTAAGTTATTGATATATAAAACTTACCATTAAGATTTCATATGTACTGAAAAATATTTTACCTCCCTCCCTCTTAATATAAGAAGGACTTAATTTCAAAAACGTGAAGTCTACTTTTTACGCCTCCGTAACCTCTCTTGAAAGTCGATTTCCGTAAAACCTATTTTTAGCGAATCTTGACTCAACAAGAAAAGGCATGCTTACCTAATTTCAAATTTATAGGTCTAATTGTGTTGAAAAATGGATATTTTTTTTATCTATACGACTCCGTAAACCCCTGTGCAACCCCTAATCGAGAAAGGATTTCTGTAAAACCTGTTCTTAGTGGATCTTTGCTAAACAAAAATAGTATGCTAACTGAATTTCCAGTATATCAATTTAATATTCTAAATACAGGAGTTTTTTTTGTCTAACCCCTCTGTTGCCCCTTGAGAGTGGATTTCCTTAAGCCCCATTCTTAGTGGATTTCTACTCAACAAAAAAAAAACAAACAAAAAAAAAAAAAACATGTTAGCCAAATTGCAAGCCTGTAGGGTCTAATAGTTGCAGAGATTCGTGATGAGTGAAACGCTTTTCTCCTTTATGTATTTAAATGACTTTTTAAAAATAAAAGTAAATCTCTGAAATTATAGAATATATTTTTTGAACTAGGGCTGCCAAACTAGCAGCCCGCGGTGATGACAAGTTAAACATTATCTTATCAAGTTAAATCAACAAACATGTTACATCACATAAAACGTAAGAAGGAGATATTTTGCATGTTAACATTTTGTTTTATTTCTTTTGGGTAAATTACATAGTCAATCAAATTCTTAATAGTTTTTAATAATTTCTTACCTTTACTGACAAGGTAAAATTTTAGTTACGAAATAAAATTTAATTACTGAACATTTGACTCACAAATCCAACATCATTTTAAACTCCAGAATGATAGGTTGGTCAGCTGGAGTAGCCTAGGAGCCATAACAGAAATCTTTGTGTTGGAAGCCAGAAGAGCTTTTGATTTCTACTCCTTCAATCGTCAAGGCCGGTTGCCACCCTTTTTTTGTAGTTTTTTTATTGAATACTATTTCGGAGGTAAGATAATTAATAAAAGTTAATTTAAAGCAATCGCAATTATTTGATCATCAAACAATTATTTAAGTTTTGAAAATGTTCAATATCTTTTTTATCTCTGGAATCTATTGAATAAAGATCACTATTGTCAGGTTGATCCTCTACCTGATTAGTATCTTTGTTTTGATGTATTTTAGAAAATTAAGTTACAAATGGCAACAGTCAAAATTTTGTATGTTGTTCTAAATTTTGCGAAAATAAAATGGCTCTGAGTTGTTATTCGAGAGTTTTAGAAAATTAATAACTATTAACTAACTAGAGAATTATTAATTATTAAGATATTTTACACTCTTTATGCTTTTTCAGTGTACTTTTGAGATGTTAAAGCAGATTACACTTATCCCCGCTATTCTTCTGGTCTCGAATCCCTAACAGAATAACTATAATTACATACAATATTCTCGTTAGAAAAGGACCTATAACTAGCAATAAACTTGACAGCTTCCACTTTAAAATAAACTTAATAAGTCCTTCAAAAGGAATTTTTGAAATGATAAAATTTCCATAAAAAAACATTGTATGCCGATAATTATGAAGCCAGAAATTTTTTAGAAAATTGAAGGCCATATTAAAAAATCCAATGATGTGTTCAACATATTTCTTTATTTAATAACTATAGTAGAACTGTATAACATTTCTCACGCCATTAAATGAATATACATTACTTATATATATTTACGTTTGTTTAATTGTTTTTCTTTTTTGGTTCATAAAATGTTTAAAAAAATTTGCAATAACAAGTACGGTTGGTAACTGAAATCAATAAACTTTCCTTCTGTAGCGTGAGGATAAAATTTTTATGATCTTAAAATTTAAAAAAGATAAAATAAACGAAACATGCTAAATACCGTAATAAGTGGAGTGAGTAAACATTAACGTCGCACTGTTCAGCTACACGAGGGTTTTTGGCGATGGTCCGTAATAAGTGGAATAAACTGTTTTACGCCCAAGAAAATATTTAAAAGCACAGAGATGAGAATCTTACGGCACAAAAATTCTTCAAAAGTATACAAATACCAAACGTCATGAATAACTCATTTTTTTACATTCGAGTATATGAAAGATTATATCAAAATCCTT
This sequence comes from Trichonephila clavipes, assembly GCA_019973935.1. NCBI lineage: Eukaryota > Metazoa > Arthropoda > Arachnida > Araneae > Nephilidae > Trichonephila > Trichonephila clavipes. The sequence goes on from BMAU01018615.1 coordinate 24,825, forward strand.
GTCCTATATTGCTCACCATATTATATTACTACTTCAACATGCATCAAGTCATTACTTGAGGGGGAAATATGGTTAATCATGTGTTTTAACACCTTTTTATAAGCTTCACTTGTTGTAACGGAAATTTTGAACTCAATTTTTACCCACTTTAAAAGGTCAGATTAATGCGAAATTTTGCTCACTTGTCCAGGACCGATGACAATACAATAATTTAATAATTTTGTTCCATTGACCTGATCAGGATCATCAGAATTAACGATTTCCTCTTTTCAGATCCCGTCCCGCATCTGGCGACTCATTTCAGATCCTATTTCCAGATTTGGCGACTAAAAGATTAAGTTTCAACTCAGTTCGATTAACTGTAAAAGGGTTTGTTTAAGTTTTTTAAACTATAATTTATTTTATACATAAAATATTAACATACGATGCATATAGTCGATGCAAAGAAGTCGGATATCAAAATCAATGAAAGGGGATTGTAAAAACACCAAAAATTATACAGCATGTTTTCCCTTTCAGTCATAAGCAGTTTATGTAAATATTTAAAGTCATAGATAGTTAAAAATAAACAATAACGAAATATAATGTTCATAAAAAACCCAGTGGCGTTACGTACACCCCCACATCGCGGGGGGGGCGGACCCTAAGGGGCCCAAAGCCGAACTGACGCCAAGTAAGTATTTAACCAATTTATAAAATATTAAAGGCAAAATCTGACTTTGCAGGAGGGTTCTAATATTCTCCGTTACGCCACTGAAAGAGCCACACACACACATTTCATTAATTCATAGAAATTCTTAACAAATGAATATAGATAGGTAATTAGTTTAAATTGCATAATATGCATTCGATACACGAATGTGTCAAAGTTAAAAAGATCTAAACAGAAAAAAATGAACGAAAAAAAAAAGTCTTAAGCTATGTCTTTTATTAAACACACTTAAATTATGACCCTGGAACGGAGATCATCGCAAAATCACGACAGGACACTCAATGAGCCTCATAAAGTCAAAGCTGACATCCTCAAAAACTAAATAAGGGATATTATGTTCCAATTTACACCTGATTTTTCTAGAAATACTCTCCACGTTTCAGCCATAGACCAACAGGAAGTTTCGTCAGAAAAGAATACAATAGATTTAAACTCGCTGGAATTGGTTTCAATTTGCCTTCAGTGAAAAAAAAAGTTTGCTGAGGGGAAGGGAAGGGAAAAAAAGAATAAAAGAAAGAAATCGTGCCATTATTTGCTTAGCAAAAAAGAAGAAAAAAAAAGAAACAGGCGAGGACGAAGCATAGAGAGGAAGAAAAAGAGAGATGAGATTGACCTGTACCCTCGACCGGGTGACATCATGCAGCTCCAGAATTGAGTTCACAAAACGGTGCCTTTTCAAAAAGATTCTTGTTGAGAGGGTGTTGCATAAAGGAAGTCGATTTATTCATGAAATAAAAAAAAGTTCTAAATTTAATCTTCTAATGAACCAAGTTAAATAAAGGATTCTTCATGAAAAAAAAATTCTCAATTTAAACCATATTTGAAAAATTGTGGATACAATGACTGAGTAAAAAATATAATTTAAACGTTTGAGAAGCAATAAAGAACCCATAATGAAAAATTAATTAAGATTTAAATATATCAATTCGGCATGTGTATCCAAATCAAAAATTTAATCATTCGATTTAGTTTTTTTTTAAACATATTGCAAACGAAGTAAAAATTGAGTATTACGATTTTCTTATGCATCACCATCTTTAATTTGTGACTCGCATTGTGAACGTATTATGAGAATTTTTTTATATTTTACTACTAAAAATTGTCTATCATTCATTTTACGAGTATAATAATAGAATACTACAATAGGAATAATTTTTCGAAAGCCATTATAACTTTTTAATTTTTTTAAAAAAATTTGTAGTTTAATCTTTCAAATGATTTTCAAAAAATACTATTTTAAATAAGACAGAGAAAAAAAATTGCGATAACTTACTCTTTGATTGTTAAGTAAAAATTTTGTATATAAATAATTTTCAAATTGATATTTTCATCTTTTTCATCTTTTTAATTTTTTTTAAAAAGCTAAACGCGCTTATTCTGCATACTATTATTTAGATCGATGGATGGAAATATTTGAAAATCAGAAATCGGAAATCGACACTTATCAGTGTCATTTTGAGAAATTCACCAAACTCTCCAAGCGAAATTAAGTCTATATTTTTTAAAAAATTGAATCACTCGGATCGTATACGAATCGTAATCCCTACGTTTCGTTTAACACTTAGACAGAAAAATATACAGAAATCATTTTAATAAAGAATTTTAAGAAAATCTAACGCAAATTTTGAAAATCTCGTTTCGAAATGCATCTCAAGATCCTACATAACTTGAGCGTTCCGGATTTTATACGTCACGGTTTTTCTGTCTTAGCGTTATGTTGGCCATACAAACTTTCCTATTTATCAACAGGGACGTCCTGAGGCATGGGCCTCGGCCACAATGGGGGCTTCGTCTCGTTCTCGATTCAACCTTAATAAGATCATGATTCGAATAATTTCAACGGTCAAATGTTATATATCCTGTTGTATTCTCCGAAAAACTGGTAATTTCAGAAGATATGTCAAGTGGCTACATGTGATGAGAGACGTCCATGTTTTGGCCTAGGCCTTCCGCCATACACCATCATTACTCATTCAAGCTAATGGGGGTAGTCGGTCGATCCGGTTTTGTGCGATTGTAAGTCATGTGCATTTATTTGTACTGTCTACTTTTAAGGGTCTCAGGTAGGACCTATATCTGCGTAAGGGGCCAGGGCCTGCTTTTGTGTAAGGGCCCAGGGCCTCAAGAAGTCTTAAGATGTCCCTGTTTACCAATATAAACTAAGCAAACCATACAGTTATCCAAACAATCAGCATGCACTACTGTAATCCACAACAGTATGTAACAGTGCAGTTCATAAAATAATTGTAGATCAACAAATATGAAGCACTTCTGAATTTAAAAATTACAACATTAACTTAAATCAAAAAGCTATCAAGAACATATAAAATAGGTTTAGTCTTGATAAACATATACCGTGCAGAGTAAAATCTTAATTTATAGTGCATAACACATTGGAGACGGAGAAAAAAATGTGGTTGGTGTGTAACAGCTCGTTTTCCTGTATTGGACGATCTAATACGACAAAAATAACTCGTCAAGTTGGCGATAAATAAAGGATCTTAACACACAAAATGTTATAAATCAGAAACACTTTATTTGGATAATAGATTACAAAATCAATACTAACAAAATTTAAAATCTATATAAAACAATCAACTGAAAACAATTTAACTTACATATAAGTTGAAAGAGAAATTACTACATTAGCATTAATTGAAGTAAAAAAATTATCAAAAATCGAGAAGAGGATAGGATAATTAATTAGTATAATTGAAAAAAATAAGCTTAGTTTTTTTATAGAACAACTAAATATATCAAAAACACTTCGTGTGTATAATATAATAAAAAACTTAACGTACTTGATATATAATTCCAATTAATCACAGAATCAAAAGCAACTAGAATTCTTTCTTGACAAGTGTTAATAGAAAGATCAAAACGATTTATTTTTGAACCTGAAAAACAAAGGTCTGTGCTTTCTATTTATCTCTGCATAATATCAGTATCTCTGCAGTAAAAAAAAAAAGAGAGAAGTTGGAATTTGTAACACAGAAAAGTTTTTGACTTAAATTGCAGTTTTTACTTGTGGAAGTAATTGTATTTCGATTGAAAAATAGGGTAATTCAAGAACGGTATATGTAAATGTACAGAAAAGCCATGTAGCTCAGAATGGATTAAGGTATCCGACTACGTTCGGAACCGTGATTTTAAAAAAGCGCATAAATGGATAATTTTCATGATATTTAGAGTCACTTAGATTAGAATACATGCATAAAATTGTTTTAAGGACATTTTGACAAAAAAATTATTTAAATACAATATTTCGCCAAAAAATTAACTTAGAATAACCTTTTATCAAAATGTTCTCCTTTTGTTAAAATTGCTTCCAATATAATAATATTTTGCCTGTATATAGCTCAGACCTCTGTAGAGAGGCTCAACTATGAGTTTTGAAAAATTCCCATTATTTTCAGAGTTACAACCAATTGAAATAATTATCGGCGCTTTTTTCTTAAAATTTCTCCTCTCTGTTGTCGTAAAACATAAATAAACCCACTTCTAAGTTATAAATATCAAAAATTCTAGTTGAGCCTCTGTACAGAGGTCTGAGCTATATACAGGCAAAGTATTTTTATAATAGAATCATTTTTCACAAAAGGAGAATATTTTGAAAAGGGGTCATTTTATGTTTATTTTTTGTCAAAATATTGTACTTAAATAATTTTTTATTGTAATACTATTCTTAAAATAATTTTATATACATTTTCTAATCTAAGTTATACTAAATATCATAAATATTATCCATTTATACGCTTTTGCATAATCACGGTTCCGAACGTAGTCGGATACCTTAAAAATGTTTTTCACGAGTTAACTATGCATATCATAAACATTGTAACATCGCACCCCACTTTTACTTGTATAATGTGTCTTGTAATTTACAAAAAATAGGCATAATTCATTACTTGAGAGCCTTTATAATTAAGTAAGACAAAAAATGTTCTACCCAGCAAGGAAGAGGGTAGGATTCACAAATTCCCGGACTGAGTCTATAACGCGAAAAAGTTCTGCAGTACAATGACTACGATAACATTTCTGTGTTACTGCCCTCTCTCCCTTCTCCAAAAGGGATTTGTCCTAAGTCAAATGGTCGGTGGCTCGCCACGGTGTTATATTTTGTAGGCGGATGCATTTAGTAACCGGATATTGAAAGAACGACGTTTGTAGAGTAGAGAATGAATTTAAAATTTTGTGTTCGCTTGGGAAAGACATTCGGAGAGTTTCGAAATGTTGAAGCATATGTACAGAAGTGGTACATTATCGCGAACACAAGCTTTTGAGAGGTATTGACGTTTCAGGGAAGGCAGAGAAAGTGTCGAAGGCGAGGAACTCTCTGGACTTCCGCAGACTTCGCGCACCACCGAAAGCATTGGAAAGGAAGATTTCTGTGACAGTACGAAAGAACAGGCTTCAAACAATGACGGGACAAAACGAAAACAACTGTTTTGTCACATCCTCCTTACTCCCTTTATCTCGCTCCCTGCCACTTCAGACTTAATTCTTGAACTGGCATGTCGCTTTCAGGGTCATCGATTCCAATTTGCAGATGAAATTAAATGTGCGTTGCAAGCTGAATTAAAGGACATGGATAAAAATGGTTCCCAGAAATGTTTCGATGGCCTTTACAAGCGATGGCAAAAGTATATAGTTGCTCAAAAGTCTTATTTAAAAGGAGGATGTGTTTCAACAATTCAATTGGTAATATTTTTTAAGTTATGGATTCAGTCTGGGAATTTTTGAATCCTACCTCATATATATACTCTAAATAATTGCAGTGATCAACATTAAAAAAATGTCTAAGTCGTTATTTGTATGTAAGGGCTAACGCAATAGGTTTGTAATTGTTCGATTAATTTAGCTGTTTGTTAGTCAAAAGATTGTAAGATCGAATAGAGATGCGCTAACTTTTGACTAAACTTTCAAAAATGGCAACTCAGTTTTAATGACTGTATAACGGCTTTCGAATACACTCCACTCGACTAAATAATAGTTACGGTGTCAAATGTTGTTAATAATACATAACCAATACAAGTTATAGATAGGTTGATCTAGAGCGGCAACGAAAATTGTGTGAACTAGTTTGGAAATTATATTTTGAAATTAGGTGAACTTAGGCAAATTATACATCGCATAAATCGCATGAACTTATAAAATCCAAAACATATAAATATTAAGTGTCTTATAATGATACACAAATATTGAAATTTAAATATTATGATGTATTACAGAAGTGGTCAAAGATAAGTTTTGAAATTTTTTTGGCATATTTAAAGAAAAACACTACAAGTGCATCTCCAAGTTCTATTTCTCTTTTTTAATGTCGGTGTTGATAAATATAGCAGTTTCTATTTTGTGACAATATATTTTCCAGAAGTTTGAAATTCGTAATTCAATGCAGTATTTGTGATGTAATTTACTTAATTTATAAATATCTGAGTACAGTACAGTCCCGCTAATCCGAACACGGCTAATCCGAACATCCGGTTAATCCGAACGGCTCCGTGGAAAAAATTTTATAATTTTAAGGACGAAAAAAAAAATCGGTGAAAATATTTCAATATAAAACAGTATAAACCTTAATTCAAAACAGTTCTTTATTTAATATTCACGCATTGTACATCAAGTTATGGTACAAATTTTAAAATGGAATAAACTACAGAACAGAATTACTAATGTTTAGTATGAAAAATTGTACAACATAACCCGTACAACATAACCCGTACTCCCAGTTCAAATAGTGATTTCGCTGTTACTCCGGCTAATCCGAACAATCACGTAATCCGAACAGGGGTCGGTCCGATATTGTTCGGATTATCGGGACTGTACTGTATTTTAAATGTTGGCAATTTTATGTCATTCCATTGGCCATCCTATGATTTATTAATAAAAATAACACTGTAAAATCTCTAATCATCCAGCTAATTTTAGAGTATTAAGAATCTGCTCCGTATATCGTTCATTTCCTTCTGTATTTTTTTTTCTAAGTTGCCCTTCATTAGAGGCAACTACATTCAGAAAGAAAAATATTCACGAATTTGCGCATGCACAGAGTAATTGTTTGAAACTTGTCACAAATCATTAAATATGATTGAAGTTGTGTGATTGAACTACACAACATTAGATTATGCAAAATTAAGGAAGTGAAAAAGTTTTCAAAAAATTTCTTTACACTACATCCATTTTTCCCCTCTGATTCAAAGAGCATACATAAAACGAAAATTAATTCATTTTCATCTACACTACATGAAATTGCTGCAAAAAATGTTAAAGTCACCAAACATTGACCAAATTGACACCAAATAAAATGCATGAATATTTAAAATTATATTCAGTTATTATTAACAAAAAATTAAAAAAGTCCGTTTACCAGGAATAATTAAAAACTTCTATGTTATATTTAAATAACATATAGTACGGTTTAAATGCACTTTTAACACAAGCACTTATAACAATAAGACCAAAATTCACAGGAGCGTATAGTATGCCGGATGTAGAAGAGATAACGTTAAAAATAAAGAAAAGTTGAGCATTAAAAGAAATTAAATTTCTATATTTCTATATGTATCTAAATACTGCTTCTTTAAAAGAAATAACATACTTTAAAACTTGCATAACTGAATAACACAAAAAATTTTCATATTCGTCTTCCGTTTTATCCTAATGCAAAAGTCATCGAATTCTATTTCATTTCTCTGATTCATAAATAATTACCTTCTATTTCATCTAGATTGTTAGATATACCATCTTTTTTAAATGATTCTTTATTTAAATCAGGTTAAATATTTCATGCTTTAATTATTCGTCACAAACTACTAGTAGACTTTAAAAAAGACTAGAGCATCACACACATATTTACATTTCAGATTTCTTCGTAAAAAAGGGTGCGCATTATACTACGAACCGTAGCGCACACAGGAATTTTTCAGGGGAGGGGGTCCAGGATCGAAAGCCCACTATTCTCGTATCATGCTCCAATATGCCCCCCAACATATTCTTTAGATTTTGTCGATTTTCGGGAACGAAAAACAGTAAAAAATTATTTATCGAATGAATAATCAGCATTAATTAATAAGATTAATCATTAATAACAAATACTTAATTAATAACAAATAAGAAATTTATTAAATTTTAAATACTATATGCATAGGATTATAATCAATAGGAAAAAGAGAACAAGGACTTTGGGGGAATTTGGATCCTCCCCCTCTTTGTGTGCGCCACTGACAACGAATGTTGCTCAAGATTAAAAAATACAGATTAAAAATATAGGTGCGCGGTATACTTAAAGTTTTTACTATTCACTTTTATTAAATTTTCAAATGATGTTTGCGAAACACATAGAGAAATTCTAAATTTACGTAATAATGTAATAAAATGAATTCATAATTGGAAAAGTTTGTGTTGGGTCAATCATATAATTCTTTATTTATAGAAATTCTCATTTATGCGGAATATTAATTGATTATTTAATAAATTTAACTTAATCCCAAAACTCTTTTTTTTTGCAGAATCTATGCTGATATTTCTTTTCTATAATTAGCATTTTATAGCTACAAACTTACAGAGGGGGAAAAAACGACAGTTATAGAGGTGATAGCACAAACATATATTTTATCTGATGGATTAAAGCATTACTTATTTCAAACACAGAACTTCTGAGAAATTCTTAATTGAAGACGATGGAAGGAAACCAAAGCCTAAAATAAAACGCTAGAAATGCAGCCAGAGAGGCAACACTAAGGAGGAAGTTAAGGGAATTTGAAGAGTATACTGGGAAAAAAGAGCGATTTACCAAAGGGTGAATTAGATAGTAAAATATGCTATCTCTTTTTAAATATTTATTAGTCAAATAATTGCCAATTTTATAGTTAAATATTCCCATTTCGCCATAAAATTTTAAAATACTGTATAAACTAAAAAAAAGTATCTATTATTCTAGAAATGTAAAATGTTAAATAAACTCTGAATTATCTAAATCTCAAATTCTCTTGTTGACAATGTAAAAATCACTGTGTATGTTCGTTCATGTTTGTGTTTGTGGGTTCATTTTGTGACAAATAACACAAAGTATACAAATATTCCATTGTCTGTTGTAAATCATTCTTTAGAATGGGTTTTTCTAAAGGAAAAGTAACTCAGTCATGGCAACATAAGTAATCTAAAAACGAAAACTTGGACGCCAGCACGTTGCCATTCTTTTATTAACAAATACTTTTATTTCCGAGTCCAAGAGAGCTCAACAACACTTTTAGTAACCCTTTTTTCATGTACAATGTAAAGAAAGCATGTAAATCTGCTGTAAATGTGTACTATGAACTCAACAAACAATTTTCAAACGAATAGGTTTGTTATGATATTCTATGATATACACCGAAGAGCCAAAACATTATGAACACCTACTCAATAACACATTATACCACTTTTTGTCAGTAAAACAGCTGCAACTCACTTTGCATGGATAGCACAAGTTCTTGGTAGATGACTGGAGACAGGTTGTACCAATTGTCTAAGCAATGGCCACGCAAAGTCGAGATATTCCGACATGAAGATATTTGATATCTGAGCAGCCTTTCTATGAAAACCCAAATGTGCTCTATCAGATTAAGATCTGCCGAGTTAGGTGGTCAGTATATTATAATTAGAATTAATCTTTATGCTCTTTAAACCCTTCTAGCACAATTTTAGTCTTTTGACATGGACGCCACCCTGCTGGAAGATCCCATTTCCAGTTGTGAAGACAGACGCCATACAAAGGTGCAAACTGATCTGCAATTATGCTCAGATAGTCTACAGCTCTTCTACCAAAAGTAAGGGTCCTAGAATCAGCCATGAGAATGTTTTCCAAAGTATAAAACCACCATGGATGAAGCAACTGTTCGATGGTAGAACACTATTCGACAAGAACCTGACACAACCATCGATGTGATGAATGAGAAATTGTGATTCATCTACCCAGGAAACTCTCTTCCACTAATTGATGGTCAATTTTTAATATTTCTGAGTCCCCTCTAGGAATAGTTGGCAGTGATGCTTGGTCAACAGAGGCTCACGAGTGGAACGTTGGCTGTGTAGTCCCAAATTCAACTGTGTCTGCTGAGCTGTGTGTCCCGAAACACTTATATTTGGATCTGCATCTTATTGGGTTGTCAACTGACCCACTGTCTGGCGCTGATTTTGCTTTACTAAGCAGGACAATTTCCATTGTCCTTTTTCTTTGATGATACGTGGACAGCCAACAGCTAGGTTTCTACTTCTGATTTCCTCGTTATTTATCCACTTTGCATAAATGCTAAAAACAACAGATCACGAACAACCTACCAGTCATGCAGTTTCGGAGATATTCGCCCTGAGTCTTCGGGCCATTACAATCCGCTCTCTTTCAAATTCCCTTAGACTAGCCGCCTTTCCCTTCTCTCTCAAAATTAAGTGCAAAAATGATAGCTTGCCTTCTCCAGCAGCAGTTAAATACCATTCTCTCTTAATCACGCAGCTTCCACGTCATGCAGATGAGTTCATTGAACAATATGGAGGTGTTCATATTGTTTTGGCTCAACGGTGTATACGTGTCACACATAATTTGCAGAGTTTAAATTTCACAATTTTGAAGTAAAAACAAATTGAATTATTCGTTTTCCTGGAAATTATAGGTTTCGTTTTATTTGCATTTTTATATTTTCTTCTTTCTGAATAAAAATGCAATACATAAATACTTCGTTGCATCTCAATTGTATAGTAATATATCAACTTAAATTTACTATCAAAAGTAGCATTTATTTTTTTATACTGCTCCTAATATATGTCGCGAATTATGCGATTTACGATTACAAAATAAATAAATGAAAAACATACAAGGAAAAAATCTACATTTATATAATAAAAAAACAACTTTTATTTTGTTGTTTCTACTCCTAGGTGGTATAGCTACATTACACCAACTCCATAAAACCTAAGATTTCCAGAAAGTCCAGAAAGTAAAAATCTCATGAAAAGTGAAATCCAATCACTTAACTATATGAGCGAGGGAGGCCAGGTCTTCTTTGTTACCAATGACGACCTGTCAAGAGCCTCGAGTCTTGTTGGAAAGTAAGAGCTTTGGCGTGGTCACTCAAAAAGCGCCAAAGAGCCGTCTGTTGTTTTCTCAGAATATTGAAGTGGTAAGACCAATGTGGTCATGTTCTAAAGTACCATAGGTAGAATAGATAGGAATCTCCTAAGTGCATTTAATTCCAGTTTTTAACTGGGGACATTTTATTATAGGTTAGTGTTATCTATTCATGCAAATTGTCGGCAAAGGTAGTCTTAGCCAAGGTATCAGCTATATCATCACCACATTCAGACCTATATAAGAGGGAAATTGTGTAGAAAGCCTTGAAGTAAGCTCCAAAATAAGATCTAAAATATTCAGGCTCCTCTTGTTATCAGATTCGTCCAATGAGGAAAATGCTACATAGAGGCACGAGTGTTTACTAAAATCTAAATGTCCTTGAATTCGAGTTTTGTAGGAGTATCAATATACTGTAGGCTTTTCATTGTGTAGGTTTAGATCTAAAAACAGAACTGCAGTTATCATAATTAGACATCACGTTGCACTATCAGGTTTTTTTACACACATCACTTCCAGAAACACCACCGTAATCTTTACTACCATCAGTATACCTTTTTAACACCAAATATGGAATACTATGAATAATTTACAGCCATTTGTCTAGTAAATGCTGAGACCTCTCGGTTTTTTACACTCCCTTGTCAAGAGTTCAGTGTGAAAACGTATTCGATTAGGATCAAACTTAAAATAGATTAAGAGCTTTAAGAAGGAAGGTTCCATATCACTTGAAGACAGGTCCATTTATTTTGTTAAGAAAAAAGAGATACGTCTTTTTAGGTGCTGGTTATTTTGCCAAGAATGGAGACAGAGAGAAGCTCTATACTGATCAATGGTGCTATAAAACTCATTGTAATGTTTTGAAAAGCAATAACTTCTTCTCAAGGAACACACGTTGTATTATATTACTCTTCATAAAGCACTATATCATCAAAGAAGCTGTTATGAAGGCCAATAGTTTTTATTATGGTGCATAACAGCACTTTTTCGAAGTTTTTTTAATTAGCATTAGAAGCACAAAAATATACTAAGAAACCATGTATGTGGGAGACAACAAGGGGTCCAAGACGTTTGTCTTACTTCACATTTATTTTAAAATTAATTAAAAAGGTAGCTATTCTAACAGATAAGTTTGACGATGATATGCAGAAGGTAACGCCTGCTCGCGCACCTCTGTGTGTGTGTGTGTGTGTGTTTCTCTCTTCTCCTCTCTTATAAGTTCACAGTCTCCTAGTTTCAGTTTTTGTTTCACTTAGCTGCGCCTGCGCGCGAAGACTGCTCGGCTTTGGCTGCCACAATCGGCCAGCCTGACTGTACGCTGTCCGCAGCGGTACGTCCCTTTTTTCCTTTTTCATCGAGACCAGAGGAGAATCTGAAACATACAAAAAAGACGGAACAGACAAGGACTATACGACAAATACATAGAGATTTAACATATCATAATTTTTCTGAACTAGACAGTTTCTCCATCATGTGAAGGCATCTCTTCGACATCCGGAAGGTTCCACAGGAAAACATTGTGTTTCACAGGCATAAGAACGTCTTTTTTAACAAGTTGATCTTTGGTTGAACGCATCGATATTTTCCTCTCTAGAGTTCTGGACGTCTGTTCAAAACGATTTCTCTTTTTCCTCCGTTTCCACTGCCAGGGCTGAAAGATTTTCCGGAGCAACGCAAACCGTCTATATTTACTCTCCATAGGTGAAGGGGTGTTGAAGTTCACGGAACTCGTTTTCATGGCACCATTTACTTTCTTACACAATACTATATCAGAACATTTTTCTCTTATAATACTCAATTTTAACTTAGTACTCTTAATTTTATTACATTTATAATCCTTAATTAGAGAACTCAAATCATTTCTAGTATTAAAGTTTTTAACATGTGGCAAATCATAACTAGAGTTTTCTATCACATTTGAAAAAGAAACATTTGAATTAAAATGAACACCCAAAGAGGATCCACTTTCACTCAATAAAACATCGCTCTTTGCGTGGCCTAGTTTCTTTACTTCAGCATATACACTGGGATGTATAATAATTTCTTCGGTCAAGGTCGGTGATATTGCCGTTCGAACACTTAGACCGAGAGAGTGTTGATTAAGCGAAAGATTTATCGGTTTAACTTCTACCATACGCTGTTCGCCAAAACATGAACTTAATGTTATTATTTCTTCGGAAGGTGTTTGCACTCTAATTAGTGAGGAATTTAAAACTGGGATCTGGCAACCTGAATCGATCAAGGCTGTTAGGGGCTGATTTTCCACAAAAATGTTTACATATTGAAATTTTTCGAATTCATCGCTATTTTGTTTTTCGCTCTCGACTTTCAAAGTATTCACGTTTATTCTATTATGGATGTGGTCGTTAGATTCTTTAGGTTTAAAACGCTTCTCACAGTCTCTTGCGCAATGAGATGAATCACCGCATATAAAGCAATTTTTATTTTCTCTTTCAAGATTTTGGGGATAGTTCTCTTTAATCTTTGGTTTAAAGTTTTGTGATCTATTTTTAAAGGGGTCTTGGGTATATCCATAAGTAATAGGAATTTCTTTATGTGATCCGCTTCTAGATGAAATATAAATATCGCACTCTTTAGCTAAATCAATAGGCCTAAACCAATCTTCTGCTTCTCGAATGCCAATATGAGTTGCAGTTTCCTTATTTAAAGTTTCAAATAATTTATCAGAAATTATATGATCACATAGAGATTCAAAGGAGTTAACTTTTCTTAACGAACAATAATATTGGAAGTTTGCCGTCAATCTTGCAGCAAATTGGATGTATGTCTCGCCTGAGATTTTACAGCATTTTTAAATGAGTTTAAACACTCGCGAGGGGTTAATTGGAATTCTCTGAGTACTATAGATTTTAGTTTTTCATAGTCATTTAATTCCTCTTTAATATACAATAAGACATTATGAGCTCTTTCGCCCAGAAGATTTATTAAAATTTCAGATTTATATTCGTCATTTATTTTCTTGGTTAAAAATGCGCGTTCTAATGATTGGAAGAACAGATTAAAATTTTCAGATCTGGTGGGAACAGGAAGAGATAAAGTTCTGATACTTTTTATCATATTTTCTGTGTTAGTTTCGAACTGTTTTTCTTCGACTTTAGCTGCAGGATTTAAACTTAATGCTTTATTTTCAGCCCTTTGAAGTTCGACTTCTTTTTCTAATTTTGCTAACTGAAGTTTCGCGAGCTCAATTTTCTGTTTTTCTAAAGTTACCTCTCTTTCGTTTCGCGATACTCTCTCATCTATACAGTTTTGAATTAAAGTTTTAACGAAATCTGGATCACTTTCAAATGTACTACTGTTCTCAATTTTAGTCTTTAGTTTAGCAATAGTGTCCGTACTCTCCACAGTACCGTCTAGATCCTCAACAACTCTTATGAGATCCTTTAAGAGCGTTTTTATACATTTTAGAAAAATATGGAAAGATCCTACCTTTTTTTTCTAGCTCCCTTGTTGCTCGCACGTACGATGTATCCAATAATTGAAGAAAAACGTTGTGTGATTCCACTGATTTCACCTCTTCGCAGGTAATATAGATGAAATTGTTCGAATTGACACCTCTTCGCAGGTGTTTATGAAATTGTAGTTCCGGCCTCTACACAGGCGGATTATTCACACTGAGTTAGTTCCAACCTCTACACAGGCGGAATTTTGAGGGTTCGTTGAAAAATACACCTCTACACAGGTTATTTTATTCAACAGTTCCAACCTCTACACAGGCGAAATATTTATGCTGAGTTCAAACCTCTACACAGGTTGAACGAAGTTTCCAAAAAATGGCGGAGCGTCTCCTTCACGGACGCTTTTGTTCATTGTCCAGACTTTGGTTCAAAATCGAAATTTTATCGATCGCGGCCGAGCCCCCATAATTTGTGGGAGACAACAAGGGGTCCAAGACGTTTGTCTTACTTCACATTTATTTTAAAATTAATTAAAAAGGTAGCTATTCTAACAGATAAGTTTGACGATGATATGCAGAAGGTAACGCCTGCTCGCGCACCTCTGTGTGTTTCTCTCTTCTCCTCTCTTAAAAGTTCACAGTCTCCTAGTTTGTTTTTGTTTCACTTAGCTGCGCCTGCGCGCGAAGACTGCTCGGCTTTGGCTGCCACATGTATATATAAAAATCTTCCTGTAACTAATGCAGTATATTCTAAATAATATACTGCATCATGTATATAAATAATTATTATACATTAATTAAGTATAATTTGCATTGAATTTTTCTGTTTGACGAATAATTTGTGTAACCATTTTGAATAAAAATAGGGTTTAAAATATAAATTCGATTTAAGGTATCCGACTACGTTCGGAAACGTAATATTCAAAAAGCGCATAAATGGATAATTTTCATGTTATTTAGTGTCACTTAGATTAGAATACATGTATAAAATTGTTTTAAGGGCATTTTGACAAAAAAATTATTTAAATACAATATTTTGGCAAAAAATTATCTTAAAATAACCTTTTTTAAAAAATGTTCTCCTTTTGTGAAAAATGGTTCTATTATAATAATATTTTGCCTGTATATAGCTCAGACCTCTGTACAGAGGCTCAACTACAATTTTTGAAAAATTCTCATTATTTTCAGAGTTCCATTTATACGCTTTTGCAAAATCACGGTTTCGAACGTAGTCGGATACTTTAAGACCTATTAGTCAATTATATATATAAGTCAACATTACATTTCTAAGGTAACTAAGTTCATGGGTTTAAGTGAGTTGATCAGAGTAAATATAATTTATTTAGAAACGTATACCAGCACCGAAATCAAAAATAATAAAATTTGAAGTCGTTTTATTATTCATAAAAACACAAATATTAAGAATTATGCATTTAAAATTTTTCTCTCCACCAAATAATTTTCTTATCAATATATGCAATATTTAAGAAAAGTTCCAACAGCACTATTAAACTGGCAAAAAAATGCATTTCTTCTCAATAATGTTTGCCTGAGAAAAATCCGTATTATGGTAAAAAATCTCAAAAACACAGCCATTCTTCCATAACTAGAAAATCTCATATATTTAAGAAAAAATTTTAATCGAAATTTATAAGCAATATATGTATATTTGTAAATTATTTTTAAGTTTTCTTTAAAAATAAGTTCCTCTTCTGAAAGCAAATAAAATAGTAAAACTAATAATATATATATAAGAGGAATTTTTAACTACATATATATTTTTAATGTAAATAAAATAGTCCTTATAAAAATATAGTGTGATGATGTTATCATGAACAAGGGAAGTGATCTTAAAGTGGGCGGAGAAGCTTAAAAGTCTACAGTTGGGATTTTACAGTGTATCAGCTGCAACTTTAACGCGAATTTTTTTTAAAAAAAATAGCAGTATGAATTTCCGCAACTGATAGTAGCTTGGAAGTAAAATAGCAAATTTCTTGAGTTCGGGATCGTATTTCACGAAAAACAATCGAGCGGACTAACAAATGAATCGTTAAATTTACCAGAGCTTTCCAGTTCTTACGTGGCATGATGTACTGAGAAAGAATGGTATTCGTGCGGGAATGCAAGATTCGATTTTAATTATTTGACATTATTCGAGAATCGTGCATTGTCAATGGCACCTATTGTAGTTCCACCCACAAAAAATATAACATTAATTTATCAAAAAAAAAAAAAAACCAAAACAAAATTCAGCTGCTCGTATCCTAAGATGATATACATTGTATTTCTGGAATGCTCAATAATATTAAGAGGGTCCGGCACTTTCATAGGAGCCCATGTTAAATTACGTAAGTTTATGTAGCTTTTTCTCAGAAACTTCTAGGTATTAATAGATGACATTTTCACAGTAGGTTATATGTACCATCAATAAGACTTTAATGGGGGGTTGTCTTTTTATTAAAAATTTTAATAATTATAAATTTTTTAAAAGAGGCCAAATTTTTTTCCTTAAAATTTAGTTTAAAAATACACTATCTAAAACAGTTCGCTAGATATATTTTATTCCCTCTATTAAAATGTGTTAATGTGTTGAAAGTATTCTCACTGAAATTTTGAGGATTCTACATTAATTAGTTTTTGAGAAAAAGGTCCATAAAGAGAAAAATATTGAATTTTGAGAAAACAAGCTTTAAATTAAAAATTTGAAATTTGTCAATGAGAGTAGCTTACTTTTAAAAAGTAAATAAAAACACTTCTAATTATCGCATTTCTATGTATCATATATCATTTTAAGCAGAAATGTTTGAACTTTTAAAAAATGTAAAAAAGTCAAAATGGATAACTTTTCAAAAATTCATGTGCCGGACTCTCTTAAAGAATAGGATATCGTTACAAATACTTAGGGAAATTTAAAATACAGTCGGACTTCCATATAACGAAGTCACTAAATCCCGAAAAAATGCTCGTTACATATAAAATTCGTTATTAGAGATTCATCTTTCAATTTTTTTGATAAACCACATATAAAACAAATTTTAAATTCTTAAATACTATTTATTAAAAAAAGAAATTATTCACACCTTTTTGTAAATTAATATAGATTTATTTTATAAATCTTACTTATCAAAAAGAAAAGAATGAAAGTGCAAGGAAAAAGTTTCTTCATTCCTTTATCCACTTCCTGAAGAATTCAATTGTTTTCTTTGATGCTCAAGCACTTACGTTTTGACATTTTCGAGCTACAAGAAACAAAGTTACCAGTGTGACTCATCAACACTACAAATGAACGGAAACTAGTTCAAGGACACAGGGACACGAGGTAACTCCACTGAGGGTGAAAGGGGATATCGAAGATGTTTCCAGTGAACTGGGCAATGAGGGTCAAAGGTTGGATTTCTTGGATGAAACGCCCAGAATTTTATTGCTCTCGGTGAGTTAGGCATCTATTAAAACCAGCTTAAGATTTATGTCCACTATAAAGTATGTTAAAAAAGAGAATAATTTGAAATGCCCAGAAATACTTAAAAAGTAGTGAGAAAAAAATTGAATCACAAAGAAAAAGTTCGTTATATAGAAAATGTACTTCGCTTTTGGGAGGTTGTTTTACGAAGAAAATCGTGAAATGTTCTTGGTTCCAGGAAAAAGTTCGCTATGTAGAAAAATTCGCAATATAGAGGTTCGTAATATGGAGGCTCGATTGCATTAATAATCGCTCACATTATGCACCAGTCTCCAGAAATATAAAATTCATATAGATCTATGCTATGGTATGTGTTACATACACTAATGCTTCTTACACTTAAATTTCTGTGACCCAATTTTCAATCATTATTTCCATCGCCCCGCTCCCATATTAACAACACATTGAATGCAATCAGTGGCACACACAAGGAGGGGCCGTAGCCCCCCAAGTGCTTGATTTTTTTCCGATTGATTATAATTCTAAGTATATAGTACGTAAAATTTAATTATTTGTTATTAATTATTAATTTTATTAATTAATGCTAATTATTTATTCAATAATTAGTTTTTTACTGTGTTTTGTTCCCGAAAACCGACAAAATCAAAAGGAGCATGATACAAGAATTGTGAACTTTTGACCCCAGACCCCCCCCTTGAAAAATTCCTGTGTGCGCCACTGAATGCAATAATGATCTTCTTGGATGGTAAAGCTACAATACAACCTTAATTGTAGACCATACAAATTATCAAGATAAGTATTGAATTTTGTATATGTTACTTTAAGTAATAGACAGTGTAAGTAAAAATTACTTTAGGCATTACGTTACTTTTCCTGTCTACGTTTATAAGAGTATTATATCAGTGTAAATGCTTATTTCATTTTTTATAATGTCTGATTGTATTTTGATTTGCTTCCTTTCAGTAAATTAGTAATTTTTTTAATAATCTTTTATTTTTGACTTATTGATAAGCTCACGAGCCCCACAGTTTGAGAATCGCTGACAGATACACAGGCTCCATGATTGTTGAATATTTCTTGTTTAAAGTTACTTTTTTCGGTACTTTTCCGTTTCTCTGGCGCAAATCTCGCCAAGTAGACTTTATTGGGGACAACACACAATATAAACACACACACACACAAATGTTATGAATGTTGGTTTTTCTTCTATTTTTAAGGTATTATGAAAAAGACGTTACTGATAGGAATAAACCGCGACTTGTCTTGAAAATATGGTGGCAAAAGGTTACCAGCCGGAATATTCTGTTTATCGTTGGTGGTATCATTTTTGTGCTACTTTATCGCTTGCGCCGGTGAAGCGGGGGAGAAAAAACCTTTTTTCTAATATTAAAGAAACGGATCAAATCTAAGAGAACTTTTTCGCACACAAATGAAATTAATATAAGTTTTTTCTTTCTTTTTTTTCTGCTGATAAAGTACATGTGTGCTTTGATATCTTACAATGTGATGAAAATATTTTGGAATGTACAGTGTGCGTGCGTGATTCCAGAAATAGGAAGGAATATATGGAACAGAAAAATATTTTGCTCTCCAGTGCAAATGAACTCAGAATTGAGAATTTTCCGGCCAGCAGCGTTTGAATTTAGTTGCCAGTTCATGTTCTGATTCCATCTAAGTCTATTTGTGTGGACTAATGGAAAGTTCTGATGCTATGTGATGATTAGAAAAGTGAAGTAATAACTCGGATATCATACTAGTCGACGGATTATATACACTCAGGAACATTGAAAATAGCGACCCCAGAAGAAAGCATCAGATTGAAATGAAATTTAATACACATAATGACAGATGAGAGAATCACTTGATCTCAAAAACAAGACAATTAAACGAATACAGGGTGTGCAACGACACAAATACTGGGCAACTTCAATAGCGCGTTGGACCACCTCCAGCTGCAATACATGCCGCCACACAGTCCGGCATTGAGTTGATTAGACACCTTATGTTGTCCTGAGGCAGATGGGCCCACAAATCTTGGAACAGCCAACTCTAAATCATCTACAGAGTGACACGATGCCATCTGCCGTTTTAGCTGATCCCACACGAGCTCTACAGGGGACAAATCGGGGGAGCGAACCGGCCATGGAAGAGTCTGAAAATGACGTAGGAAGTCTTGAGCAACTCTTGCTGTATGTGGACGAGCATTATCTTGCTTGAAAATTGCCCCTGGGAGACCATTTAGGAAATGTCCTACATGGGGTCGAAGAATATCATCAACGTAACGTTGGCCCGTTAAGGTTCCACGCATCACAATTAAAGCGGACCGGCTATCATAGGCTACGGCCGCCCAGACGATTACACAAGTTGTGCGGGCAGTGTGACGTAGAACATTGTGGGGGGAATTGTACCGCTCACCAGAGTGCCTCCACACCCGTACACGGTTATCATCTGTCCCCAAAACAAACCGGGATACATCACTAAACACAACCTTTTGCCAATCTGTGACATTTCACATGGATCTGGCTTGGCACCACTGTAGATGCAGTTGCCGATGTTCAGGTGTCAAAGGGAGTGCACGGAAAGCTCGCTTGGATTTAAGATTTGCTTCTGTAAGGTGTATGGAAATTGTTTGTGGAACAATTGCTACGCCTACGTCTGCTCGTATCGTGGAACGAGTCACTGTGGGGTCCACAAGTACTTGCCGCACGATCCTTCGATCCTCTCTCCTCGTGGTCTTCCTGGTCGCTCCAGACCCAGTTTTCCGCGCGTGGGTACCTTCTCGTGTCCACTGCTCCCAACAATTTCTAACGGCACACTCCGAACGATCCACCTGGACAGCAACACGGCGCGTCGACCAGCCTGCAGTTTTCATACAGATGATCAGGCCTCTCTCAAACTCGCTTAACTGTGAGAAATGTCTTCTAGCACGTTTACCTGGCATGTTTCGCTTACCAAAGTCTTCCTACAATCAGCGGGTAATCGTCCCGTTTATGAATCTTCGAATTTGCGCTGGCTTATTTATATAGCACCCTCTTCCTGATTGTAGCGCCACCTCGGCGTGTATGAGCATGCGTATTGGAGCAAAACCTGGATCATTTGCATATCACATTACGCTGTACGTACTTGCAAAGTTTCGCGATTGCACTTAGCTTCCTTCTTGGGTCGCTATTTTCAATGTTCCTGAGTGTATATTGATATATAAAGATAGTAGTAAATTTTTGCAAAACAATTGACTTTTTCAGAAGATATTTTCGCATAATAGCTTTATTAGGCTTTAAACATGTCAATACAGTGATACAAGTTTACTTTAAAAAATTTACTATCGCTATGTAGCTCGCTCAGTATTTTCATCTGGATGGTTTCAGATGAGAGAAAAAACAAATTTTTTGAGTTAAAAAATTAATACTCAGAATTATATATTTTAAATTAATCCAAAATTTTGAATACACTGTCATTACTTTTAGTCAGTGGAAACTTAAAGGAAAAGCAAAGTCTCATACACATCCCTTCTTTGTTAAGTTTCGTTTTTATAAGAGATTAAGATATATATATGCGTAAATTTAAAAATTAACAGATTCATTGATTTTCAAACATTCTGAAAGTAGAGTAAAAGTCGCATGTAAGACTCAAATAAAAGCGATTAAAATTATTGAATATTTGACAAGTTCAGTCAAAAAATATTTCATTTAAAATCCTTGAACATATATATTTCATTTAGTATTCTCTCTGAATAAACACCTTGAAATATTTATAGCATGAGCACAGATGTGCAACACAGAGACTCAAGATTCAGACTTCTCCTTTTTCACATGAGGAACTTCTTATGGAGAAATACCAATTACCGCTACTGATGACTCGCCATTCTCCTATTCAGTACTACTCTACAGTCGCACCTGCCCTTCCATCTAAACGGCTCAGCCCAATTTACCTGATATCAAATAAGGTTGAGGCCATTCCTGAAGAGTTAAAATTTTGCGCTTTTAAAATCATCGAACAAAAATATATCGCGAATGGTAGCTACATATCTATTCTGACGTTTCATACCTACCAGAAACAAACGGTTTCGGTGAGGGATGGTTCTCCCAGCTGTTCGAAGACTTATTGGCCGCGGGAAAAAACAACAGGTCTCGGCTGTCAATGAAGCTACAGCATAATTACTCGCTGATGGCCTGGCTCCTGCAAAAGTTGTCTTCCCCATTGTTCCTCAAGCTGCAATTTCAACTTTAGAGTAACACACAAACTGACTGCCTACGCACAATTCAGTGTCTAACTAAAATTGCGGAGCTCATTTCATATGGCTGGACTGTGACCTTACAATAGCTCCCAAGTCGTGTTGGAATCCCCGGTAATGAGAGGGCCGACCAAAAAGCCAAGCGGGGATCCGAGCCGTTTCAACCGGAAGTCCTCTTGACCCTAAGAAAAACGAAGAAATAACCACATACATTGACAAATGTGCTGCTAAAACACAAAAATTCAAGAGCCTTAGAAAGTCAAGGGAAACCCTGGCCTGCGTGAGTCCTATCCCGAGGCATATGGAGAGAGCCGAGGCCGTTGCCCGCTTTTACCTAACCACCTGACATCACATCTTGGGGGTATATCTCCGCCTTCATGCTGAAGTATGGAGGTGAAAAGGTGTTCTGTTTCCAACTAAATTTTTGGGATTAAGTCCCTTCATTTTTTCTTCTACAAACTATTATACCTTCGACGAAACCTAAAATGTTGAATTTTTTGGCATTTCAACAAATTTACTATCAATATTGAATTTACTGAAACTAATTCCAAGAATTTAGTAGGAACAGGGAAGCATGGAGATGGATGTAGTCCTGCGTGGGGGTGTAAATCGGTTTCAGGATTACGTAATTTGATATTTTTTGATGGTATTGTGAATTATGAGCTCTATTTAAATATTTTAAAGAATAATTTGTGAAATTATTCATCCAAAATTTGGATATTAAAGACGACTTCATTTTTAACAAGATAATGACGTCAAGCGCAATGCTCTCGATGTATACCACAAGTGTCTCTAAAACTGCCACTAAATTCTGAGAGAGAGAGAGAAAAAGCCTCCTAAATTACATGATTTAAGCCTAGTAGAGCATATTTGGTGAGAATTTGATTTTAAAAAAAGAAAACATTGTATATAAAAATCAAATGTGACGGAAAAACAGTAATCACAGAAGAATGACGGATAATCGATGCAGGAATTACAAAAAAACTGATGAAATTTATACCAAGAAGTTTAAAAGTTGCTGTGGGTGCTAAAACTATCCTACTAACTACCTAATTAAGAAAGAAGTATAATATTTAAAGCTATGTTCAGATTTTTGTTAAGTATACGAAGACTTTTGTGGCGATAAGAACAAATTGCAGATATTGTTTAAAAAATTACAATTCCGATACATTAATTTTTATTAGTCGAAAATTGAATTTTATAGAAAATTTCAAGTGTACGAACACCTTTGTGGTTCACTAAAGAACCTTTAAACCAACTCCGTTTAAAAATATTTAACTGAAAAAAGTATTACAAAGCTTTTTTTTTACAAAACAGTTGACAATATATGTTCATTAAAAACGAATATGTATCTCTATAAAAAAAATTGCAACATAAAACAGAAGCATTTCAATTAGACTATATTAATTTATAACTAAAAAACAGTCATTTAAGGGTTCAGCATAGTCAGACAAAACAAATTTCTTCAATAATTTCACAAAAAAACTTAGTCGTATCATGTTAAATTTATATCGTTAATCAAATAGTCGTTATCCTTATAGTCACTTCTGAAAATTATGTACGTTAACAAGATCCAGCTGTGAAACGACTGCAGTGGATGCTATGCAGACATTTGGTAGACACGGTTGGTGTGTAGGTCATCCGATTGATGAAAACTTTAACTATGGATGAAGAATTCTTGTTTACGTCATTAAGGGTGCAATGTTCACTTCGTTAGAAATAATTTTTGAAAGCTCAGTAAAAAAGAAACTTCGGGGAATTAGTTTTACAAAAACGTAATTTAATGAGTTGATGTGTGAAAATTTTATAAATAACACTACAACATCCAAACAGA
Organism: Trichonephila clavipes; assembly: GCA_019973935.1. Classification (NCBI taxonomy): domain Eukaryota; kingdom Metazoa; phylum Arthropoda; class Arachnida; order Araneae; family Nephilidae; genus Trichonephila; species Trichonephila clavipes. The sequence continues at coordinate 48,546 of BMAU01018615.1, forward strand.
CCTCAGTTAACAAGGCTTTAATTTTTAAGAAAAATATGTATGTTCGCTCTAAATACTGCGCTTATCATTTTTTTTAAATAATTTTGTTTGTGTTGCTTCATGTACAAAAAAGAACAAAAAAAGCCATTTTTTTATTGTATAGTTAAAAAAAATCTGAATAAATTTCTTCAAACCATCAATATTTTTCTACAGGGCTTAGAGAATTTGCAGATGAGTTTTGGTTTAAAATAAATAAAACGATAGTAAAATAAGTCAATATAAGTTGGGAAAAAAATTTAGAAGCGATATTAAAAACTTTCAGCTACGTCTATAGAAATTTGATATTAGTTAAAGAAGGTGAGTTGAAATGTCACTAATGAAAATCATAAAAAAAACTGCTCTTAATACAAAAAATTGATTTTCTTACGCGATTCTGTGATTATATACGTTTGCCTCATAAAGTCTGCATGCAGACGATCATCTTTCACATTCAAGCAAAAATCGCTAATTAAATTATGTCTTTCTGAATAAATACAACTTTTTATTTATTTCCCTACCGTTATAAATTCAAATAGTATAAAGCAATAATCCCCTAATTACTACATAAAATAATACAAACATCTGTAACTTGAAAACGATACAAATCGTGTGCGTCAAAGTCTGCGTACACTGAAAAAAAACCTTTACGATAATGGATTGTAACTAATAGTTAATACTTTCTAAGCTCTATTCCGTTCTTTCTATAACTTTCTAAACATATTTAGCAGGGATTCAACTAGCTTAGTTGCCTCTCTTCTGTGGTTATTTTGTTCCATTCTTCTACTATAACATATTTGAGCATTTCTTTGAAAGTTTTTACATGCTACCCAATTATCCAGTCGAGTAAATCCCATAAGTACTGTATTGTGCTTATTGTGGAGACAGAAATGGCTTACGGAATTGGTTTCGGACATGGTAGAACAGCCATGGCTTCACAATGTAAGCCATTTGCTTGGTATCTTAGTCCTGCCGAAAGTAAAAATCACCACTCACTACAAGTTTCTCGGCAAGTTCCCTGATATTTTACTTCTATAAGTTCAAGTAATCAATTTTGTACATCGTTGATTCAATATCCAGATTACTAACCCAAAGGCTTCCTATGACCCCCAATCATTATGTCTCCTTCTCCATGTTTGTTAGTCGAAAAAACAATCTTTCGTAAGATGTGCGCAAGAATTTTTGCAGGTATATTTTTGTCCTGTTTGATGCAAAAGTATAAAAATTACTTTCAATTGAAAATAATTACTTTCATTTTTTAAATAATTATGTGGTTATTTTTATTTATTTTTTTAAGGTCCCTTAGCTTTGTTCACTCGAAAGATGAATGGCTTCTCGAGTGTAATCCGTTCATGACAATCATCCTTTTTCGGCTCTATTCGAATTGCGGTTGAAGTTACATTTTTTTATTTTTGGAATATTTCAGCAACATCTTTAGCTATTTGTGAAACTTTTAATCTTGGATTTATTTTTACAGAACATAGTACAAAACAAGATTCTCGAGGTGACACTGCAAACGGGCTGCCGGATCTTTGCTCGGATATGAAATTTTAGTTGATTTGTAGTTTATGAACACTTTTTGAATCAACGAATGTCTCCTATTAGGAATTTTAGTCAATTTATTTAAAAAATCTGAGATTATCTTTCTACACTGACCTCTTTTCCGTTACCTAAGATGGAATAACACAAACATTCAAATCTCAAATAAATTGCTATGGAATCTTATAAATTACTTAAAAAACACGGCTTGGTGAAATTATCTCATAATGAAAGGTCTTTAAAAAGCGTTTTGTTCGTAGGCTTTTGACGAGGGTGGATGGTGATTATTTGGTGGTCATTCTTTTTTTTTTTTTTTTTTATGTTAAAGAAGATTTTGTTGTAGTTGTTAAAATAAGGGGAAATTTTAAAGAATCCCTGAAAAATATGTTGATTTTCTGAAGTGAGATTATAGCGATCTAAAGCGATAGTAATTGTAGCATAAACACACGCATACTTTCGGAGGCAGGTGAATCTAAAGGGTGTTAACTTTGACTCGAGAGCTGAAAATATAAACAATTTTAGATTAGATATAACTCTTTGACGTTACATTTAAATGTTTCTATTCTTTTACACATAATTTATAAAGGAATAAAGCTTCAAAAAAGTGTAAAATGTTTGAAATGCAATCATATTTTTTAAAATTATAAGCATATGAAAATAAGAAAAATTTCTGCAAGAAATATTAATTTTTACATTGCCCATGTTTTCTAAAATAGTTGCTACAATTACTAGCAATAAGTTGATTTAAAGAGTAAAATGAATCTTTTTAGAATTTAAAATCTGTAGTATTTTTATATAAATAGAATTTCTATAGAAAATTTCTTTCAAAATAAAAACAAATTTTTAAAACTTTATAAAAAATTTCTATATTTTTAAATTTGTTTCGAATAAAAAAGATATATAATACTATAATTATGTAGGAATTAAAGACTATGATACAATTTATAATTTTAAAAAGTTTTATGCCTCAAAAGGTACTATTTTAGAAAATATCACGCGCAACGTAAAAAATTTACTTAATATTTCTTACGGAAATGTTACTTATTTTCATATGCTCATACTTTTTTAAATTATAATTATATATTTTAAACATTTTACACTTTTTGAAACCTCATTCCTTTATAAATAATACGTAAAAAAATAGAATTATTTAATTTTAACTTCAAAGAATTATATCCAATCGAAATTTTATATTTTCAGTACTCGAGAAAAATTTAACACCCCTGGGACCCCTTTTTATTTATCACTTTATCAAATTCCAAACTGTGATTTCTTTACAAAAAACTGTTTCTTTATTCTAAATAGCTTATTATATTTTAAGAAATGGAATTTTCTCATTCATGTTTGAAAAAATAAACTCATTGTTCGGAATTGAATGTAAATATAATAAAAATATCTGTTTTGAATCATTTTTAGTAATGATGTGTGTCGGTGAAAGAGAAGTTTGGAATATTTTTGAGAGAAATAATTACAACGCTGAAAGGCTTAAAGAAATTTTAAGCTGACCTAAGAAAGATTACAACAATACATTATGTTTAATTTTCAAAAAAGAACATTTTATCTTTTGTATCGTTGCATTGAAGAACATAAGCTTTAAACAAAGTGATACAAATTACAAAAAACTATTTCAGAAATGTATTTCTGTGAAAATAAATATTATGTTTAGCAGAGTTAATCGCGTAAAAAGTTTTGAAATAATTAAAAAACAAATTTTTTAGTTTACAATTTCAGATAATTTGTTTACGATTGCAAGTGCCCTTATAGCAACTATTTCTAAAACACTAACTTATAAAATTTATTAAAGGAAAGGAATGATTTAAATATGTGTTAATTTTATTTTTTTGCAAGACATATCAATAAATTTACAATAATTTAGTTTATATTAGGGCATAAAATCGGTAATCGGTAACAAAATCTTCTAACAATATAGTTCCACATAGAATAAATATAGTAAGTGTGAAATACAGTATAGAAATTTTTTAATATTTGAATTAGTAAGTTTGAATTTCAATATTAACGTAAAACTAAATAATGTATTAACTGACTAGATATGGAGCTTTAAGACAATGATGTATATATTCAAATTTAAATATGAAGGGTTATAAATTTTGTTACATAATTTTAAACATAAAATCTGTTTTATGTTTTTAACAAAAATTCGACACCTTTTGTTAAAAAAAAATAATTGTTTTTAATCGATAAAGGAGGATTAAAAATTTTTAAGGCGAAAAATTCATAAAAGAAATAACAAAAATTCTAATATTTTCTCTCACGTAAAATAGTTTTGCATTCTATATATTTTCACATAGATTAGGAATGCAAATACCGTAAAATCCGGCGTATAACGCGCACTTTGAACACAAAAAATAATATCGAAAATTAAGGGTGCGCGTTATACGCCGGGTATAAAAACGATAGCTTTAAAAATAACAAAAAGGATGGACATAAAAAAAATTTACTTCTAGATGAATCGATACACTGTTTATTTAAAAGAAAAAAAACCTGCCTTATGAACAAGAACAGTTGTAGTTCTAATAGTATACTATTTTTTCAAAAGTCTGGGGTAATACCTTGAATAAATTACTTCAAAACATAAGAATAATGTATATTAATATTTCAGATTTCTTTGTTAAAAAAGGGGTTATACGGCGAATATACCTACAAATTAAAAAATTTAGCTTGAAAGTATAGGTGCACGTTATACACCGGATTTTACGGTAATATATTTATATATTTATTTTTTTATCCTTGATGTAAAAGATTGATGTCATATGATAGTGTTTTCATACACATGATTTTGTTACGCAATTAACGTAAAATTGTCTCTCAAAAAAAGAATAAGAAATCATAAGATTATTAAGAATAGACTTAAGCTTATTCAATGAATTACTTAACGAGATAGAATTCCTAAAAATTAGATTTAAACTGCTTTAATAAAATTATTTTAGTAATCAACTTGTCATTAGAAGAGAGTGATTTCGATTTATACGTATATGGGAGTATGGAAAAAGCAACAAAAATCAATTTTACATGCTTTTAGAATGTTTCATTTCAATTATTAAAATTTCATGAAATGTAACAAATATCCTTATGACATATATAATTTAGTTTAAATTTAAATAACATAGTTTATTATTTATTTTTATGTAAATAGTTTAGACTTAAATTAAAAAATCAGCACGGTATATGTTTACTATACAAATTGTGTGTGTGATAAATGTAAAAAAAAATAAAACAAGAGAGGTAATCAAAAAACTCTTTATATCATTATTCTTTAAATGCTAAGATAAGTGTGCAACGATGTTCAACATTCAAAAAGATTCTAGCATGTAAATTTAAACATTCTTTTATTTAGCATATATATTTTCAGTTTATTTCAATTTTTTTCTTCTAAAAAAAGACAAAAAAAATTAAGATAAGAAGTTTTGGTTGAATATTAAAAAAAAGCTTTAACGATTTTTTTATTAGTTGATATATTCTCGTATTTTAATGCTTTCATTATTATTTGGAAGAGAATTTCTAAAGAAAAAAATTTGTACTTTTTGTTACTGAAAATACCTGTTAATTCTTAAATTACTTTCAAATAATTACATAACGTGAATTTTAGTGTACCACATATACCGTTAATGTAAAAAATTTTATTAAATTATGCGAACTAAAAAAAGCGTTCCACAATAGCAAAAATTTGCAAATTTATTCGGATTTTATTTGATTGCTAAATAATTCTTAAATTAGAATATTCAGATAAACTCCTTCCTTTCTTTTTATTAAAAGAAATAAATGGAACACTTAAATTTATAAAAATAAGTCTTGCGTAAGTTTTCCCAGAACCTTTTTAGCCCTCTGTCAAAAAAAAAAAAAAAAAAAAAAACTTATTTTACCAAGATCTGACCTTTGTAAAAAATTGAAACTTCTAAAATTTAAACAAAAAAAATATCATAATAAAAAATAATAATAAATCATTAATTAAAACTTCAAATAGGAAAATAAACCACATCATAAATAGATTTTTAAAAATGTTGTAAGACCAAAAACACTCTTAAAATTAAGTTGAAGTATTCCAATGTTAGACCATAAATTCCAAACGATCTAATAAATTGATCTTTAATAAGAGAAATTAACATAAAGTTTATCTATTATAATACAAATAAAAATTCTATACTTTTTTTTCTGAAAAATTCTTAATTTTAATTTATCTGCTAATTTTTTAAAATTTTAACGGAAGAGAATTCGTGCGAACAACCATAATTACTAACATGTGTTAAGCGAAACGTATTACAAGGTTAACGATTCCAAAAATAAAAACCAAGAAAGAATTTTAAAGATTTTTTTTTTTTCTTCTTAAGATATTGCTACTTTATATATATATATATATATATATATATATATATATATATATATATATATATATCCAAGACGAATAAAAATAATACCAGCAAACGAATAAATTCAAAATATCGAATGGAAATGTGCTACCTCTTCATTGGAACTAATAGCAGCTCTCTGCCTTACCTCATGGTCTGCGTGGCTCGTTCTTTCCGAAACTAAAAAAATACGTTACTCTCATTTTTCTTCACGCTCATTCTGCTGGTGGTCGTCCCATGAACTCTTTTGAATTGTCACAAGATTCTCATAACACAATGATCTTGCAAACAACTGTTGTCTGACTCATAACCTCTACGCGTACATCAGCACATTCTCGGGTAGGGAATTTGTAACGCTTAGTAGGGAATATTTCATGCCCTTTTTATCCCTTCATTAATGTTCCTACGTTTTCAAGACTCGAATAAATTTAAACATCAATTGATTTATGATTTGGTGATTTCCGCCGTGTTGTACTGTGTCGAAGAAGCAAAAGAGGTGCTCCTTTGAAAGCGCAAAGGCAGAGGGGAAAAATTAACCTGCCTTTTGTTAAGCAATAATTCTCATTTTTATTTTTTGAGTGAAAATTATGATTTTATTAGGTAGAGATTTAGCATTTCATTTTTAATAATCTAATCTAATATATATTATAAATGTGAAAGTTTGTGAAAATCTTTTTTGGTCTTTCACGCAAAAACTACAGAATGGATTTTAATGAAACTTTACAGTAATATAGCTTATACATCAGAATAGCACATAGGCTATAATTTATAGCATAGAATAATTTATAAAGATATTATATGAAGTGTCCAAAATATAACGATATTTGTCAAGTAAGTAGAAAAAAATTCTGCCATCTACAAGCAATTCTGGCGTGCGCTGCAAAAAAGCCCACCACAGCATATATCTATCTTTTATTTGTGAAAAACCTTTTTTGTTTTGGCTACGCAAGGTGCTCGCTTCTAATTAATTCCTCTGATATAATGCCTATTTTTTTTATTTCAGAATCAAACTAAGTTTTGAAGGGAGAGGTTGTTATAAATCTCTCTTTATTTTAATGTTTTTTTAACATCTTATTATGCATATTTGGTAGTAAGAAATTGATCTTTTTTCCAAATAAATGCTTTTATCAGTTCTGATACTTAAAGTAAATAAGCGTTCTCTTTCACACTACATCATTTGGATAAATTTTCAAAATTTATTTGTGGTTAGTAGTTAATTATACTGCTATAATTTTAATTGAATAGGCAGATATAATTATTTTTACACTTAAAAACGCAATAACTATTGTTCTGTATTTCTTGGAGTGTGAGAGTGAGTGAATATATTAATGTTGCACTGTTCAGCTACACGAGGGGCTTTTGGCAACGGATCACGTAATTTTGAACCATAGTCAAGTAACGTGGACGACATCTGAGCTGGCACCCCTTTCTCCTAACTACCACACCACACCAACTTAGAAGGAATATTCTACCAATAATTAGCAGGAATATTCTTTGAAATCCACTCTTCCAAGATATATGGCAGCACGGGTTCCATGATGAGTATTTTAGCGGAAAAAATAGTTTGTCAAAATTTAAGTGTCTTATGTTTTTGTATGTTAATGAAGACCTTAGAAAATGATTTGACTACTTATTTTAAGTGAACGGTATATATAATTAATTTTACAGTGGAATATCTTTATTTTTAATTTATTAGCTCTAACGGATTAAATTTTCCAAAGTGGAGTATTTTGTTTATGTATATCCCTTAATTTTAAATGTAGCGATCCAAAAAAAATATTGTATGAAAAAAACTGCAGTAAATCATAATGCGGTTGGATAAAGTATTAACGTGCATCGCGCCCCTACACGGCGGGTCTTACAAAGCTCTAATAAAGCTCGAGTTATGAAAGTAGCTAGGCATTTGCCAACTTGACTCTATCGTTAACATTTAGCTATGTTTTTCATTGGATCGTCATCATAATTTAAGAAACGGCGTTGCTTGCGAATATTACAATTTTAACATAAAATAAATACGACAGAAAGTAATATTAATGTATTGTACTTTCAGATAAAAAAATATTTACACTATTTTAAGTGTTCATTACACAAAACTTTTAACAATGTGTTACTTTTGCTGAGCAGAGATCAACTTAGGAAGGTATTTTCAAAAATCAACCCTCAAGAGTGTTACGGGGAGTTATAGATAAAAAAAATCCTTTTTTATCAGCTATTAGACCTACATACTTAAAATTTAACAAAGGTGTTTTATTTCTCTATTTTTTTTGTTACCTGAGTTACGCCAAAAGCTTTTTTTGTTTAATTTGCAATTCACGTAAAATTAACTCATTAAAAACTTCTTTATCCTTCAATCTGTGTTGTTTAATTTTTCAGTTCACCCGTGCGAAGAACGGGTATACCAGCTAGTTCAATATATTTGCCTCTGAACAGTTAAATTTCTGTGTGAATTGTTTCTCTGTCGTGATTTATCAATCAGTTTTACGCATCACGGACGAGTTAGTTTTTAATAAAATTTTCCATAATCTTCATATAATCGAATAAGAATCCAAATATTTCTGATTCTTTTAGACTTCTAAATGATTTAATATATACAATACCAATTGATGTTACGGAATGAAATGAACTAGCCATATAGTAAATAAAATCCAGAACTTCCCAACTTTTTTATCGCCGCTGACCGGTCAGCATTTGATTATATTACCGGGGCCCGCTAACGGGAAACGTTAGCTGTTTATATTTTAGATTGTTTTGATTTTATAATTTTAATTTAATTGTATTTAAATATGCTTTCAGAATAAAATATAGTTACATTAAAAATGAATATAAAGTGATTTAATATGGAATAACGTCCATGGAAAGTCGCACAAACCCGATAAAAATACACCACAGTAAAGATGGAAGTAATTTAATGCGTTGCTTGAGTGGCCCGTACTATTTGATCCACGGACCGGTACCGGTCAACGTCCCGGGGGTTGGAGACGAATGATGTAACCTATTGGGAAATGGTTATTTAAAATCCTTCTAACAATTTTTGTCCAAAGGTTTATTTTTTACTAGTTTTACTGGAATAAAAATTTTAAATTTTGGAATTTTCAGTATTTTGGGGAGTTTAAACCGGATTTCTAAAATCCATACACTAAAAATTTTTTATCAATTAATATTTCAAATACACACTGTTTTTCTTTGGCTTTTCTTACCACTCTAAATAGTTTTGAGAGAGAAATGCAGAAATGATTTTCACGAATAAAATTTCTTGCATTTCCCAATGTCGGTGTTAAAATTCCTATTTGGAAAAGTTTTAAGAATAAAATATGTTGCCATTTCTACAATTTAAAAAAAAATAGCATTAAACTATTAGAAGATTTTTCACATTTAATGGAGAAATATTGTCCGTTTATTCAGTTTTTTAAATAAATAAATTAGTTTCAACAATCATAAAGAAAAAAAAGGCTAATAAGGAAAAATATCTTTAAACCAAAAATGTTTCATATTATTACATTGTATGGCAAATAATATTAGTTTTAAAATTTTAAAATATCCAAATTATCTAGAATTTTTTAAGAGCTCCGAATTTAAAAAGAATTCTAATTCCAAATTTCAACAGTTTGTATCATCTTTAAATAGTAATCGCATCCATCAGGGGAGAGAATTAGTTTATTTTCTAATTATTTCACATTATTATTATAAATATAAAAATGTATGTGAGAAGAATTTATGTAAATGGGAACAAAATGCATAAAAAAGAATGCTATCCTGAGATTAAAAATATTCTTATAATCAATATTTCTTTTTTGTAATTTAATGGGAGAATTTTAAAACATTCATTTTAAATACGATATTAAATTCTATTTTCCTTTCGAAAATTTCAAATCAAGCTTCGTAATTTAAATTTGTTTATCAAAGGCACCAAAATTACTTTTTGTCCACTTTTGAATCCTGAGAAATAAAACCTTTTAAAATATGTTATGTGTTCTGGGGATAACGCTAATGCCGAGAATTTAAGAGTTTAATTAACTCAAGAACACTTCTAAAAAATTAATTAGCTTTATGATTTTATTTTTGAGATTACACTGCACTTTTTCGTTTTGTATTCTTAAATCGCATTTTTTATATGTGGTATTATTTTTATTATATGTGCTATGGCATATTGCCAAAGAGCAGTGGTTCTTAAAGTTTCAATCTCCGCGCCCCCTTTTTATGCACCAGCGTGACATCACGGGGAACCAAGATTTTGAACATCCCTCCCTGACTTAATATTCTTGATAAAAATACGTTCTAGTAAAGTTTTTCCATTGGGGACAATTTAGAGATTCAGTCTAGTATAGTACATCTTTCAACTTTTCCACGAGGCCTTTCAGAGTCGGTAAAAGAGGGAAATCTCAACGTTACATGAGAGACTCGGTGGACCCTTTAGAAAGGCTTTGCTGAACCCCAGGGGTCTCCGGATCACAGGTCAAGAACAGCTTTCATAAAGCATATGGATTAAACTAATAAGTAAATTAAAAACTAGAAGCGTTATCAGAAATGAATTTTATTTCAATGATACGCTTAAGAGGTTTAATAAATGGGCAAATTTAATAATATTACAGCATAAATAAACAACATGATGGACAATGAAATTTGAAATAAATCGTGGAATAAACTATAATTATTCATACATACCCAAGCATAGGACTTCGGACAAGAGATAAAATTTCAATAAAATGTAAATTCGAAACTTACTGCAGAACGACCAATTACAGAGCAGGTTCAGAGTATTTGAACATGATAAGTTTTATGCATGAAAAAATGCAGATGTTTGAAAATAGAAAAAAATAGTCATACCTAAATATATATATATTTAGTGGGAACCGGGGAACAAAATTTAATACAAGATGGTGTCTTATTTATAAGAAAAGAACACACAGGTATAGACACATAGAATGAATTCTATAATTGAGCCGTCGAGTTCAAAAACTCGAGCTTTGGCAACGGACTCGAATTGAACACGCTGACAATTGCTGAACGAGACACCGTTTTCCATTGCAGGGAAAAGCATTAGAATCAGTAAATAAATAACTACAAAAAATAAAGTAACAATCGGCCTTCAGAGTATAAGATGAACCTTTGTTCTTCGAAAGAATACCTAAAAATATCGGAAGGTACACTTTCGCTGACCTTGGAAACACAGGTTGAATACGAGTCCATGCGTATCAGATTTATCGCCCAAGAATCCAAGAACAGAACTTGGTGTCAACGCTTCGATGACATTTATGTCCATAAAAAATAAAACAAACTTAAAACTTAAAAAAGGGCAAGACAGTCAAATAAGCCATAAATTTTGACAAATTTTAATGAATGTTATAAATACTTAAATAAGGTCAAAATTAAAAGACTTAATATATAAATATACTTTACGTCAGTAATTAAATACAAAAGTATTGATTTAATTTTTTAAAAACTTGTGTCACATTGGATTTATGTAATATGACAGGGATCGTCACACTTTTGAGATAGAAGAGCCAAATAGAAAAGTAAAGAAAATATTAAGGTAAAAAAAGAGTCATATAGTGCATGCTTACGAGTGCTACCAAATAATATTTTGCATAATATTTAGATAAAGTTTTACTAAAGCAACATTTTCCAATACTTCAAAAACTAAGAACTATTGAAGATATTTTTATTTTTTCGATAGTTCTTAGTTCTTCAATGCAAGACAACCACTGCCAAAATATCAAAATGTGGAAAATTACCGTAAAATTCGGCGTTAAACGCGCACCACCGTATATATATAACGCTCACCTATACTTTCTAAATGTTTTATTTTTTATTTTTAGGTATGTTCATCGCGCACCCCCTCTTTTACGAAGAAATCTGAAATGTAAGTGCGCAATAATCTTACGTTTTGAAGTCATTTATTCGAGATATTATCCCAGGCATTTGAAAAAATACTGTACCTCTAGATTGATTGATTGAATATTAACGTCGCACTGTTCAGCTACACGAGGGCTTTACTGTACCTCTAGAAGTATAGCCCTTTATAATCTCATGAAGTATGTCATTTCTTTTAAATAAACAGTATTTCGATCTATGACGATGTCTTAATTTTTTTTTATTCTCAACGCTTTTTGATTTTTAAAACACACACAATCATTTTTATATCTGGCGTATTTTTATATCTGGCGTATAATGTCCTTAACCATTTATCTATCTGGAGCTTTATTTTGGAATTTCGCTCCTACATAAACAACGTAAAACGACTGTGGTTGTTCTGGCATTTATAAATCGTTTTAACAGTCTTTATATTAACTTTTATGCATGTTTTTTTTTTTCTGTTGGTGGTTTAAGTGTATCTCTCTAGTGCATTCATGAGTGCTCCCAAATTCATGTATGCGAATAAATAAATTTTGCTGGAAATCACTACGAGCATTATTTCCTATGGTGGAATTTCCGCTGATAAATTGAACTTTTCCTGATTCTTAGAACTAATTCTATTATTTCCCCTAATTTCCAATCAATTTTGCTGAAGGAAAACAATTTAGTACAAAAATGTGACTATTTTAAACCAGTTAAATTTTTAAATATACATATAAACACACGTACGTTTTTTCAATTGATAATTATAAGGGGGAAAGAGAAAAGGAAACAACAGTTTTTAGCAGCCAATTTTTTAATGATACACAGAAGCAGAAATCTGAAGAATCTTAAGAATTTAATTTTATGCTTAGTTTGAAATCTTTTTTAGAATATCTTCTTTTAGAATATCATATGCATTAACAACGATGGTAATTCCACCGTTGTCAGCAGAAAGAGAATTCTCAGCAGCAGTGTGACAAACATTCCTTACTTGAATCAGAACAAACTAAAGAACAACTATTTTTGCTTTTCGAAATCGTACCATAAAAATTGAAGCCGATAGTGTTTTGATTAATTATGTTGACATTCTTCATTTGAAGCTAACTTTTCAAAAAATATCTTTTCCCAAACTAGTTGGATCAGTGAATCATGGAGATAGAAGTGTTCTTACGCGGGGGTGTAAATCGGCTTCAGTATTAGGTAATTTGGCATTTTTTTATACTATTGTGAATCATGAACTCTATTTAAATATTTTAAAGAACAATTTGAAATTATCCACCCAAAATTTTGATATTGGAGGCGACTTCATTTTTTTTAACAGGACAATGACGCCAAGCACACTGTTCTCAATGTACGCCGCTTGTGTTTCTATAACTGTCACCAAATTCTGAAAACATCCCCTAAATGACCTGATTTTAAGTCCAGTAGATCATATTTGGGGTAAATTTGAATTTTAAAAAAGAAAGCATGACATATATAAAGACAAAACGTGAAGTAAAAATAATAAGCACAGTAGAATGGAGGAGTATCGATGTAGAAATTACAAAAAACTGATGAAATCTATACCAAGACGTTCAAAAGTTGTTGGGTACGCTAAAAGATATCTTACTAAGTACTAAATTAAGAAACAAATACAATATCCAAAGCTATGTTGCGGTTTTTTAAGTGTATGAAGACTTTTGTGGCGTAATTTTTAAGTAGTTTTTTGATTATTAATTTTTAAAAATAATAGTTATACTCTGTTTTAAATTGATTATGTTATACGAGTAAGAACACGTTGCACATATAAAAAAATTACAATTCCGATATATTAATTATTTTTATTAGCAGAACACATTAAATTTTATAGAAAATTGTAAGTGTACGAACACTTTTGAGGGCCACTGTATGTATATATATTATGTATTCGTATGTCATATGATTAATTTAATTTTAAAAAAGGAGAAAAAGTAGCAATTAATATATTAACAAATTTAGAAACTTTCTGATACATAAAAAAGTATTAAACATTAAATGATTTTAAGAATATATTAAATTATCGAAATAATAACTTTCTTACCCTAAATTCATCTTTGTAAGCTCCAGACATGTTAGACAGAATAAAGACACAGCAGATTTTTGTTCTTGGTAAATGGCAGTAATATATTCTTCATTGTAATCTAATAAGTTTACTTTCCACATTTGGCGATGTTCTCTCTTGTTGGCATTATTTATCGAATATACCAACACAGTGTTACCTTACTAAGGCCTGTACGTAACTTAAAATGTAATTGTAGATGCCACTGAGATTTTAAATTTTACTTCACTTCTCGTCTATCCAAATAACATTTTTATGAAACTTGACTTTTACAACCTGTGGTTTTCGTTCATGTGCGGAGCCAAAACAGTTCACGTTTAATCAAAAAATTTCTTGTAATATTTTCCCTTTCAAAGAAATTAACGCCGGAAGTTATGCAGCGTGGTTCTCTTTTTAACACTAATGGTTATCGTTAATCGCTAGGAATTGTTAGGCTTATGGTTGTTGCACTCTTTTCTTCACAAACTTAAAAGAAATGCGTCAATTAAAACTCGTAAAAACAAAATGGCAGTTTTTTTTCTTTTCCGGAAATAGTTTTCTATTGATATTCATTTCTCTGGCGAAAACGAAACTGTTGATCGAATTTGTGTTCTTAGAAAAACTTAATAACATATTTTCCTTTAGAAAAAAAGAAACAAAAGGTTACTTTTTTTACTAATGATGTAAGTTTGTGTAATTTAAATTTAGAATTACACTTATTCTTGAAATAATTCAAATAATTCCCTTTAAATTATTTATTGTTATTCATATTGCTTTTCAAACGATTAATTCTGCAAAAGCAGTATCCTCAACCATTTTTTCCAGAGAATCTTTAGCAATTGAGGCCACTCACACAATGATCTCTTCCTAGAATAATGTTAATATATAAATACAAATTTTAAAATGCAAAGAAAGTCATTTGGAAATCCGATTAAGATAAAATCACACTATGGTAATTCGTTTCTTTCTTCTTGCATTGAATTACACGTAAATGATCATAACACACAAAACATTTCAACTGTAGAAAGTTTTCAAATTAAATTTCGCTTAAGAATAAAAAATTTAAGTCATCCCTTTTTTTTTTTTTTTTTTTTTTTGGAAGTAAAATTATTATTTTTATTCATTCAAATCTCGGATTTTGAATAAATATTGTAAAACTAGGTGTTTCCGATTTTTTCCGACATCACACATACATATCGAACCCCCTTTTTTTTTTAAAAAAAAAATTATTATTTGCGCAGACTCTTACACATTTTTTCGCTGCAATATGTAAGTAATACTAACAATTGCTATATGTTAATAATACAGTCAAACCTCCATATTACAAACCTCTATATGGCGAATTTTTCTATATAGCGAACTTTTTCCTGGAAGCAAGGACATTTAACGATTTTCTTAGTAAAATAACCTCCCAATAGCGAAGTGCATTTTCTACATAACGAACTTTTTCTCTTGTGATTCAATTTTTTTCCTCCCTTTTTTAAAGTATTCCTGAACATTTCAAGGTATTCTTTCTATTAACTCATTTTATGGTGGTCTTAAATTTTGAACTGGTTTTATAAGGTACCTAACTCTCAGAGAGCAATAGAATTCTGGGCGTTTCATCCAAGAAGTGCAACCTTTAATCCACATCGTCCAGTTCGCTGGAAACATTTTCGATATCCCCTTTCACCCTCAGTGGAGTTGTCTCGTGTCCTTGAACTAGTCTCCGTTAATTTGTAGTGTTGATCAGTCGTACTGGTAACTTCGTTTCTTGTAGCTCGAAAATGTCAAAACATAAGTGTTTGAGCATCAAAGAAAATAATTAATTTTTCAGGAAGTGGATATAAGCGTCAAGAAACTTTTCTAGCAGTTTTTCTTTCTCTTTGATAGGTAAGATATATAAAATAAATATTAACTTACAAAAAAGTGTGAATAATTACTTTTTTTAATATATAGTGTTTATGAATTTAAAATTTGTTTTGTGTGGTTTATAAAGAAAATCGAAAGATGAACCTCTATATAACGAATTTTCCATATAACGAACTTATTTTCGGAATTTAGTGACTTCGTTATATAGAGGTCCGACTGTACTAGTATTGCTTGATCTGATTTTTAATGAACGTCACACACTGAAGTAACACGAGGACTATTGGCGTCGAACCTCGTACATTTGAACAAGGGTTAAGTGAACTGTCACCTGCCTCCAAACATCTATATCACGATACGGGGATGACTTTAAGCCTCGGCGGATTTAGCATACCCCTATAAGACCCAATCCGCATGATCGTGCGGGTTAGACATTCTTATGCATTTTTTGCTTCTGGAATAATCGTAAGTAAAAAATCCCGAATCCAACGATTGAGCATGTTTGCAGAAGGTGTAAAGTATCATTTTTATTATTTGCTTATTCATTTCCTTGCTATTCTGAATTTTCATAAAAGAAAACATGCGTAATTTATATTAATTAAAAATTATTATAAATAATTGAACTTAAATTATCTATACATTTTAAAATTCATACTGAAATGGTTTTAGAGTTTACTCCCTCGGAACTCACAGGAGACAGAAATATTTCCACCATTATCATTACCAGATTGAGCATATTCAAATAAATATTTGACGCACTTTTATCTACAACCGAATAATTATGACGCACAAAATTTATGAAAATAGAAAGTAAAGAGAGAGATATCGTAGAGTGTTGAAAACTGATGTATTACTCAAAGCAACTTTTAAAAGTTCAAACAATTTTTTAAGCAAATTAAAAATATAAATCCAAAGTTTTAAGTTCATAAAACAGTACAATAAAATTGCAACTTACCTGAGGGATCCTTCAAAATCAATTAATTGCGAATGAAATTTAATTTTAATAGGTTACTTAGCACTGTGGGTCATTCATTTCGTCGTAATAAGTCAAGTAAGTCCTTTCAAGGAAATCTTCAAATATTGACAGTTCATTTATGTCTAGTCGACAAACTTTATATTTAAAGACATCAAAAGTTTTTTTTAAGTCATAAAGTTAAATTAATCATTCAGAAAAACCAATTTAGATGTAGAAACCTTAAGAATGATGCACGCATGAAGGTCAATATGTAGGAAATGACTGTAAATTCATTTTAAATTGGTCAGATTTATTTACAGCTCTACAGAAATTGTAAATAATAGCAGCCAAAATTTATTCCACAAATTCCTTTTATTCTTAAAATCAATCAAATGATCAAAAAGATTACCAAATGAATTATAATATCTGGGAAATATGAAAAAATTATTTACATACGAATGAAGTTCAACCAGCGTCGATTATGCATAATAGTTCTTTTCATCAACTGAATAAACCATATTTAGAATAATTACAAAAGATGCCAATTTAAGCAAAATAACTTAAACAACAAACGATTTATATATATCAGTAAATAAATTAAGTAATCACATAAATTCAAGTTAGTGAATTATTGAATTAAAGCAAACGATAATCATATGTGGAAGATAATTTTCAGTCATATTTTCAACTACTGTACAATTTAAATAGGTAATTAAAAATTAGTTCAAAATAAAGAAGAGAATTTTAAATAGAACTAAATATATATATATATTTTACAACATGAAGCAGAAATAAAATTATTTCAGATTTTAGCACACAAGGAGGAACAAAATTCATGAATTAAAAACTCGCGGTTGACGGTACAGAGTAAAAGCATTCTTTTCGATATTAAACTTCTTTTGATGTATGAAATATAAGGAATATATATTTAAAACTGTGATACTCAAAGAAAATCTCAAAACCTGATACTAAAACATAATCGTTTAATTTAATGAAGTTTTTGTTACTTTTCACCCCATGTGTGATAAATAATAGTTATAGCTCATCCTAATACTTTCACAATTTAAATATATTTGTTTTAAAAGTAATATTATTCTCTTCGGATTTGAATACTTTTGAGAAAATGTAATATTAAAAAAATGAAGCACCAGTTTTTTCTAAAAGTTTTTTTAGAGTCTGACATAGAGTTTTATTAACTAAATTGTGCTCAAACTTTACTTTTCATAATGATAAAATATTTTGAATTTACATAAATCTCTAGAAATTATTTCAAAGAAAATTTATATACATTTGTTATAGAAAATTTGCTGACGATATTTCAATGTAATTGAAAATAGCATTTATCATTTTAAAATATAAAATTCCCAAAATACGTTCAGCGTAGGAATATTTAGGTACAAATTTTCACAAGCTACTTAGCACAGCTATAAAAGAACTTTTTTAAAAAAATTTAGCATTTGTTGTCAAATAAATTTCAAGTTCTAAAGTTTCAAAAATGAATAATGTAGAAAAATTCCTTAATATCCTTATTCATGTAAAACATTGCTGGCAAAGTTTCGAAATATCGTTATCAAATATCATTTATGCTAAATCGGAAACACTCTAGTCTGAGAATTTCAATTCTTTTTTAAGTATCTTTCTTCAAGAAAAAAAAGAACTTTCATTATCATGCATGTAAATGATCCCATTGGAAAAAATAAAATTGACTTATAAAAAGAAACTTAAAACTTTTTTATAACACGAATTAAAAATAATATTATGTATGAATTAACTAATGAATTATTAATAACAGTTTTTAAATAAAACACGACAGTTTCACTTAATATGTTAAGGTTCACACGAAAAAATTTTCGAATACTAACAACCAACGATAAGAAAATTTGGTTTGACTTCCATATTAAAAAAATAACCAGAGAATGTTTTATTCAATTTTTTACTACTAAAAGGTTTCAGAAAACTTTGAATTCTCAAAAAATATTGAAAAAATGTACTAAAATTTATTACAATATAAGAAAAATAAAAAAAAACAACAAATGCGCAATTCTTTAATATTAAGTCACAAAGAGGATTCACGAACAAATCTACAGTGCGAGTAATTCGTCAATTAAAAAGAGGATATGTCGTCATAAACTAGGACTGAAGTACGTGTTTTAACTCTGTGTGTGTGCTGGTGCTTTCACCCTTATAACACTAAGGCACAGCTTTAAAAATGAGAAGTTCCAGCCATTAATGTCAACTGTCTTGGAATGTCAATTAATGTCTTGCGTCTTGTAATGATCTTTACTGCGGTTAATCTTTAGTTTGTATTATAAAAAAATTGCGTTGAAAGGAAAAAATGTACTGAACCGAGTTAAGCATGCAACGTACAAATCACACGTACATACATATATACCTTACCATAAGTAATTAATAATAGTTCAGACATATATATACATATATACAATCGAACCTCTGTTTAACAAAACCACTAAATCCCGAAAAAAAGTTCGTTGTATGGAAAATTCGTTGTATAGAGGTTCATCTTTCAATATACTTTAGAAACAACATAAAATAAATTTTAAATTCATAAACTCTATGTATTAAAAAAGTAATTATTCACACCTATGTTAATTAATATCTATTTGTTTTAAATATCATACCCATGAAATAATAAAGAAAGAAAGAGAAACTGCAAGGAAAACAAGAAAAATGAATGTCAAGGAATAATACACTGTATATTTTCAATAATTAAGAAAATAATTTTACTCTAAAATTAAGGAATTTTAAGGTGGTTTTCTAATTTTAAGCATACAAGTAATTTTAAATACATTATTTTATAACTAGAAAAATTCCAAACATATATTACCACATTCGTCCTTAATTTAGTTGCTTATACAATCTGTTAATTATGTTTGAAAAAATGCTTTTTTCAAGCACTTACGTTTTGACATTTTCGAGCTACAAGAAACAAAGTTACCAGTGCGACTGATCAACACTACAAATGAACGTAGACTAGTTCGGGGGCACGAGAAAAGGGATATTGAAGATGTTTCAAGCGAATTCGACAATGAGGGTTAAAGATTGCACTTCTTGGATGAATTGCCCAGAATTCTATTGCTCTCGGCGAGTTAGGCACCTAATATACAACCAGTTCAAGATTTACGACCACCATAAAATGTGTTGAAAGAGAGAATAACTTGAAATGCACAGAAATATTTTAAAAAATTGGGAGGAAAAAATTGAATCACAAGAGAAAAAGTTCGTTATATAGAAAATGCACTTAGCTATTGGGAGGTTATTTTACGAAGAAAATAGTGGATTGTTCTTCGTTTCAGGGAAAAGTTCGCTTTATAGAAAAATACATAATATAGAGGTACGTAATATGGAGGTTTGACTGTATATATTTCTTAAGGAGATTTAACTATGATTTACAAGTATTGAGGAAGAAAATTTTAAAATAGTGAAATCTCTTTTACCCCCATTCTACGCACCATATTTATTCAAATCCAAACCGTACTACTTTTTTCCAGTGTTAATGCTGTTGAAAATCTAGTGCGGCTTAGAATCTAAGGGAAAAATAGATGGGGCAATTAGAGCAATTACAGGTTCATGTATGTATTTAAAAGTTTATAATACTGGTAAAATAACAAATTATTCATTTCTTATTAGTTCTCATTTTAAATTTATTTTAATTTCATGAAATAAGATACCGATAATCCCTTTTACACTATTTTTCCCTTTTGTCGAAATCTTGTTGAGAATTTAGGGTGCGGCTTAGAATCGATGGTAGCTTAGAATCGAATAAATAATACTTTATTAAACATCTATACAAATAAAGAATCGGCAATAAATATTTTGTTTCCTGGTTCTTAATTATGTTGCTCTAAATAAACTCCGTTTTAACTAGAACTTCTAATGCTTCCTTTATGTATTATAACAAGCAGTTACATAAAAAGAAGCATTCATTCCTTCCAATGTTTCCCATTTGGCTTGATAAATATTAATATGTTGAGAATGATCTTAAATTTTTATAGTTCCGAGAGAGAGAACTCTATTACATTTAATTAATATCTTTCTTTTCAAAACATGCTGATTTTCACTCTGACAATTAACTATTTTATTTTTAATTAAGAGTAATTTTCAGTTTAAAAGTCATTGAGGCTATGTTTGATTAAAATGTAGGACCAGATTATTTTTCTTAAGGTGACTGACAAAGAAGCATGATTCTGAAGAGGCGTATACAGCGTGTCAGAAAAAGATTATACCTTTTTAAAAAAAATTTCTCTAATTTCTCTGAGATACTATTGAAATGTTTTATTATACCAGAAGTTTGGTAATATATCAAAGTTTTTTTTTTGTACCGAAGTTGTACCTTACGAAGACTCAACATGGGCGTCCTTCGTGACACGGCAGATATCTAAGCGATACTCCGATTCCGTCCATACTCGCACCATCATGTCTCTTGTAACGGCAGAAAATTCATTTCTGATCCACTCTCCCAGCTCCATATATTGGTGAGACAAAGGTTTTGTCTTTGATAAAGCCCCACAAAAAGAAGTCACAGGGCATCATGTCTGGAGACCTTGGTGTAAATTTCAACAACGCTTTCTCATTATGACCAGTTCGACCTATCCATCGTTGTGCGAGATGTTCATTCAGATACCTTCGGACGTCATTATAGAAATGAGGAGGCCCCAAACCGCAGAAGGCCCAAAATGCCTTCTGTGGTTTGGTGCGTGCCACGTTGACAATTTTGATACACAGAAAAGGGCGAATATTTCGAAACTTGGAGTATCTAGTGGCTTTCAGGCCAAATTTCACCACTCTGGGTACCTAGAAATAAATAAAGAAAAAGGGTACATTCTTTTTCGGACACGGTGGGACAAAATCTCTGTCCCACCATTACCTCGAGATCTGGTGGAGCTACTAGGGCGGATCAGAAACGAATTTGCTTTCCTTACAAGAGACATGTTGGTGCCTGAATCGACGGAAATGGAGTATCGTAACGAAGGGCGCCCATATATAAGGTGACCAACTGTCCTCCTTTTATAGTTTCTGTCCTTCCTCGAAAAGTGTCCTCCTTTTTGTCCTCCTTTTCAATGTTTTAAAATTGATCTGTTAATCTCTATTCAGATATGAACCAAACATATTTCCAATATTTCGAAGATTGGTCTGAAACAAATACCACAGGAAATAACGGTTTTCAATGGTGTTTTTTCATTTCATCGCAAGTAAACTGGGCAGATATAGAAAATTGTGTTGAGTTTTTATCGAAAGAAATGCCTCATATAAAACTCGTTGACAATTGTTTGTTTGAATAAATAAGAAGACTGAATGTATATTTAAAATCTAATAAATTGGAACAATTGGTAAATCTGCATGCTGAAATTGATAAAAGATGGATGGAAATACTTAGCCATTTCAAAAATGAACATTTTCCATATGTTAATTTAGTTATTCTTGATAAATTTACGTTGTGATGATCTAGAACTAATGCAGAAATTGAAAGACTTTCAGTTGTTAAGGATTTTTGGAGAAGTGAGAAATCAAGATTGAAAGTTGATACTTTAGCTGTAGCACTTACTGTAAAGATCAATACAAAGGATATTTTTTTGTTCCGAAAAAAAATTCCAATGGGAAAATACTCGTTTAAGTAAATAAAAAAATGCAAGCGTAATTAGCGTATTTTTATTTCAATTAATAAAATGTTTCATATATTTACGTTGTAACATTTCTTAAATTTTTCGCACGCATCCTCCTTTTCATTGTAAAAATACTGGTCACCTTAAAATATAGAATCTTAGTAGGGTACAACTTTGGCACAAAAAAAATCTTTGATATATTTCCTAACTTCTGGTGTAATAAAACATTCCAATAGTACCTCAGAGAAACTAGAGAAAATTTTTAAAAAGGGTGCAATATAAAGGGTGTTTTTTTTAGAGGTATAGAACTTTAAATTGCAATAAAACAACGATGTATTATTCGATTGACATGAATTTTTTTTTATTCGAAAGGTAATCTTGTGGCATTACATTTTAAATATGATTTCTGGCATAGGACTGCCACGGCTGGCTCGGATGTAGTCCAATCTGGACGTCCAATTTTCGATGACTTTTTCCAACATTTGTGGCCGTATATCGGCAATAACACGGCGAATGTCGTCGTCCAAATGGTCAAGCGTTTGTGTCTTATCCGCATAGACCAATGACTTTACATAGCCCCACAGAAAATAGTCTAGCGGTGTTAAATCACAAGATCTTGGAGGCCAATTCACAGGTCCAAAACGTGAAATTAGGCGATCACCAAACGTGTCTTTCAATAAATCGATTGTGGCACGAGCTGTGTGACATGTTGCGCCGTCTTGTTGGAACCACAGCTCCTGGACATCATGATTGTTCAATTCAGGAATGAAAAAGTTAGTAATCATGGCTCTATACCGATCACCATTGACTGTAATGTTGTGGCCTTCATCGTTTTTGAAGAAGTGGTCCGCCAGCCCATAAAGCGCACCAAACAGTCAGTTTTTCTGGATGTAACGGTGTTTCGACATACACTTGTGGATAAGATTCACTCCAAATGCGGCAGTTTTGTTTGTTGACGTAGCCATTCAACCAGAAGTGCGCTTCATCGTAAACAAAATTCGCTAATGAAAATCGGGAACAACGGCAATCTCGTTTTGGGCCCATTCGACGAATCTACGCCTTGCTTGATGTTCGTTTTGTTGAATTGCCAAACCAAACTGAGAATAAATCACTTGACAGCTGTTAAATCGGTCGCCATCTTGGAAAGTAATGCCAACTTAAACTTCTATACCTGGAAAAAAAAACACTCTTTATATCTTTTTCGGACACGCTGTATAAAAGTAATTTTTTTAATGTCACTTGTGAATGAGATTATATAATACCTAATTGTTTTAAGAATATTATTACAAGAAATTATTTAAATACAATTTTTTGGCAAAAATTGAAGAATGAATGACATAATTTGAAAATATTCTCCTTTTATGAAAAATCCTTCTATAATAATAATATTTTGCGTATATATAGCCAGGACTTCTCCACACATCATGAACTACGAATTTAAAAAAATTCACCTTATTTTCACTGTTACTATCATTTGAATAATATCCAATGTTTTGGTTAAAATATTTCTACTCTGATATATATATATATTAAAAAATGAATAAATGCACTTCTAAATTATTTATTTCAAAAATCCTAGTTCAGGATTTCTTTCAAAGTTTTAGCTACTATGTATGGGCAAAATGTTATTCTAGAAGCATTTTCCCTAAAATGAGAATGTTTTGAAAACATGTCTCTCTCTCTCTCTCTCATTCATTCTTCCTATTTATATAAAAAAAATTCTTGTAATAATATTTTTAAGACATTTTCCTATGTATATTCAAATTCAAGTGACACTAAATATCAATATATATATATATATATATATATATATATATATATATATTCATTTATGCGCCTTATCAAATTCCCGATTTCGAATGTAGTCAATCACATTAATGAAAAAAAATTTCTATATCAGGTAATGTGTTTATTTTTAGGACTAGTAATGTGATCAGCCGTCCTTTTTTAGGGAGGACAGCCCTCCTTTTATAGGTTCTGTCCTACCTCGAAAAGTGTCCTCCTTTTCAATATTTTAAAACTGATCTGTAAATCTCTGTATTCAGAGACGAACCAAACATGTTTCCAAACTGTCGAAGAATGGTCTGAAGAAATATCATGGGAAATAACAGTTTTCAATGGTATTTTTTAACTTGGTCTCAAGTAAAGTGGACAGATATAGAAAATTACGTTGAGCTTTTATCGAAAGAAATGCCTGATGTTAAAATCGATGCCAATTGTCTGTTTGAAGTAGAATGAAGACTGAATGTTTATTTAAATTCCAATAAATTAGAACAATTGGAAAAATAACATGCTGAGAAATTGATAAAATTTGGGGGGATTAATTAAACCATTTCAAAAATGATCACATTCCATATGAAAATGTAATTATTCTTGTTGAATTTACACTGTGCTGCCCTGGAACTAATGCAGCAATTGAAAGAGTTTTTTTCCAGCTGGTAATGATTATTGTGAAGCGTCTAGTGAAAAATCAAAATTGAATGTTGATAATTTAGCTACAATGCTTTCTGTAAAATTAAGTATGAAGGATATTTTTTGCCCGAACTTTTCGATATATTAGAAAATATGTTAAAAAAAATCATTCAATGGAAAAAATACTCTTTTAAGATAATAATTAAAAAGAATGTAAGCGTAATTAGTGTATTTTTGTTTGAATTAATAAAACGATCCACATATATTTAAATTGTAATTTTTTTCTTAAATTTTTCGTTCTCCTTTTCATTGTAAAAAAAAATGGTCACCTTAGGATTACACATTTACAATTTTAAATTTGCCCTTACAGATTCCCCTTTCAGGAATCCTTGTTAATTTAAGACTTTTCTTTTGTAGAAATTGATTTCACGATTTTCATCATCTAGTTTTTCATTCCGTGTGTGAAAGCTGCCCACAACCTTTTTGCCTGGAAGCTGTACGCGCACTGATATTTTCTTCTTTCTATCTCTGATTTGAGCATATTTTTAATTCTTATAGAGACTAGTGTAAGCTTGCTTTTAAGAAATGCAGTTTATACACGATACTGAATAGCTTTTCGTCCGGGATTTTCTTGTGGTGAAGACTGGGATTTTTTACTGAAGTCAGGAATTTAGATTCCAGAATATTTTCGATAAAGAACAGCGATCGGTGTGCTCTGTTTGTTGCTTGAGAAGATATAAAAATGGAAGTATAATCCAAAAAAGCCGATATTCTGTCCCAATTACAATGTAAGACTTAGAGTATTAAACCATGCTTCAAATTGAGAGGGGAGTGCATATATATATATATATATATATATATATATATATATATATATATATATATATATATATATACACACAAAATCCTCAACAGTTTGAAAAAAAGTTAAGAACACGAAATTTTTTTGAATTGAGAGAAATTCTTTTAAGATATATGAAACATTCTTCATAGCATACAGAGAGTGTGCTTATATAAAACAAACATTTATAGTTTTTTTGTGTTCCACAATAAAACAAAAAAAATAGTGTAAAATCTTTAAAATTGAGCATTAATATAAAATTCTTCCATTTTTGACATTCTGTTAAGTGTCATGCTTAGTTATGTGCAGTAAAAAAGTGTACCTTTTTTTGAAACATTTTGGCAAAATAATTGACAGCTATAGGGGTCAAAGGCAAACAAATAATGTTACTTTACTTATAATTCACATAAAAAACGATTATTTTTTGGAAAATTAAGAAAGAAAATTCTGAAAGAATGCGTTTTGTCTTCAAAAGTGTCAATTAAAATAAATAAAAATACATTTTTTAAAAAAAAAATTCGAATAAAAATGTGCACATGTGAATTTAATTAGATAAACCCAAAGAAAAGATTTGATAAGGGTTATCTAACGGACTTATCGATCAAACAATGGGCTTGTTATGAAATATACTCATACCATTCCCAGCAATTGTTTTTGAATTCTTGGTTAGTTTTGGCTAGAAACGCGAAAAATCGCGACGTGGCAACCCTGCCCTGGGAAAAATTGGTAAGTGTAGACGATATTCCCGCTCAGGCCTGAGTGAAAGCGACACACATCACAATGACTGGGCAAGAAAAGTCCTTGGTTGTAATGCCATTCAGTGCCTGACACACACGTAAGGAGGGTTTTGAGTTCATTATACGCAGACGGGGTTTTGTTTTAGACTTATGAATTTTCATTCCAGGAAGAGATCCGGTTGCAGGCACGTCTCTGGGTGCAAAAGGTCCCTTTTTGCTCTTTGAAATGATACTGCAATGCTATTTTACTTGGAGATTAACCCGAGAGCAGGCGCGCACTCGATGGTAACGTTAATGGTTGCGCGGGGTGACTGAGTCACCCCAATCCTTTTACAATTATTTTTATTATACACGATAAAAGTCGTAATTCCAGTGAATAATTTAATTAAGAGAAAGAAAACTTACTTTTAAGGATTTTTCAATTTTTCTTTGATAATTTGAGAAAAAATATCAATCAAGTAGGGATGGCGATCTGAGATCGATTAATCGAATAAAGTCGAATAAAAAAATCCATTTTTTTAAAGCAATATGTAGCACTGAATCGATTCAGTGAATCGATATTTCATCCTAGAAAATCGACATTCGATTTTTCTGTTTTGGTAAAAACCATAAAATTATTTATAATTAGTTGAATGCACTATTGGTGGTTAAAGGATATATATATATAAATCTACTGGCTAGAACAAAAAACCCTTTATCATCGTGTTCACTCAATGGCCATTATGTACTATATGAGTATCGTGGGATCATCTGTTCCTTGTGAGAGTCTTTTTTCGATTGCCGGCAACATCGCAAATGATGAGCGGAACCGCTTGGATCCCAGTAGACTTGACAGCCTGTTGTTCTTAAAAAGCTTGGATATCAAGCATTGGCAACTATAAGCTATGTTATCTATTTTATAAACTTTTTAATGTAATAAATACATTTAGAAAATAAATGCCTTCTTATGTACCTGATATTTTGATATGGCAGTAAAAATAATTGTAATTGTCGAATTCCCTGAACTAAAAAAATTCCCTGATTTTACAGATAAGAGATCGTTTATTATGGTATCTTTCATGTTTTTTTTTTCATAAAATAGATTTATATTTACATTGCAAATTTGCTTTCGCTATAAATGCATTGCATTTCGCATTATTTCAGCAGGTTCTTCTCTTGCTTGATCCTTCAATAGAGATCCCAAAATGCCTATTTTTTTATATTCTGCTTATTCACTTTTATAAACCTTAATAAGTCGTTCGACACAGCATTCAATACCACTGAGTTGTTCACAGAGCAAAAAAGTGGCATGTTCATAGAATATATTTTGGAAAAAATATTTAGAACGCGGGGAACTCAATCAAAACAAGTACCTTAAGATTGTTAAAAAACGTTTGCCACTTCCAAAAAAGAGGGAGATATGTGACAAGTACATTTTAGTTCCCATGAAGACTGTCATATAGGACGATGCTATCAATGTTATTGGTAACAGATTTCATAGAATTAACGTTTTTACAAGCCTGGGATGACTCAGTGTCCCGCGCACCTGCTCCCGAGTTAATAATAAAACAAAAATGGAGATTATTTCCCCTTTGGAAATCTATACCGAATACGCTGTAACTTAAAGAGACTGCTTTTATTCGGTTTATACATAATAAGGCAGTTTGCAAGATAATTTCTTCAAGATAAATGTGTATAATTTATTTACAGTTGGACCTCCATAAAACGAACCTCTATTTTGCGAACTTTTACCGGGAACCAAGAGCATTTTACTATTTTCTTCGTAAAACAACCTCCAATTAGCGAAGTGTATTTTCTATTTAGCAAACATTCCTCTTGTTATTCGATTTTTTTCTCTCCCTATTTTTAGAATATATTTCAAATTATTCTCTCTTTTAACACATTTTACGCTGATCAACAACCTGAAACTGATTTTACCAAGTGCCTAACTCACCTAGAGCGCAATAAAATTGTCGTAATTTTTCAAATAAAAAATTCAGATTTTATCAGTAATTAAATTTAAGGATGCATGCTTAAAAATACTGCTTATAAAATAATGTATGTTTAAAATTACTAGTAGGCTTAAAATTAGAAAATGTCATTAAAAAATCCTCTCATTGGTTTTAATATTAAATTATTTTTTTTAAGTTGAAAGTACAGTGGATTCCTGGTCAATGTTTTTCCCCTTGTTTTCCGTGCAGATTTCTTTTTGATGGGTGATATATATTTAATAAATTGTTATTAATTAACAGAAAAAGAGAGAATAATTACCTTTTTTTAAATAATATATAATGATTATGAATTTAAAATTTGTTTTGAGTGATTTCAAAAGTGTAATAAAAGATGAATCTCAAAAAACGAGTTTCCCACATAGCGAACTTATTTTTTTTTGTAATTAGCGTTCGACTGTAATTTTTTCTCTCAAAACTAGAAATCTACTAATTTTGAGAAAAGAGAGGTATAATTACATTGCACTATAAATCAACATGAGGGCTACTGTCGACGGACCTCGTAATTCTAAACCTTGGTCAAATGACGAGGACGACACCTGAGCTGGCACCCTCTCTTCTAACAACACCAACGGGAGGGAAGCACGACAGATTTAACGTGCATTGGCTCCTTCTACACGGAAGATCTTCAATGGCACCAGGACTCGAACCAGCGATACTGCAGCCACGAAGTGGTGATCATAACCACCAGGCTACCGCTGCCACACTAATTTTAATGCAACTGTACTATATATTTCGGTGTATAATCCAAGAATTTTAAGGATTTTTTAAAAGTGAAATTAAAAGAGGGGTCGGCTTATATACGAAAAGGTAAATTAGGTAAAAATGAGGTGTTTTTTAATCATTTTTTATTGGCTATGCTCAGGCGATTTTTTAAAATTTTAGGATGTTTTGAGAGAGTGAGAGTTTTTGTAACGTCGCACTATAAAGCAATAGAGGGCTATTGATGACAGACTTCGATCGAGTGACGAGGACAACACTTGCGTTAGGGTGTTTTGTACGAAACTTTTATTGTTAAAATATTCACATATATCCTCCAAAATCACTGTTGGAATCTAAATACACAGGTGTGCAAAAATTAAGGACGAGACGGTTTTTTCAATATAACTTTGTACAAAAGCTTTCCAAATCAACACATTTAATACCGTAAGATCCCCAATACGTAAGGACATGTGTAATATGTAAGCAACACTTACTAAAAGAGAAATCAGAGGGATAAAAAGAAGCTTGATTGAAGAAGTAGCATGGAGCACAATGCGACTGAAGGCCGAAACATCCCTGTGATGAGTATCCAGCAAGAAACATCCGGTCTTTAGTAGGGGATATGATCTCCCCTGACTGCTAGGCAGGTTTCACAACGTCTGCCCATGCTGAGAATGAGGGTGTCGATGAGTTGTTGAGGCATTGCTGCCCATTCGTCTTGCAGCGCCAAACGAAGCTCCCGAATCGTTACTGGTGGTAAGGTACGAGCTGCCAAGCGTCTGCCTAGAAAATCCCATACATGCTCGATGGGATTGAGATCCGGAGATCGTGCCGGCCAATCCATACGTTCAATATTCTCACTCTCTAAGAGCTGTTCGGCAGCTACTGTGCGATAACATGGTGCATTGTCGTCCATGAAAAGGAACTGCAGACCCATAGCGCCTCTAAAAAGACGCACATATGGAAGAAAAATCTCGTTACAATAACGGGTCCCGTTGACTGAACCTGCGTCGAAGATGTGAAGGTCTGTACGACTACCAAGCATGATGCCTCCCCAAACGAGAACACCGCGACCTCCATACCTGTCCCTTTCAATGATGTTCGAGGGATGATTGCGGCTTCCCCGCTCTCTCCAGATGAGTATGCGATGAGAATCGCTACTTAACCTGAATCTGCTCTCATCTGTAAAGAGTACTCGTCCCCATTCATTGTCTCTCCAATTCTGGTGTTCCCGGCACCACAGAGAACGCCTTCTCCGATGGGCAGGCGTTAAAGGTACACACCGTATAGGGCGTCGTGCAAACAGACCACCACCGTGCAGTCTTCTGGCCACGGTAAAACGCGATATCGGTCGTCCAGTCGCCTGTGTCGTGGGGCTAGCGATTTCTCCTGCTGTCTGCCGCCTGTTTCTTCTGGCCTGTAAGACAATGTACCGGTCATCTGCGGGTGGGGTTCCTCGTGGACGACCACTACTGAACCCACGGCTAGCTGTTCCTGTAGTTTGAAATTGTCTCCAAAGTCGTGAAACGATGCTGTTAGCAATTCCGAACTCTGCAGCCACCCTTGTCACACTGCGGCCTTCCTCCAACTTCCCAATGATTCGACCTCGGGTAAAAGCATCCAGATGTCGTCTAACAGATTGATTATTCGCCATTTTTCGCTGAGGCAGCAACTCGGTGGGATTTTAACTGCTATACGGCGTGCAATCTTTTTGCCAGAAATACTGATCTTACACCGACAACATGCTTTATACTACTCAGACACTCCCCCATTACGTCTACCTGCATATCTGCGCATGTGCTACCGTACATCACCTTACTTAATCTCCTGATTGGTCTTTCTGTCCGCTCTGCCTCTTCGTTCAGCTGATATGCTAATTTTTCGACTTCGTCCTTAATTTTTGCACACCAGTGTATTTCATAGAGTTGGTATTAACTCACTGTTATATCCGAATACATAAGTCCATCATGCATAGAGTTTTACCTTCTGGACAAGAAATACAGGTCAATGATCACGTGCAGTATACAAATTTCTCTTCAATCTCATTTTCTAAACAAGCAAAAATAGTACTTAAAGGTATCCGACTATTTGCGACAACTTTTTTTTAAAAAAAAATGGAGATATGGGGGCTTTTAGATTTATTTAGTACATTTTAAGGAAAAAAAGCTGATATTAAGAAGAGAAAAGTTAATTATTACTGCTAAAATGAGAAAAAAAGGGCAAAAATTGACAAAAGATTACATAAATGGATCCCGCTCTGTACAAATAGTAAATGAACAAATTCTTAATTTTTCAATTTTGATGTATTATTTTGCTATTCCTTTCTGAAATGACCTTCAGGATAAGAGATATTTTAATTTTCAAAAGAACTAGAGCACTTTATCTTAGTAATTAAATGAAATTGCTTAAAAATCAGAGATTATATTCATATAAAGAACTGTAAATTTTGTAATAAAACAGTAGTTGATAAATCTGAAGGTTAAAATACTTCTACTGTAATACAGAAGATACACAAAAAGTTTCAGAAAATTATTTAAAAAACTTTTCGAGCAATCGCTGTCCCCGTTTGAGCTTTTCGAAAAAAAAAACACAGTCTGAGTAATAGCATTTTAATGTTTGACATCTTATGTAAAGTTATGGCATCTGCTTTTACTAAAACACTTGTAGTTTTTGTACTAGTGAACGGAAAATAAAAAACTTGGTATTTTTATAAAGATAATAAGATAGCTTATAAATTAAAATCATATGACAATTTGGCAAAATTCACAATTTTAAGATAGTCGGATACCTTAAGGCAGAAAACAACCGCAACCTTTTTATCGCTGCAGACCGGTCAACGTTTGATAATTTTACGGCGGCCCGTTGAGGGTGGGACACGTTGATTGTTTATATTTTAGATTGTTTTGATTTAACAATTTTAATTTAGTTACGTTTAAATATGTCTTTAGAATAAAATATAGTTACACCAAAAATGAATAAAAGTGATTTAAAGTGGAACATAAAGTGATTTCCGTGGAAAATTGCGCAAATCCGAGAGAAATGCACCACTTTAAATAAAATGGCAATAGTTTAATGTTCTTTAGGCGGCCCAGCACCATTTGATCAACGGTATCCGACTACGTTCGGAACCGTGATTTTCCAAAAGCGTATAAATGGATAATTATTAGGATATTTAGTGTCACTTAGATTAGAAAATGCATATAAAATTGTTTTAAGAATAGTATTACAATAAAAAATTATTTAAGTACAATATTGTGACAAAGAATGAACATAGAATGATTAATTTTCAAAATATTATACTTTTGTGAAAAAGACTTCTATTATAATAATATTTTTCCTGTATATAGCTGAGACCTCTGTACAGAAGCTCAACTAGAATTTTTAAAATATATAACTTAGAAGTGGGTTTATTCATGTTTTACTACAACAGAGGGGAGAAATTTCAAGAAAAAAAAACGCCGATAATTATTTTAAATGGTTATAACTCTGAAAAGAATGTGAATGTTTCAAAAATCACAGTTGAGTCTCTGTACAGAGGTCTGAGCTATACACAGGCAAAATATTATTATAATCGAAGCATTTTTTTATAAAAGAACATTTTGAAAAATGGTTATTCTAAGTTAATTTTTAGCCGAAATATTGTAGTTAAATAACTTTTTTATCAAAAAGTCCTTAAAACAATTTTGTACATGTATTCTAATCTAAGTGACACTAAATATAATGAAAATTATCCATTTATGCGCCTTTTTAAAATCACGGTTCCGAACGTAGTCGAATACCTTAAGGCAGTTTTCCCCAACCTTTTTATCGCCGCGGACTGGTCAACGTTGAATAATTTTATCGCGTCCCGCTGAGGGGGAGGACGTTGATTGTTTATATTTTAGATTGTTTTGATTTAATAATTTTATTTTAATTGTAACGCTCTGAAGAAAACATAGCTACACCAAAAATGAATATAAAGTGATTTAACAAGGAATATAAAGTGATTTTCATAAAAAGTATCCCAAACCAAGAAAAATATGCCGCAGTAAATAAAATGGAAGTAATTGAATGTTTCTCTCTCTCTTTTGCGGACCAGTAGTATTTGATCCATGGACCGGTACCAGTCAGCGGACCGGGTGTTGGAGACCACTGCTTTAAGGTATTATCAGCTCAATTATGTAGGAAAAAACAAGATAATAATAATAAAAAAAATGTGGGATTCCAATAGGACTATCAATTACAAAAATTCCGTCGTTGGCGTTTTTTTTTTTTTGTACGCACACACACATATAAAAATTACATTGTAAAATATTCCACACGATATTTTATAAATAAAAGGAATAATGGAGAGGAACTGATTTTGCCTTATTAGTTTTCGTTTTATCAAATGTTGAAAATAATGTACGACATTTAGACAACAGTGAAAAATGGATTTTATTTTGATAATTAAATCACTGAAACATGTGAAGGAGACTTTTGCTAGACTAAAATAGTTTTTGAGAACTATGTGAAATATTTATTGTTCTTTCTATTTCTCAAATAAAATTATAATGAAACAATTGAGAACAAGGTTAGAAATAGGTAAAAGATAGGATATTCATTTAACATCCCGGGTTACCGAGGTGAAACAAATACTCGCATTGAGACAAAACCCTTTTACTGAACATATCGAGTGTTCTTTTATGCATATTAATAACTAATACCAATGTCTGGTGTTACGAATTTTGTGTAAAGAATATTTTAAATAGTGTAAATAATTTATATATGGATGTGTAATACGTTTATAATACTCTATGTCGTATTTATTCTATGTTAAAATTGTAATATTCGCCATTGCTTACATTATAATGGCGCTTCAATGGTAACTAGGTAAAATATTGGCAATAAAGCCCAGTTGGCATGCCTTTTGGCGACCATGTTGATGACTGCACATGTGGATTCTTCTAGAAATTACGGGAAAAATCTACTAATATTTTGATCCATGACGCAAGCGGATTTTTAGGAAAAATCCGTGAGGCCTATAAATAGGGAGTCACTCGCCGAAACTGGGTTTGGCTCGTTTTTACCATTGTGGAGTAGTATTGATTTGACCGTGAAGAGTTGACCAGCGATTAGATATTACTTTGGCTGTTGTGTAGGACGAGCGACTTCTTGTGAAAAATCTTTTACATACTTGTGTTTTAAATACTAATTTCACCGTCTGATCGCCGTAGAAGGTGTAAAAGCCTTCTGAGATTTATTCTTCGAATATAACTGCTGTATTTCAAGGATTGTTTTTCGACAATAAATTTCCATCACTCCTGAAGAACTGTCTTGCTCTTTGCGACTGATTGCATAAAATCCTCTAGCCTCGATATACGGATAATTTTTCAAGTACAGGAAATCTGCGCAAGTCATTATTATTGTTATCATCCTGAGTAAGCACACGAATATAAATAACTTTTGCAAAATCCCTGATTCGGTACTTATTTGGAACAGGCTGAATTATTACATTAAGTAAACTCACATTAATACAGGGACTCCAACATAGTCAAAGTGATCAAGGCTTCCGAAATAAGGTGGCTGAGGCATGTACTTCGATATAGCGATGAAAATCCTCTCTCTCTCTCTCTGTAAAGAAAATAACTTTCCAACCTCCAGAGGGATTGATTGATTGATTGGATAATAACGTCGCACTGTTCAGCTACACGAGGGCTTTTAGCGACGGACCACTTAATTTTGAACCATGGTCAAGTGACGTGGATGACACCTGAGCTGGCACCCCCTCTCCTAACTACCTCACCACACCAACGGGAGGACGTTTCAGCTCTCGACAGATTTCAAGTGCATCGCTGCCCTACACTGCGGGTCTTTAGTGGTCCTGGGCTCGAACTCGTGACAAGCCAGCCACGATCCGATACCACCCGGCTACCTCAGTCACAACTCCAGAGGGACAGAGGAAAGCAAGAACAAGGTGGATGGGTAACGTACAGAGTATTTTTTCCAGGTATAGAAGTTTAAGTTGGCATTACTTTCCAAATTGGCGACCGATTTAACAGCTGTCAAGTGATTTATTCTCAGTTTGGTTTGGCAATTCATCATGAATAGACTCACGCCTTAACAACGCTTTCAAATTGTGCAATTTTATTTCGAAAATAATGGTCGATTTTCATAAGCGAATTTTGTTTAGCGATGAAGCGCACTTCTGGTTGAATGGCTACGTCAACAAACAAAACTGCCGCATTTGGAGTGAAGCTAATCCACAAGTGTATGTCGAAGCACCGTTACATCCAGAAAAACTGACTGTTTGGTGCGCTTTATGGGTTGGTGGAATTCTTCTTCAAAAACGATGAAGGCCACAACGTTACAGTCAATGGTGATCGGTATAGAGCCATGATTACTAACTTTTTCATTCCTGAATTGAACAATCATGATGTCCAGGAGCTGTGGTTCCAACAAGACGGCGCCACATGTCACACAGCTCGTGCCACAATCGATTTATTGAAAGACACGTTTGGTGACCGCCTAATTTCACGTTTTGGACCTGTGAATTGGCCTCCAAGATCTTGTGATTTAACACCACTAGACTATTTTCTGTGGGGCTATGTGTAAAGTCGTTGGTCTATGCGGATAAGCCACAAACGCTTGACCATTTAGAAGACAACATTCGCCGTGTTATTGCCGATATACGGCCACAAATATTGGAAAAAGTAATCGAGAATTGGACGTCCAGGTTGGACTACATCCGAGCCAGCCGTGGCAGTCCTATGCCAGAAATCATATTTAGAATGTAATGCCACAAGATTATCTTTCGAATAAAAAAAAATTCATGTCAACCGAATAATACATCGTTGTTTTATTGCAATTTAAAGTTCTATACCTCTAAAAAAACACTCTTTAGAAAAGGGATCGAAAGACTTGAAAATTAACCGATGGAAGATTATAGCATTAAATATACTCATGTCCAAAATTAAGTTCACAAACATGTTTTCGTCATAATCCTCCAGTAAAACTAACAGAATTTGTATTTTATATATTTTGAAGAACGGTTAGTGCAATATCAACCTTCAGTTTAGGAAAAAAATGCTGTTTAGCGTTAGTTTTAGCCGAACTACTGGATTGAGACATTCAACAAACTTAACAAAATATGGGTTTAATAATAATACTAAAATTTAGTTCTGAGCTTAAAATATTTGAAGTTAAATTAAAACGCTTCATTAAATTTAATTTTGCATTTATATTCAGTAACAATACAAGTTCTAAATTTTGAAGCACAAGAACTTAATGTAATCAGTTCCAATTTCCTTTGGGAAATTTCTTGGGGGCTGCGGTAGCCCAGTGGTCAAGGTATCAGATCATGGCAGGCATGTCAAGAGTTCGAGCCCTGTACCACCAAAGACCCACCATGTAGGGGCACGATGCACGTTAAATCTGTCGAGAGCTCAAACGTCCTCCCGTTGCTGTGGTGTGGTAGTTAGGAGAGGGGGTGTCGGCTCAGGTATCGTCCTCGTCACTTGACCATAGTTCAAAATTACGAGGTCCGTCGCCAAAGCCCTCGTGTAGTTGAACAGTGTGACGTTAATATTCACTCACTCACTTGGGAAATTTCTTGTTATTCAAAGATTATAATAGAACTAAAAGAATGAGTAAAGAACATACTATACACAAAATAAAAATTATCGCAAAATCCTTCATGTAACGCTCATCTTTACTGCATTTTTAAATTTCTTGGTATATTTGCAGTATAATGCACAACCCCTTTTTCAGAAGGAACCTAAAACGTATGTGTGCAATTCTATTATAATTTGAAGTAGTTCATTCGAGGTATTGTCCCAAGCTTTTAAAAAATAGTATACAGTGGGTGATCGATTAACGAACAGATCAGTTAACGAACACTACTTTCACGAAAGATTTTTGTGTTCGGATAACGAACACTTTCAAGAAAGATTTTTTTTTTGTGTTTGGACAACGAACACATATTCGGGTAATAAACAAAACGAATTCTAACGAACACTTCTCGGCTCTGAAAAAAAGTTAATATTAAACATTTGTTATCATTTTGCATAAAAAAAGATCACTGAAAGGAGAAATGTTTAAAGCATGCTTAGTATTGATAATTACAAAATGAAACTTGAATTAACAATGAATTTAAAAGTCATTCAATAATTATTATTACGACTAAATTCAATGCACACACTTGAATATTTGAATTTCAATATGAATGTCAATATTTTCTGACAGCTGATAAGTTATGGGCGAGTGGATTTGCTGACATGGCGAATGAATTAAGCGAATTCTTAATTTCTTCAAACAGTGCAGACTATAAAATATAAAGGTGCCGATGACGCGCTACCGCCGTAAAAATACGTGAAATATGAGAAACGGACTAAAAATCGTTTTTCATCTCTCCTAAATTATGTTCCTTACCTATTAAACTACAAAGTTCTATTGAAAAAAAAAATTCCAATAGAATATTCATACAAATTAGACCATCAGTTTCGATTTTGATTTCATTCAAAACAGAAAATTATTTCATTTTGAGCTC
Source organism: Trichonephila clavipes (assembly GCA_019973935.1). Classification (NCBI taxonomy): domain Eukaryota; kingdom Metazoa; phylum Arthropoda; class Arachnida; order Araneae; family Nephilidae; genus Trichonephila; species Trichonephila clavipes. The sequence goes on from BMAU01018615.1 coordinate 85,965, forward strand.
TTCCCCCACTCCCTCGTTCATTCCCCGTCCCCAAAATGTGTCTCCTTCTAAACAAGAGGAAGACGAAAGAGGACCAATGCCGACATTTGCCATTAAAGATCTTTTGAAAAAGTGGGAGACAGTCAGAGCAATGGTCTTAGAATGGCACCCAAGCCAAGCTGATGTCAGTAGGGTTGGGGATCTTTACAACGACAATGCTATTAACTACTTCCGGAAAATCCTGAATAAGAGAGAAAAGCAATCGACATTGGACATGTTCTTCAACGCCCCATAAGCAAAAAATGAAAAGGAATGGTTAATATGCAAGACTATACATATGTATGTATTATTTTTATAAAAACTTACTAAGAAATTATACATTTTTTAAAATTTAATTTTTAGGGTCTCCAGAACGAATCAATCGATTTCACATAGGCGAATTGATGATCGGTTAACGAACAATTCGGATAGCGAACATAGTCTTGGAACAGATTAAGTTCGTTAACCGATCACCCACACTGTACTATATTCAGCCCTTTAAGTTAGTAAGGAATGCTCTTTCTTTATAATTAACAGTATTTTGATATATAGAAGTCTAATATTATTTTAAGCCATATCTTTTTATTTTTGAAGTTGTCATTTTTGTACCCGGCATATAACACGCCCCTGTAAATATTGATCTTATTTTTTGCATTAAAAGTGCGCAATATACGCCGAATTTTACGGTAGGTAAATTTCTCAAGAACCTATTGATAATACAAACGAGTTTCTTAAGAAAATTTCAAAAATTTGATTTAATGCAATAAAGTATAACTTTTATTTAAAAATTTTTTTTTCATGACTGGCTCTACATGGAATATAGAAAAGAGGTTTTTAGCATTCACAAATATCTGTTTCTGAAAAGAGAATTACGATTTTAGCATACGTATACATATTTTTAAAAAAATCAGTAGAAATAACAGATGGTATATAATACTGTAGGACACTGGATAAATATTTTATTTTAATAAATATTTTTAGTTCAATAAGCATTTTAAAGAATATTATTAAGCAAAAGCGGACGGTGAACCATAAAAGCTAATTTCTTAAAGTCTTAGCTTAATTATCTGAAATTGGAATCAGTATAGTAAATGATTATTATATTTCACAATTTAAATAAATATTTTTTTAAAAAAAAATTTAATTTTTAAAACCATTTTTAAAAATGCTCCTTTCGCATTAGTTTTCAAGATATAAGTACATAACTTTTGTTTTATATATATTTATGAACTACAACAAAATATTTCTGTGCATGGGTTTTAAATTCAGGATAAAATTTGATGAAAAAAAGTTAAATTTTCTATACTATATGAAATATTTCACCAATTATCACACATTCAAGGTATTCAAAGCTACACAAAATATGATCCATTAATTTCTTTAGAGAACTAATGCACAAATTTGTTAATCATTTCATCTTTCATAAGTTGTGAAAACTTCAGAGATATGACGTTATATGAGACGCAAGGAACATTTTATATAACAACGAAAGGGGAAAATTTAAGAACTAAAAAAAAGGACATGTTAAATATTTATTTTTGTAAAATAAAAAAATAACTCAGTAATTATTAATCAAAATGACAAAATTCTTTGACAGAATTATTCAATGAAACATAAGAAGCATTATTAATATAAAAATATCAAATCACAATTTTGACCAAAATTTGACATTGTGAAAAGGTCCACTATCCGCTTTGGGATGTATTTTTTAAATACGAGTAATTTAAAGTGTGCTCAGGAAATTTGAAATTTACTTTTCCAACCCGAAAAAAATGTATAAATGTATAAACTTTAAAAAAAAACAAGCTTTAACCTTTTTCCCTTTAATATCTTTGTTCTTTTTAAGGATAGTAAAAAAAAAAGGATGTTCGTTCTACTTTCAAATTGCTTCATTACATTTATATTACGCAGTAACAAAGGTCGTGAGATGGTGGGGCCTATCTTGAAGAATACTATTAGTAAACACAGCATTTCTTTTTATTCCTTTTCCAAAATTGGTTTCGTGCTTGTTAATAGATGGCGGCACAGGAAGTACTCATTCTATCCAATTTATCACAGATCTCAAGTACTATTTTATTCGATATTTTCTATTTTATACGAATTAAATAATTTATTCTTCGAAATCTAGCACAGGAAGTAATCTGGCATTTCTTGTACTTTAATTCAAATGATCATATTTAAGATTAGTGTATGAAGCTCCTTTTAAGGAATCAGAAAACGCAAAAATGAATGCAGAAATCAAGTCTGACATTCAACATCACATAGCTAAAGCACAGATGAGAGTCGGATACACAGTAGCACACACAGGAATTTTTCGGGGAGGGGAGAAGGGCTCCGGGGTCGAAAGTTCACCATTCTTGTATCATGCTCCTTTTGATTTTGTCGATTTTCAGGAACAAAATACAGTAAAAACTAATTATTGAATAAATAATTAGCATTAATTAATAAAATTAATCATCAATACCAAACCTTAATAAAATTTTACGTACTATATACTTAAAATTATAATCAATCGGGAAAAAAAATCAAAGGTTTTGGGGGGGGGGTCCGTTGTATGCGCCACTGGTCGGATACATATATTATGGAATACCATTAACATTTCTAAAATTAACTTTTCTGATGTTTGATAAAAATCTCCAAAATCAGCATGAGTAAATAAAGGGTGTTTTTTTAGAGGTATAGAACTTTAAATTGCAATAAAACAACGATGTATTATTCGATTGACATGAATTTTTTTTATTCGAAAGATAATCTTGTGGCATTACATTTTACATATGATTTCTGGCATAGGACTGCCACGGCTGGCTCGGGTGTAGTCCAATCTGGACGTCCAATTTTCGATGACTTTTTGCAACATTTGTGGCCGTATATCGGCAATAACACGGCGAATGTTGTCTTCCAAATGGTCCAGCGTTTGTGGCTTATCCGCATAGACCAATGACTTTACATAGCCCCACAGAAAATAGTCTAGCGGTGTTAAATCACAAGATCTTGGAGGCCAATTCACAGGTCCAAAACGTGAAATTAGGCGGTCGCCAAACGTGTCTTTCAATTAATCGATTGTGGCACGAGCTGTGTGACATGTTGCGCCGTCTTGTTGGAACCACAGATCCTGGACATCATGATTGTTCAATTCAGGAATGAAAAAGTTAGTAATCATGGCTCTATACCGATCACCATTGACTGTAACGTTGTGGCCTTCGTCGTTTTTAATATAGTCGGAACTCCATTTTATGTACGAATATCTATTCTACGAGTTTCTTTATTTAGCGAACTTTTTCCTGGAACCAAGAACATTTTACGATTTTCTTCGTAAAATTACCTCTAAGTAGCGAAGTGCATTTTCTGTTCAACGAAATTTTCTCTTATGATTCGATTTTTTTCCTCCGTATTTTTAAAAATACCATATTTACTTGAATCTAAACCGCACTTCTTTCCCAATGTTAATTATACTGAAAATCGGGGGCGGCTTAGAATCGAAGGAGAAAAAAAATTTGTTGGATGGGGTATTTAGAGCAGATACAGCTTCATATGCATGTATTTAAAAGTTTATAATACTGATAAAATAATTTAATTTCATAAAATTGGATACCGATAAACCATTTTAGACTATTCAATTTTCACAAAATCTTATCGAGAATTTGGGGTGTGGCTTAGATTCGAATAAATACGATATTTCTGGACCTTCGTACGATGAAATGATTATTTTTGGTCTTAGTAAAAGCAGTCACCCCAAAATGTCTTGGTGGTCCCCCCAGTCGATCCCGATAGACTTAATGCCCACACCGGCTATAAGCGATTTGTAAGGAATCATCACTTGTCAAAAAAAATTATTTTGTTGTTATAAAAACAACCAGCTTTTTAGCGCAATCCCCTTTATTCAAGGTGGGGCAAATAAAAGTGGCTTGGAGAATAGAACAACGGATTAAGAAACGCGGCAATTGATTGATTGATTGATTGAATATTAACGTCGCACTGTTCAGCTACACGAGGGCTTTTGGCGACGGACCACGTAATTTTGAACCATGGTCAAGTGACGTGGACGACACCTGAGCTGGCACCTCTCCTAACTACCACACCACACCAACGGGAGGACGTTTCAGCTCTCGACAGATTTAACGTGCATCGCTGCCCTACACGGCGGGCCTTTAGTGGTACAGGGGTTCGAACCCGTGACAAAGCAAGCCACGGTCCGATACCTATACCACTCGGCTACCGCGGCCACAAGAAACGCAGCAAAGGAAAGGATAAAGTTCGCTAACCTGTTTATTGCAGATGTGTTAAAAATGACCGTCATTTATCTCTTGGCACTTTTGGAGGCTGGTCAGCAAGTTGCGGAACGCAGATTGAAACTGAACTGCTGGAATTGCTGCAATCTCATCAGAAATGTTCTGTTGCAGTTCTTGAAGAGGGTTGTAGCGATACGCTTAGATTTGAGGGTTCCCCACAAAAAGTAATCGCTTACTGACAGATCATGAGACCTGTATGGCCAACTAAAGCCGAGACCAGACTGATCTCCATTTACAATTCTGTCAGGAGTGAAGATTGTGTAAATGTCACTGGCGTAGAGCTAGTTTTGAGTTGGCCCCGTGTCAAAACTCCTTCGGGGTCTTTTTATAGAAAAAAAAAGAAGCCCTGTTAGTGGTAGTGTATTTACACATGTTACCCCTCTGTAGCTTGCAGAGCTACAGAGGCCTAACCTGTTAAATGAGATTCATGGTTCGGCGTATTTGTTTTAACGTAAATTTCTACAACGAGCAATCCCTGCTGCACTGTTAAGTATCATCTTCACTTGTACACTAATTCAGAGATTCTTTAACTGTGATCCGTGGATGCCGGGGAGTCTGAAGCCCATTTCTAGGGTAGGGGGAGGACGTGAAGGTCTCTCATCTAATGTTAAGATTTCCATCTTTTACAATGGCAGCGGTAGCCAGTGGTCAAGGTTACGGACTCGTGGCTGGCGTGTCATGAGTTCGAGCCCAGTACCATAGAAGACCCACCGAGTAGGAGAGCGATGCTCGTTAAATCTGTCGAGAGGTCAAACGTTCTCCCGTTGGTGTGGAAGTTAGGAGAGGGGGGTGCCAGCTCAGGTGTCATCTTCGTCATTTGACGCTGGTTCAAAATTACGAGGTCCGTCGCGTGAGTGAGTTAATATTAACGTCGCACTGTTCAGCTACACGAGGGCTTTTGGCGACGGACCACGTAATTTTGAACCATGGTCAAGTGACGTGGACGACACCTGAGCTGGCACCCCCTCTCCTAACTACCACACCACACCAACGGGAGGACGTTTCAGCTCTCGACAGATTTAACGTGCATCGCTGCCCTACACGGCGGGTCTTTAGTGGTACTTGGATCGAACTCATGACATGCCTGCCATGGTTGGGTACCTTAACCCCTGGGCTACCGCAGCCCCACGAGGTCCGTCGCCAAAAGTCCTCGTGTTGCTGAAAAGTGTGACGTTAATTTTCACTCACTCACTCCATCTCTTGGAGACGGAATAGGTATTACGTCGATCGCGATCGACCGGTGGATTACCAAGACATTTTTGGGTGACCGCTTGAAGATTTAAGCACTTAGTAATTATATATGGAAATATTCAAGATTGGCTGAATTATGCGGCCACTAAGAGTTTTCTTCTGCAACAATGAAAATTAACAAGAGGAAAATGTTTTATTTTTTATGTTTTTTTTTAATTATTTGATAGTAAATGCATCATTTGATATTATTAATTTATGGCTATTATTATGTTTGTATCTCTCCGTTTTGCTTTAAACGCGGTTTTACTTGTAAAATTCTTAGTTTTTTTTTAATTTTAGTTCTGTAGGTAAGTATTAAGTAATAATTTCGTATTTATTATTAAAATATGGTGGACCTTTTTCTAACTCACCACACCTATGACACTGGGTATTGGCGCACACAAGAATTTTTCAAGGTGGGGGTAGGGGGGTGTCGAGGGTCAAAAGTCTACCAATTTCATATCATACCTCAATACGCAGCCAAACATATTTTTTCTTTATTTTGTCGATTGTAGGGAACAAAAAACAGTGAAAAATAAATTACTAAATAAATAATCAGCAATAATAAGTAAAAAAATTATTAATAACAAAACTTAATAACAAGTATTTCGTACTATATACAAGGGATTATAATCAATCGGGGAAAATCAAGGGCTATGGGGGAGAGTTCGGACGCTTGGAACCCCTCCCCCTTCTCTTTGCGTGCACCACTGACAGTGGGTGCACCACAGCACCTTGAAAAAATTAGAAGTAGCCCGTAACCGGGAAAAGTCTGACCACCCCTGTCTTAGAGACTCCAAAAGACCTCGTGGAAAAATTTAAAGATATGCTATCTTGGACTAGATCACTAAATTGTCCCCAATAAAAATATTTACTAGTAAAGGGTGTTTTTTTAGAGGTATAGAATTTTAAATTGCAATAAAACAACGATGTATTATTCGATTGACATGAATTGTTTTTTATTCAAAAGATAATCTTGTGGCATTACATATTTTAAATATGATTTGTGGCATAGGACTGCCACGGCTGGCTCGGATGTAGTCCAATCTGGACGTCCAATTTTCGATGACTTTTTGCAACATTTGTGGCCGTATATCGGCAATAACACGGCGAATGTTGTCTTCCAAATGGTCAAGCGTTTGTGGCTTATCCGCATAGACCAATGACTTTACATAGCCCCACAAAAAATAGTCGAACGGTGTTAAATCCCAAGATCTTGGAGGCCAATTCACAGGTCCAAAACGTGAAATTAGGCGGTCGCCAAACGTGTCTTTCAATAAATCGATTGTGGCACGAGCTGTGTGACATGTTGCGCCGTCTTGTTGGAACCACAACTCCCGGACATCATGATTGTTCAATTCAGGAATGAAAAAGTTAGTAATCGTGGCTCTATACCGATCACTATTGACTGTAACGTTGTGGCCTTCATCATTTTTGAAGAAGGATTCCACCAGCCCATAAAGCGCACCAAACAGTCAGTTTTTCTGGATGTAACGGTGTTTCGACATACACTTGTGGATTAGCTTCACTCCAAATGTGGCAGTTTTGTTTGTTGACGTAACCATTGAACCAGAAGTGCGCTTCATCGCTAAACAAAATTCGCTTATGAAAATCGGGAACAACGGCAATCTCGTTTTGGGCACATTCGACGAATCTACGCCTTGCTTGATGATCGTTTTGATGAATTGCCAAACCAAACTGAGAATAAATCACTTGACAGCTGTTAAATCGGTTGCCATCTTGGAAAGTAATGCCAACTTAAACTTCTATACCAGGAAAAAAACACTCTTTACATGTATTTCGATAAGGATTTTTTCTTCAGTTTTTTTCTTGTTCACAACTACGTAGCTATTACTAAAATATTATATTTTCGAAAAATATGTAGTAGAAACAAATGTATAAAGATTAAGAACGGAAAATTCTCATAGCGTGCCAATACGATAACGATTGCATCCATTTTGATTTCCTAATGGAATTGTGCAATACATTGTTTATATTTATTTGAAATTAGAGTATTTTGTAATATTTTTATATACATATATAATTAAATGCTCACGGTTTTCTTAAAGGGGAAAAAAGAAGTGTTCAAAAAGTCTGTATAAATGAAAGAGGCAATCTTAAAACTATTAAGAGACCGTTAAATCACCCAGCCATTTGTTGGGAATCAGGGAGGGGAGTTCAAATTTTGGGGTGTCCACGATATCAAGTTGAATTATAAAGGAGGGGAGACGGGGCACGGAGATCGAAAGTTTAAGAACCGCTGCACTAATCAATTAACATTGACACAGCATGCACTAAGTTGTGAATCGGCTTCAATCATTTGGTGTACGTGTCACATTCACATCAAGTCGTATCCATTTGTTCGGCACACTTTTATTTGCTCCACCCTGTGTAAAGCAGACAATAACTGTTGTGGGTTATCTTTTCTCGCTTTCGGTGTTGCAGGTATCTAGAGACACAACTAATAACCAATGTTGTCTAACTTCTTACAACCAATTGGCTGTAAGAAACAACCCCGCAATTCTCACGTTGCAGGCGGCGTACACCAGAATTCTAGGGGGAAGGGGCCCAAAGCCTGAAGGATGCTAAAATACATTTACTATGTAAAATTCGGCTATGGGCCCCAAACTTGACTATTCAGGGGGCCCTAATAATCCCCCTATACACGTCACTGACTCTTCCATACTATCCGTGGTACCTTTTAACAACTCACGGTGCTTGGTGTTACAGTGGCCTTTAAGACATCCTCTTTTACACCACAACACCAGCAGTCGTCTAAAGTTGATTACAGTCGATCCTCAGACCAGAAAGCAGACAGCACAGTTAACCTTGTTTTAGTCTTATAACAAATGTCTGTTGGATTCTCCGTAAGTAAAAAGGGCCTGTACTAGTGGTCCTAATGAGCCTTTGTTTTACATAGGCACAAAGCCATTACCCTCGTGTGATGGCATGGAGCGGTTACTCTTACAACAGCAGGTCTCCTCCAATCCTCCCGCATATATCTATAGTAGCTTGAAGACACCTTGATGCCTCTTGCTTCACTCTTCATTGTCTCTTTTCCATCAAGATAATGCCAAACCTCCTATGAATTGCATGTCTCTGAATTATTTATTCGGTGTTGGTAACCTTTCTTGGTCAACAAGGTTACCGGAATTTTCGCTAATAAATCCCCTAGGTGCAGTGGCGCACACAAGGGGAGGGTCCTAGGGGTACAGAGCCCCCCAATTGCCTTGATTTTTTCCCCCATTTATTATAATTCTAAGTATATTGTACGAAAAGTTTAATTAAATATTTGTTATTAATGAGAGATTAATTTTATTAATTAATGTTAATTATTTATTCAATAATTAGTTTTTTACTGTTTTTTGTTCCCGAAAATCGACAAAAATCAAAAGGAGCATGATACAAGAATGGTGGACTTTCAACCCTGGACCCCCTTGAAAAATTCCTGTGCGCGCTACTGCCTGGGTGGTATAGCAAGTCGTCAGATTCAAAGACCAAAACATGTCGATGATCTGTAAAAACAAATGATAAATGCCTAGTAGAATGCATCGCATGATGAAATTAGAAATCTTATACACTCTCTGCATCGATGAGCATATGTTAACTCGCATCACACACCTCCAAAGAGGTATCACCAATTAATAATTTTAACGGTCAGTGTTCTTCAACTGCTGGTCGTTAATAAATTCAATAACTTTGAATTTTTAACATTCTTATTGTATGTGTATGAGATTTACACATGTTTAGTTTCAATAAAAGCAGACTTTTTTCTTTATGGTGTTCCTTTCTTACGAAATAATGTATTTTTTTTATGATTATTCCTCTTTTAAACATTTTATAGTTTTTGTATTTTGCTTAACTCTTGTCTTACTTCTCTAACTGTCTCTGGATGATAACCAATTCATGGCATTCAAAATGATACAAATTGATGCAAACATTTTACCTAGATCATTATGTGATGCATTAGAGTTTACTTAGGATGAAATAACGTAATCATTTTTAAACAATTTACATTCATACAGTTCGCAAATATTTTTGCTTTAATGGAAATGAGTTTTACACATACTTCTTAATATTTTCTTTTTCTTTTTGGCCCAAAGAACAAACATCTAAAATTTTTCGAAGCAATTAGTTTTTTTAAAATCTAATCAGTCAGGAACGTCTTAAAACTTCTTGAGACCCTGGGCCACCAACAAAAATGTAGGCCAGACCCATAACCCTTAAAAGTACACAGCACATAGCATACGTTGTCGAATGTTCGCACAAACAATAACCCGAAACAAATAAATGTGCATGACTTACAATCACCCAAACTAACTAGACCAACTGCCGTTTTTTGACTGAATGAATAATAATGGTGCATGATGTTAGGCCTAGGCCTGTAAGTGGACGATGGTCCCCACATGTAGCCAGTTGACGTTCGAAATTTCCAGTTTTTCGGAGAATACAACCGAAAATAACATTAGACAGTTGAAATTAATAGAATTATTATCTTATTAAGGCTGAGTCCAGAGGGAAACAAATCCCCCATTGCTGCCGAGGTCCTGGGCCCCGTTGACCCATGCCATAAGACGTTCTTGTATGCAGTATCGTCTTAAGACTTCTTGAAGCCCTGGCCCCTATACAAAAGTAGCCCCATCAGCAGACCTTTTATTGAATTTAATGTATATACCGGGTGTCCGTAATTAAACTTGAAATTTGAGAGGAGTCTGTAAGACAAAAACTATAAAGCAGAATTGAATGAGAATTGTGTAATGGCAGAATTAAATTATGGGAATTTTATCGAGGGAAAAAAACAATGACTTTCACACAAAACCCACCTCTAGTTAGCATATCATAACTTTATTGAGATATGCTGACTACCATTGTCTGCTGTCATCTGGAAGCGTAAAATCGCATGTTCGACTGTTGAAAGCAGTATGAACTGGGGAATGTTACGCACATGGCGTTTTATGCTTTCTTTAAGATCAGATAAGGATGTGATGGGATTACGGTAGACCATGGCTTTGGGATATCCCCGGGGCCAAAAGTCGCAATGATTCAAGTAGGGGAATCTAGGAGGTCAAGCTGTAGGAAAATACCGGCTGATGATTCTGAAGAAATGAATCAGAAAGGTTGGAGGAGGACTTGTTTCCCACACCAAATAATGTGTGGAGGAGTACCATCCTGAATAAACACTGTGGTTGCATCATACCACCTTGCCTGAAGAACCTGAATAACGGATTGCTCTAATAATGAAACGTATCGTTAACCGGTGACGGTGCATGTCATAGGCCCAGTGGTGCGGTGCTTTTTGAAAAAAAAAAACCCAGACCCACAATGAAGGTTGCAGTAAAGCCCCACCAAACCGTTACATGTGAAGAATGTAAAGGAATTTGTAGGAATTGATATGTGTTTGTACCAGCCCAAATACGGCAATTATGCGTGTTAGCCCCTTAATTTTCAAGGAAAAGTTACGAAATTCACCGCGAAGAGCCACCATTTTTCCCACAGGCACGCGTTGTTACGCGGTTTATTGGGGAAAAGGTAAAGGTATGTTTTTCCTTCAAAAAATTGTTTACTTTCACTTTTTAAAAGAAAGACAGGAAAAAGAAAAAATGAAATGAAAATAAGAAAAATTATCTTTAGAGACAACAATATAATAAAAAATAAATTATAATTAATTTGTTCTGGGATATATCTTGAAACATGGTGGAACACATAAACCAATATCACATTCAGTGCATTAGTACAAAAAATTAAAAAGCTCCTATTACACACGATAAGAGAAAATGGCAGCAAATGAAGAATAGAAAAGAGCACAATCAAACGAAAAAACAAGAAAAAGTGCTTAGTTATGAATTTCATCGTTCCTGAAATACACCCTTTCAAATTCCTTCTCCATTTCTTCTCGGAGTGAGTGAGTGAATATTAACGTCGCACTGTTCAGCTGGACGAGGGCTTTTGGCGACGGACCACGTAATTTTGAACCATGGTCAAGTGACGTGGACGACACCTGAGCTGGCACCCCCCTCTCCTAACTACCACACCACACCAACGGGAGGACATTTCAGCTCTCGACAGATTTAGCGTGCATCACTGCCCTACACGGCGGGTCTTCAGTGGTACTGGGCTCGAACTCGTGACAAAGCCAGCCACGATCCGATGCCTATACCACTCGGCTACCGCGGCCACCATTTCTTCTCGGAAATAAGTAAATTCTTTAGAAGCACTGTAATGCCATTTTATTGTATTCCAAAGCCGTGGGACTAGTTTTAGGTGGAGCAGCACAATGCAAAAAGTCCTCTTTTAGAAGGACAGGTATACACGCCCAAGGCACTAAAGGCAACAGCTCAATAGGACGTGGATACACGCCCGCGGCACTTAAGGGTTAAACCGCAACTTCCATATGAAAGTGGTCCTCGTCTGTCTACAAAATGTTTCATTGACTTTCATCCTGGAGCTCGACTCGCGCAAGAAACCGCAACGCAAAAGTTTGTCGACTATCCAGATCCTCTGGTAAGAGATGTTGCACTAGCGACAGTTTTTGGGATAGTAGAGTGGGATCTTTTGAAGAATCTTATGAATCGTGGAACGAGGTTGGTGAACAGATGCTTCAATACGACGAACACTAGTGCTGCCGATGACATCCGCTACATCCATCCTTTGTTGCAACACACTTTGCTCCTCTTCCTGGCTGAATCCTCAATGATTCCGTTGCTTCAAATTTCCGAATCATGTTTGATAGTCCTTGACTACTGAGTGGACCTTTTCGTAACCGCTTCAAAGACCCAAACTTCCGTAAATCTTCGGTAGCAGTCTCCGTTTTGGTTAAACAATTTCACTAGTAAAGCACGTACCTGCAGTACCAACGTCATCTTCCTTGCCTTGGAAACAAGTATAACTGCGGCTCGCCTCTCACATCTTTATATCCCGTGGGTTGCTGCGCGCACACAGGTTTACTATAGTTACGACATTTGTATATGCCAAAAGTTTACATTGCACGATACCATCTAGTAGTAATTTTTGAAATTCATTGTTTATTTTTCCCTCAAAAAAATTCCCATCATTTCATTCTGCCATCACCCAACTTTCATGCAATTCTACAGCATATTTTTCGCTACAGACTGCTCGCAAATATCAAGTTTAATTATGAATACCCGGTGCATGTCAAGTTCAACCAAAACGATCTATAATAACAGGAAGTTTTATCAGAAGATTCGTTTCCTACGTTTTGAAATTAGAAAATCATTAATTATTTCTTCAAAATCAACTATTTTCTTAGCTATAGATTTTAAATAGACAGTATATAGCAAATGTTGTCAAATACTCGAATAAACGGTAAACCGCATTTCTCACAGTCCTGCAAACTTAGGTACAAATCGACTCAACTTTCATCTTTTGACTAAATGAGTAATGCCGGTGTATGGTGGTAAACCTAGATTTAGACATGGACATGACATTGTAAAGCCAACTTGTCACTGTTGCCAGTTGGCATGTAGTTTGAAATTCCCAGTTTTTAAGTGAATTTGTCTAGGAGTAATTATGACGATTTAAAACTACAGTACAGTCCCGATAATCCGAACAATATCGGACCGATCCCTGTTCGGATTACGTGATTGTTCGGATTAGCCGGAGTAACAGCGAAATCACTATTTGAACCGGGAGTACGGGTCTATTGTGTCTATGTATTTTGTGGTAATGTGAGCGTACGCGCCCGCTTTTTTGCCGCGTGGACTGTACTCCCACTCCACGACGCGTGTGTCCTCCCTCCACCACTCCTAACTTAGTGTGTCAGTGTGACTGCATGTGCGTGTGTCCGTACTGTTGACCGTCAGTCGTTCCGCGCTCGTTCTACACTCGTCCGCTTTTGTCTCTGTGTTAATAACAGTGTTACAGTGTGATATTCTACAGTGAAAACAGTTTGTTGTGTGTTTTGGACATTTATCTGTGATACAGTGTACGTAAACAGATTGTTTTGGTGAGTAAGCGTAAACACTCAACACTTACTCTTAAAGACAAACTAGAGGTTCTAAAGCGTTTAGATAAAGGTGAAGGTGTGACACACAAAATTGGCTACAGAGTTTAATGTTGGCAAAGCATCTGTTGGAGACATCAATGAATGGATGGAAGAAGACGGGGAAACAGCCGAATTTCTGACTGATGACGACATAGCTGCGGCAGTGACTCAAGAGCCAATGGAGGAGGAGGGGAGAGACGACGAGACGCAATGCGATAAGAAGGACGTGGTGCCACATGCAGACGGCGCAGCTGCCCTTGCCCTGCGCTACTTGGAGCAACAGCCCGACACTACACCAGCTGATGTGTTATTTATGAGGCGCTGGCGAAATTACGCATCATGGAAAAGACTGTCTTCGTTGCGTCAGAAAAAAATACTGTACATATTTTATATTTAATCTTCTGTTGTACAATTTTTCATACTAAACATTAGTGTTCTGTTCTGTAGTTTATTCCATTTTAAAATTTGTACCATAACTTGATATACAGTGCGTGAATATTAAATAAAGAACTGTTTTGAATTAAGGTTTACACTGTTTTATATTGAAATATTCACCGATTTTTTCGTCCTTAAAATTATAAAAAATTTTCCGTGGAGCCGTTCGGATTAACCGGATGTTCGGATTAGCCGTGTTCGGATTAGCGGGACTGTACTGTATTCAGATCATGATCTTATTGAGGCAGAATCGAGAACAAGACAAGACTCCGTTGAAGTAGAAGTCCTGGTCTTGGGTTCAGTTGACCCATCCCTTAAAACGTCTTTATATTTTCATGTTTCCTCATCTAATAATAACTGCACTGGCGTAGCTAGTTCTGGGTCGGACCTGTACGAAAGACTCCTTGGAGGCACTGTTTTGCGCCTCTTAACAGCTTACGAATTTTTGCTTTCACGTGTTGGGACTCCTGAAGCTAGGGTGCCCCGTATCATTGATACAGCTGATCTAAATAACTGCAAAATCTCTAAAAGAAAATTTTGAAATAAATAAGTCTTTAAAATTATACTCGAAATAATTTCACTGTTTGAAATAACTTTTAGAGAATAAAACTTAAAAATTCAGTTATACTTAACAAAATCATAGCATAAAACTTTTTCAAACTTACACACATATCTCATCCCTCAGTTTCTGTGATTAATACCAAAAAATCCAGCGTATAACGCACACCCATACTTTCAAACTGCATTTTTTAATTTTTAGGTATATTCGCCGTATAACTTTCATCCCCTCTTGAAGAAACCTGAAGTCGTTTATTCGAGGTATTATCCCAGGCTTTTTTGAAAAAATAATACACTTCGAGAATATCAACCCTGTAAGTTCATTAGTCTCTGTAGATACGTCATTTCTTCAAAAAATAAATAAACACTATTCTGTTCGATGAGAGAGAGAGAGAAGTCTATTTATTTTATACTCATTTCTTTTTTTTTTATTCTTAAAGCCATCATTTTTTATATCCGGCGAATAACGCGCACCCCTAAATTTCGATCTTATTTTTCATGTTAAAAATACGTGTTACGCCGGATTTTACAGTAAATAGAACTGGTATCGCCATCTTTTATTCACTTAATAAGTGAAACGAATTATACATCTAAAAAACTCAATAGATGGCGACACCATTGTCATTTCAACTACATGTCAGCTCAGTATGTGACCAATAATTTTAAAAAATTAGGCTTATAAATACCGTCATCAAACATAACTATAAAAACAATACGAATTTTAGCGACCATATTGATTAATTTTAAAAATTTTTAAATATTAATATCAAGTAAAAGGATGAAGAAAATATTGATATTTTTTTTTCGTTTCATGTATTTATTCTTCGTGAAATTCTAATAGCAAAAAATAACTTCAGAAGACAATGTAGCTCTTTGCTTTTATTTCTGAAATTCAAATAATAGATGCTGTAATAGCTAAGCATTCTTTTCGTCATCTTTAAATTAGTTAAAATAATTTTAAATTTTTTTTTTAATATTTCAAAAGAACAAGTCTCTGAATTCACCCTATTTTTGCTCTGTAGTAGTAATTAATGTTAGTATACATATTACAAATAAACCTCGGTACATACAGTGGGCCACAAAAGTGTTCATACACTTGTAATTTCTTATAAAATTTAATATTTTCGACCAATAAAAATTAATACATTGTAATTGTAATATTTTTTTATGATATCTGCAACTTGTTCTTAATGGAATGACGTAATTAATTTTTTAAAAATAGTACAACTATTTTTTTAAAAAATTAATTATCAAAAAGCTACTAAAAAATTGCGCCACAAAAGTCTTCATACACTTAACAAAAATCTCAACATAGCTTTAAATATTGCATTTCTTTCTTAATTTAGTGCTTAATAGGATATCTTTTAGTGTTCACAACAACTTTTAAGCGTCTTGGTATAGATTTTTAATCAGTTTTTTTTGTAATTTCTGCATCGATTTTCCTCCATTCTTCTGTGATTATTGTTTTTACTTCACATTTTCGGTTTATTTGTCACGTTTCTTTTTTTTTACATCAGAATCTCACCAAATATGTTCTACTGGGCTAAATAAAGTGATTTAGGAGGTGTTTTCATAATTTGGAGGCAGTTATAGAGACACCAGTGGCGTACAATGAGAGCAGTGCACTTGGCGTCATTACCCTGTTAAAAAATTAAGTAGTCTCCAATATCCAAATTTCGGGCGGATAATTGAAAATTTCTCTTTAAAATATTTAAATAGAGCTCATGATTCACAATATCAACAAAAAATACCAAATTGCCAAGTTTTGTGGCCGATTTACACCCCCACGCAAGAACACTTCTACCTTCATATTTTATTGATCAAACTAGATTCTTGGAATTACGGTTCAGAAAATTCAAAATTGAAAGCAAATTGATTGGGATGGCAGATAATTCCACATTTTTGGTTCCGATGGGCCTATAATAGCTTGTAAATGAAAAAAATAAGGAGTTTAATCCCATGAATTTATGTGGAACAAGAACTCCTCCACCTCCAAGCTAAAGTATGGAAGTGAAGGTGTTCTGGCGTGGGGGTGTAAATCGGCCACAAAACATGGTAATTTGGTATTTTTTGTTGATATTGTGAATCATGAGCTCTATTTAATTATTTTAAAGAGAAATTTTCAATTATCCGCCCGAAATTTGGATATTGGAGACTACTTAATTTTTTAACAGGGTAATGATGCCAAGTGCACTGCTCTCTTTGTACGCCACTGGTGTCTCTATAACTGCCCCCAAATTATGAAAACACCTCCTCAATCACTTTATTTAGCCCAGTAGAACATATTTGGTGAGATTCTGATGTAAAAAGAAAGAAAACATGACAAATAAACACAAAATGTGAAGTAAAAACAATAATCACAAAAGAATGGAGGAAAATCTATGCAGAAATTACAAAAAAAAAAGGATTAAATCTATACCAAGACGTTTAAAAGTTGTTGTGGACACTAAAAGATATCTTACTAAGAACTAAATTAAGAAAAAAAATGCAATATTTAAAGCTAAGTTGAGATTTTGTTAAGTGTACGAAGACTTTCGTGGCCTTATTTTTTAGTAGCTTTTTGATAATTAATTTTTTAAAAATATAGTTATACTATTTTTAAAAAATTATGTCATTCCATTAAGAATAAGTTGCAGATATCATAAAAAAATTACAGTTACAATATATTAATTTTTATTAGGCGAAAACATTAAATTTTATAAGAAATTGCAAGTGTAGGAACATTTTTGTGGCCCACTGTATGTTTTTATTCGTCGTGAGTAAAATGGTCTATTCTAAGTGAATGAAAAACATTAAGCCTAACACAGTGATTAACACAAAGCTCATAGTCTCAAAATAAACCTATTTGGTGCCAAAAGAATAAAATGGATAAAAAGTGTAATAAATTTAGTGAAATATTCTGCTAAACATTTAAAAAGTTTTATTTAAATTTTAAGATAAGAATGTGACCCATGTTTTTTTTCTAAACAATTGAGAAACTAAACTAAGAATATATCGTCTGTCTCTTACGCTAAAGAAATCTTTTTTTTACGTGTTCTTTTTAATAACACATTAATGTGCTTTAAGAATCGCTTAAAATTAGCAATAATTTGTAAGAAAATAAACAGAAATAGGTATGGTTTTAGCAATAACTAAAAACACAAAAATGAAACATCAAATTGCAACAAACAATGAATTGTTCCTCTTAACATAAAACTATTTGTAAATGTAATAGAGGACATTTGCACATTTTCTGTTGCCTTCATTGAAATTAAATGTGCACGCGCGCGCACACATTAGGGAGAAAATTTATTTAAAATGAGATATTTGATAAAAACTCATCATCTATATTTGCCACTTATTGTGAGTATAATATTTTGAGAAATACAAAAGAAATAGACAAGAAAGGGATATTTTTCTTTCCGGGGTAAATTTTTTCGTAGAACATGAAATGTATTTTCTAAACATTGTTCCAAAAAATACGAAAAAATCGCCATTTGTTCACATTATTTCAAAATCGTTCATGCATTGTGCTTAGTACTCTGATATGCATCTTTTTTAATATCGACATAAGTATTAAAGAGAAAATGCACCGTTTCATATTTACAACTATTTGTTAACAAATAATAATATTTTCTACTAAAACAAAAATTCGTTTTTGCAATATCTTTTGAATGAAATAACTTATATTTTCTTATAAATATCGTTTGGCAGTTATAGTTATTAAACTATAACACAAGATTTGTTTGAAATAAATCGTTTGCTATAACATATTTGACTGAGTACTGTTTTTGTAATCGGTTAAAAACAGAATTTGAGTAGAAGAATAGTTCTACAGTTCGAAATTTTTTCATTTATATGATTGTGTGATCGGCATCTTGTTGCACTACTGTTTGAAAAATAGAATATGTTGCATAAGAGGTTCATGTTGGGTTTTTATTCAAAGAAGTTATTGAGAGATTATTAAAACGTACGCCTTAACAACATCGTATAATTTTTAACGTTTTGCGAACCGTAACTGAAAATCTATCTTGTACTGTTTGATCAGCTTTTTGACGTAAGTTGGTTCAAGCAGGATATAACAGCTGAAAACACAGACCGTTTCTGGACTGACTTAATAGAAATCTTTTAAGAAATAGCTCTCCTTGTCGAGGAAAGAAAACACCACGTCTAAAAAATGTAATTCCATTTTCGAAATTTGTTTCCTGATCGTAAAAATCGGCTAATAATGCTCGATTTCAGAGATATACCAAACATTCTATGTTTATTGAGAGTGATTGCTTTCTTCTTAAGAAAACATTGGAGTGCTTAAATATTAAATGGGTCAAAGAATTTTATAAACTCTTCACAGATAACGATTATATCTTTGCACATGCTTTCCAATTACACTTTCTTTTTGTGTTTTTTTCTGGAAAGCTTCTTAACTTGGCTAATCTGCTGTTGTCTATTATATTATATATGTACTTATGCCCTTTTAATTGATAATCTCACTTAAGGTATACTATTTCGACAGCTATTTATTTAGTACATTTTAAGAAAAAAATCGCTACAATTAAGAAGAGAAAAATAAACTATTACTACTAAAATGTAAAAAAATGGGTAAAACTTGACAAAAAATTACTTAAACAGGGGGAGGGGCTCCTTTCTGTACAAATAGTAAATGAACAAATTCTCAACTTTTCATTTTTGATGTATTATTTTGCCATTCATTTTTGAAATGACCTTCAAGATAAGAGATATTATATTTTTACAAAAACTAGAGCACTTTATCTTAGCTATTATATGTAATTTTTTAAAAAAAGAGTGATTATACCCACATAAAGAACTGTAAATTTTGTAATAAAACAGTGATTGATAAATCTGAAGGTTAAAACACTTCTACTGTTAAACAGAATATATACAATAAATTTCAGCAAGTTATTTAAAAAACTTTTTGAGCAATCGCTGTGCCCGTTTCAGCTTTTCGAAAAGAAAGAAAAAACACATTTCGAATAAAACGCATTTTAAAGCTTGACATGTTATGTAAAGTTATGGCACATGCTTTTACTAAAACACTTGTAGTTTTTGATCTAGAGAATGGAAAATAAAAAATTTGGTATTTTTTATAAAGCTAATAAGTATAAAATAAATTTTATAAAATAAAATTATAAAAAAAAATTTGTCAATTTTTGAAAAAAATCACGATGTTAGGGTAGTCGGATACCTTAAATATTAATAAAATCGTTAAGATATGTAGTCACGTCCAGTCCTGAGCCATGCTTTTGAGACTTGGACCCTCTCAAAGAAAGAAGAGGCCAATACTGCCATTTGTGAGAAAAAAATCCTGAGAACCATTTTTGGTGGAATTAAAGAGGGTAATTTTTAAAGAAGAACAAAGGCTGAAATTTACAAAAAAATTATAAAGTTATTGATGTAATAAAATTCATTTAAAAAGTAGAATTAGATTTACAGGACATATATTCCGCTTGGATACTACAGTGGGTGATCGGTTAACGAACACTTTCACGAAAGATTTTTGTGTTCGGATAACGAACACTTTAAGAAACATTTTTTTGTGTTTGGACAACGAACACATATTCGGAGGTGATCAGGGAGACACCCCTTAAATTATGGATGGAATTTTGACAACTGCTAGAGATCTGGAATTGGAAGTGAACGAGGATGACATAGAAGAGATCATAATGGGACATGAAGATGAACTGACGATAGAAGAACTCCAAGAAATTTTGAATGAAGAACACCAAGAAACAACGAAATGTGTCTCCTTCTGTATAAGAGGAAGACGAAAGAGGACCAACGCCGACATCTGCCATTAAAGATCTTTTGAAAAAGTGGGAGGCAGTCAGAGCAATGGTCTTAGAATGGCACCCAAGCCAAGCTGATGTCAGTAGGGTTGGGGATCTTTATAACGACAATGCTATTAATTACTTCCGGAAAATCCTGAAAAAGAGAGAAAAGCAATCGACATTGGACATGTTCATCAACGCCCCATAAGCAAAAAATGAAAAGGACTGATTAATATGCAAGACTATATGTACGTATTATTTTTTAAAAAACTTACTAAGAAATTATACATTTTTTAAAATTTAATTTTTAGGGTCTCCAGGACGAATTAATCGAATAATTCACATAGAAGTCTATGGTGAATCAAGGATCATTTAACGTACAATTCGGATAGCGAACATAGTCTTGGAACAGATTATGTTCGTTAACCGATCACCCACTGTACTAGCCTAACATATAAGATGTTTAAACATAAATAAACCTATGGCTTGTAGAACAAGAGGACGAGCAAGACTTCGATGGCTGGACTCCATTAACACTGATTTTAGTACCATAAGTGTTTGGAACTGGTGACAAGGAGAATTGCTTGTAAAATTTATTTTTCTGCAGAAGACCCAGTCCAGGGGCGTAGCTATCACTGTATCAGCGACACGGGGCCTCCAAGCTACAGGGGCCCCAACATAAGTAACTGCATTTCCAATAATAAGGTTCTTTTATCTAAAAAAAGGCCCTGAAAGAATTTTGATACAGGACCACTCAGAAGTAGCTACGCCAGTGGCTAAGTCCCACTTTGGGCTGTTGAGTCTATGATAATGATGTGATTAAATTATATAATCTGTGAATCTACTAATAATTGCCTCAATGCATTTCTTTTTAAAAAAATTATTTGTGCTTTTCTTAGTAAAATTTAGAAATACCAAATTTAGAATTAAAACTTGAAGATATCACATGAATATTTCTAGCATTGTTTTTATTCTATAAGAGTTCCAACAGAGAGAGAGAGAGAGAACGTGAAAGGAAAAATATTGTTCTTCATTTTTAATGGAATTATTAATTGTCCTTCATTTTTTAAACGACTTGAAGTACTGAGTAAAATTGTGATCAAGAAAAAATTGTTAAAAAAAGATAATAATGAATATCTAAATGACATCATAGTTGAAAAATAAATCCCAGAATTTACAAGAACAAACACATTGGTAAAAAAGTAAACTAAAGTCTAAAATATTTTTGAATAAGGGCGTGTTTTTCAATCAAGAAACAAAGAACACCAATATCAAGCAATTTGTCACACTATACAGTTATTCAAATTGAGTCAGATTTGAAGGTTATCTGTGCTTTTTTATTGCATTAACTCTGTAATCCAAGAAACATGGTATTCGTGAGGACACAAAAATGTAAAGATTACATTTCTTGGTCAAGCGGAAATTTTAAAACATATCTTAATTCCATTAGTAGGGTTAATATTTCACAGTATGTTATTAGTGCAATGCAAAAGAATAGGATCCCAAATACGAATATGTCTACAAGTTTAAAATTACTTCAACAATTACAGTGAAAATCACATAACACGAAACTGAATGAACTGAAATGTTTTTTCGTGTTAAAGGATATTGCAAAAAAAAAAAATCACCCCGTATATCAAAAAAATTAAGTTTATCCGATTTTATTTTATTTACATATATGAGTATATATATATATATATATATATATATATATATATATATATATATATATATATATATATATATATATAATAAAAAATCAATGAAACAAAAATAATTCACAAGAACTTGTAGAAATTTAATGCAAAATTTTCAAATTTTTTGAAAAACAAAACATTTATTGAGTTTCTGGAAAATATTCTGAAATTTTTCTCTACATTATTCTTTTAGCATGAAATTGTCAACAAATTGTTTGACATCGTCCATTTTGTTATACATTTCACTTTTGGAATGTGCACCTAAATAACTCTCTGCGCATTCTTTTCAAGACGTTCCTCATTTCGGATGATGTGGGATGTGTTTCTTCGTCGAAATCTGCATCAATGATATTTCTTCAGCTTTGGACAAACTCCAAAATGTCTTTGTCTTCTATAGTTGGGGCTGTGCACACATAATCGTCATCTACTGGAATGAATTCTTCCGATGATACACAAGTCAGTCCTATCTGGCTAGTGCAGGGGTGGCGAACCTTTATCGGTCAACGTGCCATTTTTTCTAAAGAAATGTTTAATGAAGTATAGACGTGCCGTCAAATAATTTTGACTTCTGATTATTGGGAAAATAATAAAACTAATAACTAACAACTCTCTCTCTCTCTCTCTCAACTAATTACTCGAAACTCTTTATTCACTAATTTCTTTATTCTTAATATTATTCGTGTCTGAAAATAATTACTAGCAAGCATAGTTAGATGAAAATGTGGTTATAATAGCTTGAATAAGCTTCTTCAAACAGTTAAATGTATCTGAAATCGAATTTCCAAACTTTCATTACTGGCATTTTTATTATATATCTCAATTCCAATTTTTTCCTTGTTTCAATAAACTTTTGAATCCCTATTGAACTGATTGAAATCAATCAGTTGCATTTTAAATTCTTTAATTTCCAGCGTCGAACTGGGACAAGTTTAGTCCATCAAATGAAGTCACATCAGGGTGTATAATAAACTTGAGCGTTTCCGATAACTATTTTAACTGAGAACATCTCGTTGAAAATTCTTAATTGAAGAATCAATTACAGAAAAGGGCGAATGAGATTCCTCATGACGATTACTTCATAGTGAATTTTGTTATCTTGAACCAAAATGCAAACCATTTTGATTGGTGGCGTGCCCAAAATATTCTGTCGCGTGCCACTGGTTCGCCATCCCTGGGCTAGTGTTTTCCAGATTTGTTCATTCCTAAAAAGGAAATCTTTTTTGTGTTAAGAGATTTTCATTTCGTTCTAAGAAAAAAATAGCATTAAAATACATAGTAGTGTTTGTCGGGACTGCAGTATATTATTTCGTGTTAACCATTATTTCGTCTTAAGCGTTTTCTAATTAAGCGTATTTCACTGTATATTTTATTCTCTACCCTAAAGACAGAAACAATTTAATATAGTTCTCATATCTATTTGAATCAATGCAGTTTTTCTGTTCCGCCTTTTATTTATTATGCTGTAATGCTAATTGAGATTTACAGTTTACTTGTAGGAAAAAAATGCATTTATGAAACCTTTCTAAATTTAAACAAAAAAACTTTCTTTTGAAAAGTATTCTCCAAGTTTGATTCCGGCTGTTGTTTGATGTTTCAGAAATTTCAATCATTGTCATACAGCTCATCAACATCCTTTATACTTGTCTTTATTACCTTTTAGAATATTATTTTTTTAAATTTATCAAATCGTTTCACTTCATTTTATAATGCATTATCAATACTTTTATCATCGAATTTCTACATTGATGTTTTCTGACGTTACTTATTATGTTCCAATCAAATGGGTATTTTGTGTTTATGTATTGTTTTCCATAATGATAAATTTCGAATGTGTAATTTAATTTCAAATCTGATTATTTTGAATTATGTTTCCATAAGTGTTCCTTTTTTCTATAAATACCAAGCGATATACAGAGTTCAAAAAGAACATCTTGTAATGGATGGGCTGTCCCATCCATCACTGTACTAGTTAGAAAGAAGATTAGCCATAGTCAAAATAAGCACAATTTAATAACAAGTCTCAACAACCGAACAAATCTGAACAACCCAAGTTAGGAAATGCACTTCTAGATAAATATAGGAGTCAAAAGTGAGGTAGACGAGATAATTGAATATTTAATTATAAATAGAATCATTTACTCTCGGAACGTCCTAGCAATACACCTTCTAAATATTTAAAATTATGCTCTAAGTTAATCTACTTCAATCCGACTCTATTTCAATTTAAGCAGCTAATTGACCAAATCGTCAATTTTAGATATTAAGCAAATATTCTACGAATCACTAACGACTAGCTTTACGTTAGTCACTAACTGCTATATCCTTTAGCTTTTAACCTCTCTCTTTTTCGAACCTGACAGTTAATTTTATATATAAGCCTTGATTTGCATTCTTCAAGCAAATCAAGTATAAATCAACTCTTCTTCTTCGGGAGAAAGTTTTCAATGAAATTGTAGTTTAAAGATACAGTTTATCTATAAGAGGGTTAGTAGGCGGTACGAGAATAGACACGTTACAATCTGATTAAATAAAAATCCAAGTTCCTTGAAAACTCTTGGTTGTTTGTGCATGCTTTTTTAGGCAAAAACAACCTTTCATTAGCAATTATAATTAATGCATTCTAGAATAACTGCGGGAAATTATATATGTACAAGTACTATAAAATGTGAATGCTATTTTTTTTAGAAAAAACAACACATAAGCTTTTATTAAATCGATTTATTTCCCATTACGGATGGTAAACAATATATTAAGTGCTTTCCAATATACTAATCATTTTAATATTTTGTTGGATTGCTCAAATAAAAATTTGAAAATATTTATTCGGTCAGAATAAAAAATTCCAAAGGGCTTGTTAAAGCCAGTTCCTTGTGCCATATTTCACTGTTGGCCAAAAATAGAGACTTTAAAATGCCTCTTAAGGGTTACTTAATTTTTAATGTCCGGCGTTTAAAACTCTATATTGATTTTGAGAAGTATTTTCTAAGTGATCATTATTTTCACTCGCATTGTAAAAAGAATTTATTGAAATACACTAACTTTATAGCCGAGAAGTAATCATTCCAATTCTTTTAATCGAAAATCTATTTTTAAACTCATCTTTTGGTTAATATTTATGTATATTATTTTTTTAAGATTTACACCACCAAATCAGTATGCATAGTTTGTTACATAAAATGGATGGGGTATGAAAGAGTCGTTATTTAAATGTTTGTCTGATAACAGTGATTGAACCAATGAAATGAATTAAATATATAAGAATAAACTTTTCTGGTATTTTATTCGGTTTAATGAAAGAAGAACACCTGGAAATTTCTATGGCACACACAACAACACTTATTTGCTTCCTCATAAAAGATCTAACTGATATTTTAAAATTATTTATTTACTTTCCAGGGCAAGGTTGACTCAGCTTTTAATCCCTTCAGTGGGTTAATAAATGAGTACCAAGTTTGTTTGGGAACTTAATACTGGGGGTTTTGCTTCAGACTGACCACCTGACTGGAGTATCTGCTCATGGACCTCAGGGCCTAATAGATTTATATACACTGCTGGCTAGCGTAAATGCAACACCAAAAAAGACAAGAGATAGCACAACAAAATTTATTTTGTAGATAACATGTTGACTAAGTATCAAATGATTAAATTTATAGACTTCTGTGAAGTGTGGTTCCCGCCAGAGTAGTCGCCATTGTTGGAGATCACCGCTGCCACACGCCTCGGCATTGATTCAAAGAGACTTTGGATATGTTCTTGGGGTACAGCAGACCAAGCAGCTTCCACACTTTGCCAAAGTCGATCTGATGTGGCAGTTCGGGGTGTAATCTGAGTCAATTGTTGAGCAACCATGCACCACATGTTTTCCATCGGCGAAAGATCCGGAGAGCGAGCCGGCCAGGGAAGCAATTCAATCTGGGGATTGACGTAGAACCTTTGGACAATGCATGCCATGTGTGGTAGCGCATTATCCTGTTGAAATATGGCTGTGGCCAAGCCCTGAAGGTAAGGAAGGGCAACTGGCCCCAACACCTCCGAGATGTAGCGCTGGCTGTTTAAAGTACCGGCAATGCGCACTAGAGGAGTGCGAGAGTGATATCCAATACCGCACCATACCATAATACCCGGTGCAGGACCAGTGTGGTGGTGCATAATGCAGCTGTTTAGCATCCTCTCTCCACGGTGTCTCCAGACTCGAATCCGACTATCGTGGTGTTGCATACAGATGCGTGACTCGTCAGTAAAGACAACTTCATTCCATTCTGCCACCCACATCCTTCTTTCGTCACACCATTGGCTGCGGCTGTGGTTCTGCGTCAAGGATAGACCAAGCAATGGACTTCTTGTGGACAGACCACTCTGCTGCAAACGGTGTCGAATGGTACGCGCAGACACTCAATGATGCGTTACAGACTCAATGTGCTGTGCTACGGTTCGTGATGCGACTGAGCGATCCGTCACTGCCATGTGCACAATTTGCCTGTCCTCACGTGAAGTGGTGCACTGAGGTGGAGGCGATCAAACACTTGGGTCCATCGTACACTCCTGCCTCCAACGGTTACATATCCGCATTGCAGTTGTTTGGTTTCATCCAACACGACTACCGATTTCCGTGAAATATAGTCCACAATCTCGGTAGGCCACTATCCTTCCTCTGTCGAACTCGGATACTTGATCAAAAGCTGATAGCTGTTTTCTACGAGATATAGCTGATCATTTTTTGAAAAAACCACAAGAAAAACATAATTACCGAACTGGAAATCGTCGAAATCTCCAAGCCTTAAATAGCGCTTTGAGGTGGCGCGTGATGTGTGTCTGTGCTGAAATTCTAATCATTTGCATATCTCATCTCCGCTAATGCATATTATAAATTTCATGTTATTTGCATGCTTCCTTCAGGATGTTGCATTTACGGTGGCCAGCAGTGTATATAAAGGGTGTTTTTTAGAGGTAGAGAACTTTAAATTGCAATAAAACAACGATGTATTATTCGATTGACATGAATTTTTTTTTCGAAAGATAATCTTGTGGCATTACATTTTAAATATGATTTCTGGCATATGACTGCCACGGCTGGCTCGGATGTAATCCAATCTGGACGTCCAATTTTCGATGACTTTTTTCAACATTTGTGGCCATATATTGGCAATAACACGGCGAATGTTGTCTTCCAAATGGTCAAGCGTTTGTGGCTTATCCGCATAGACCAACGACTTTACATAGCCCCACAGAAAACAGTCTAGCAGTGTTAAATCACAAATCTTGGAGGCCAATTCACAGGTCCAAAACGTGAAATTAGGCGATCACCAAACGTGTCTTTCAATAAATCGATTGTGGCACGAGCTGTGTGACATGTGGCGCCGTCTTGTTGAAACCACAGCTCCTGGACATCATGATTGTTCAATTCAGGAATGAAAAAGTTAGTAATCATGGCTCTATACCGATCACCATTGACTGTAACGTTGTGGCCTTCATCGTTTTTGAAGAAGGATTCCACCAGCCCATAAAGCGCACCAAACAGTCAGTTTTTCTGGATGTAACGGTGTTTCACTTGTGCATTAGCTTCACTCCAAATGCGGCAGTTTTGTTTGTTGACGTAGCCATTCAACCAGAAGTGCGCTTCATCGCTAAACAAAATTCGCTTATGAAAATCGGGAACAACGATTGGGCCCATTCGACGAATCTACACCTTGCTTGATGATCGTTTTGATGAATTGCCAAACCAAACTGAGAATAAATCACTTTACAGCTGTTAAATCGGTCACCATCTTGGAAAGTAATGCCAACTTAAACTTCTATACCGGGAAAAAAAACACTCTTTATATTTATTATGAAGGGCGCAGTTGGTTTGTCGCTGATCTTGAACTCCCAAGTTAACGGGTTCGACCCCGGCCCAAGTCGGTGGGTTTTAATGGAGCATAAAATCGACTACGTCCATGTCGTATGACTATACGGCATGTTAAAGATTCCTAGAGTGCCTGTTTGACTTGGATGCTCTTGGCAAAATTGAACTCCTTGTACGATTTCGCATCGTCTGAGCTCAAGTGCCTCCAAAATTGGGTGACAAAATTACATTGCGACGATTAGTATCCACCTGTATGGTGCCACACTGAAAAAATACCTGCTCCCGGGGAATGTACTAGCTCTGCAATAATAAAATACCAATCCGCAGCTCTATTAAGAAAAAAAATTATTTTTTAAAAATAATTTTATACTTATTACTTTACTACAATTCGGTCAGTAGCATTATAACTTTGAACATATGTGTTTGGATCTTGAAACTAGCAATAACTCGTTTATTATTCACTGATTCATCGTGATCTAAACATTTTTTAAGGTGACTGCCTACCTTGGGACCCAATTTTTTTATAAAAACAAATTTTTGAAACAAATTGTGAGTTTTTAGGAAGAAAAAAAAATAAGTAAATACATAAAAAAATTTAAATAAATATTTACTTTTAGAAAAATTGGTTGTTTTTAAGGAAATTTTATCAAATTTTTACTAAAACGGGTAACACTGTATAAAAATTTCTAATACAATTATCACATAATTTTCTTTGTACACAACATACATATTATGATGCTCTTCAAAATGAACCAAAATCTAAGAGAAGTATTAAAATACAAAAAAATTACAGACAATTATGCATAATAATATGAAAATTTTGATACATTTTAAGTTTTTTCTTTATAAAAACTACCCTAAATGAAAAAATATTTAACCTACAACAAAATTTATGATCCACTTTATGAAAAAAAAAACAGTATAATAAACATTCCCACAAAATTTCAAAACGTTATCTTGTTTGGTTCTTAAGGTATCATGTACCTGGTAAAGAGTTTCTTTCGAAAACATAATTTTGAGAAAAACTCATTTAAAGTTTTATCTTACCGCCCTTTTGCATAGAGTGATATTTTTTAAAATCACTATAACTTTATTTCTATTTCGCGTAAGGGAATAAGAAAAACTGTTTTGGAAAGAAAATGTTCAAACTACAGTACAGTCCCGCTAATCCGAACACGGCTAATCCGAACATCCGGTTAATCCGAACGGCTCCGCGGAAAAATTTTTATAATTTTAAGGACGAAAATCGGTGAATATTTCGCCAGAAGAAGAGTGTCTCGCCAGAAGAATTAGCACAGTATTGTTCAAGCTTTTTACGATTTTTTCTCCAATCACAAATTGTAGCTTTGCCAACATTAAACTCTGTAGCCAATTTTGTCACACCTTCACCTTTATCTAAACGCTTTAGAACCTCTAGTTTGTCTTTAAGAGTAAGTGTTGAGTGCTTACGCTTACTCGCCATAACAATCTGTTTACGTACACTGTATCACAGATAAATGTCCAAAACACACAACAAACTGTTTTCACTGTAGAATATCACGCTGTTATTAACACAGAGACAAAAGCGGACGAACGTAGAACGAGCGCGGAACGACTGACGGCCAACAGTACGGGCACACGCAGTCACACAGACACACTAAGTTAGGAGTGGTGGAGGGAGGACACACGCGTCGAGGAGTGGGAGTACAGTCCAGGCGGCAAAAAAGCGGGCGCGTACGCTCACATTACGACAAAATACATAGACACAATAGACCCGTACTCCCGGTTCAAATAGTGATTTCGCTCTTACTCCGGCTAATCCGAACAATCACGTAATCCGAACAGGGGTCGGTCCGATATTGTTCGGATTATCGGGACTGTACTGTATAAGAATTTGAAATTTAAAAAAACGCCTTATGTAGATGAAAAACGACATTTTCAAGGTAAGCAGTTACCTTAATGTATCTGTGATGACCCCCTTGGGTCACACCTTGAACACCAAGATTAAGTTGAGGCAAAGAACCACCAAAAGCCATTTTGAATAATAATATTATTTATTTTTGTTATAATTTCCTCAAAAATCTCTGATAACAAATAATATAATTATGTTACGTCATCTAAAGGGATTTGCCTTTATATTAAATTAAATTACTAAGAATACGATTGATTACTAATCTAGCTCAACTCAAGTAAGGTTTACCGAAACTAGGAGATCCGAGAAACACACGTATTCGAATTCTTAATTGTCATTAACTTTAACTAAGTATCTCAACCTGACGCTTACTATAAGCGTACGTGAATTATATTTACCGCTGGCTTATATCTGCTTTCTGGTACGTCTAGCAGCACGACGTCTTCACGAATCTAATCTCTTTGAATCTTCTAGTTTTACTTTTAACGTTGTTGGCTTAATAGCCTACCATCATCTCTCTTGCTATCTCGCAACTCTCGACTTAAATACCTTATCTAATTTGAATATCCCAAACTTCTTTTTGGAGTTGATTGGAAATAAAGGCGAATTTATATTCCCCAGAAAGACGCCTAAGAAGATTAGTGGAAAGGTTCCGTACAGATTCGTCACATATCTTCAGCTCTTTTTTTCTTTAAATAAGTGGGTGAGTCGGAAAATAAGTTTCCCCTGTCGACTGTGGTCAAAGTTGTGTATGAAAGTAAAAATATAGAATGAGACATTGAAGATAAGACATAACTTTATTTTTCCATATAAGTACATTAAGACATTTGTCATACCGCTTGATAAGCTTTAAAAAGCCTTCCAGGAGAAATTCAGGCCTTTGTATACGGAAGAAGCGTTTACTTTTGTAGGAGGTTGGAACTGGGGTGCCACAGTGTCTACGTGGTATTGTGACACCCTGTTCGAAATTTAAAGAGATAATTCGGAAAAGCGGCCAGGGCTTCTCAGATCCGGCGCGTTCTGTTGTTCGATGACAATGCGAGACCACACTTGGCGACGACAACGTAAAGCAATATAGAAACTCTTGGTTGAAAGCAACTACACTATCCGCTAGTCCTAATCTCGCAGCAATTGACTTCCATTTGTTTCTGGTTTTGATGCAGAATCTCACCTGAAGGCGCTTTGGAAGCAATGTTGAAGTCAAAGAAGCCGTTTAACACTTCATCCGTATGCAAGGCCCTGAATTTTCCTGAATTTTCTCTGAATTTTTCCTGGGGAAGGGAAGCTTATCAAGCGGTATGACTAACGTCACAATGTACTTGGTATTTATGTGGAAAAGTAAAGTTATGTCTTATGTTTAATGTCTCATTCTGTGTTTTGATTTTCACGCACAACCCTGACCACAATCGAAAGGGGAAACTCACTTTCCGATTCACCCTCGTAGATTGATTATCTTCAATAGAATTTCGCTCAGCATTATAAACAGAAAAGCGTATAAGTTTGGCTACCCTACAAAACTGGTTGGTTAAACCTCACTTCCATCTATATTTTTACTGCACACAGCATCCATACTTTTAGGTTTAGTGTGTGAATTAAAATATTTTACTAGGATAATCTTTATCTTGTTGCGCACAATTTGCTATTTTAAACACACATTTTTGTTTGGTTGGCAAACATAAAACAGTAAAATGCATTACGACAACACATACACACAAAGACAAGGAGATTCCCTTTTTAGAGAACGGGAAACTGAGTATCATACAAATTCTGTTAAGGAATACCGTGATTAGTCAGAATAAGTGGATGATGCAATATTGTATCGTCTTATTTTGGAATGTTTTGATATGACCTTTTTTGAAGAGATAAAGTTGTGGTTAAAAGAATATTTCCTGGTAGGCAGGTAAACTAAAGAAATTAATTTTCGCGGGATGTCTAGGAGGGTTCAAGACCATCATAAAACAAATAAAATTCTTCGACAAAAAATTTAAATGGTGAATTATTACAAACATTTAAGTAGGAAAAATGTTGCACATAAATAACCTTAAACACATGATAAACTGGTCAATATATTTTAGGTTAACAATTTAATATTGTGTGCTTCATTTTTTTAATTCCTACTATTAGTTCACACTCTCCCTATATATATTTATATGTATATTTTGTTCAAATTTTCAATGGTTAAAAAAATAATTCTTATTCTTCCACTCAAGTTAAAATACATTTTTTAAACTTGTATTGGATGATATTTGATATTAATACATTTTTTTTCAAATATTAATTCATTAATTAAATTAAATTAATTAATTATAGTTTAATAGATATATTTCATGCGATATTTTCCTCTAGATGGCTGCACCATTGGACAAAACAGCTATTGTTAAATTTGTTATGAAGATTTAACTTAACCTAAATAATCATTAGACTTTAGAAGCCAGCATTCCTCTTACACTGGTTTTAAGATAAATTCTTACCTATTATATTCAACTTTTATTAAAAAATTTAATTACAAATTTTATGTGGTTAAAAAGTTTTTAATGTTAATTTTAAAAGGTGTTTTGCCACTTAATATTGTGATTCTGTCATATCTATATACATATTTATATTAATTGTAATTATTTAATAAAAAGTAACTAAAATAATAAAAGTAAGTCTTTGTTGACCTAAGTAAGAACTGACTTAAACAAATAATTTTATATTACTTGTTACAAAGCAATTTAATCACATATGAAAATTTTATATGCAATCATATAGTGCACAAACACTTTTTTTTTATTAAACTAACACCAATATTTTAATGTTGTGATTCAAAACAAGTTTAGTTGAAATTTTTCTGCCAATTATACTTCCCGTTGACTTTCACATTTATCTTTTTTTTTAAAACCATAGCTAAACAAATAGTTCCCGAAACTTCTGGTTTCTCAGACATTTCAATTACAGTGCAATAGGCTTCTCTGTAAACATAGGTAGAGGTAAGCTATACGAAGGTGTATTGAGGTCAGAAACAACGTCAGCAATTCGTGATTTATTGATGAGATTTATTTGTTGTATTTACGTGGCTCGAACTGTTGCAGTGGTCAGGAATTGTTTACTTTTGCTAAGAGTTTTTTACATTAAATAGAATGGTATGAAAATGAGCTCAAACTTTTTTCTTGAGTCAGACCATAAATAAAAAATATTACTATGTTTCTAAAGCCATTTTTTAAAGTTTTCCTTAAGGAGAACCCGACTAAGTTCGGAGACCAATTTTTCAAAAGTTGATTTTTAAAAGAATTTTATTATTTTAAAGAACATAAATAGGCTTAAAGAGTCATGATTATTAAATAAATAGCATGTATTATCCTTTCTTTTTGAAAAAAAATTATTATTTTATGAAATTTTATGAAAATTTTCAAAGTTAAGAAAAACGCGATAGTCAAAAATACATTGGACATAATGCAATTTTAATTTCATTTATACACTTCTTAATTCCTCTGAAGTGTCACGAACCGCAGGGTGAAAAATATTTTAAGCAATAATACTTTTTTATAAGCATTTAAATATGATTTGAATGATTTCTCTTCAAAATTACTGTATGTTCTAAGCTAAAAATGGCTGTAAAATTACATTAAATGTAACTGTCTTAAGACCTACGGATTGTTATACTCTAAAGGGCTTGTTGCATTATTTTTATAAATTTCATTGATTTTGTTGGGATTGTTGTGGACATATATCCCGTTTTTCGCGCACAAATTATCGTGTAAACTTTATTCTCCAAAAAAACACATTTAAAAAATATATTCTTATAAGTTTGTTTAAGTAAATGTTATAAAAACAACTTAAAAAACTCTCTAGTTTTGTGTAATATTCTTTCTTCCTCAATGCTTTTTTTTCAAATTGACGTAACATCAAACATCTAAAAAACACTTTCACATTGTGCGCATACAAACACACACACACAGAAATGCTGGTGTCATGAGGAAAAGAGAAAGCCCGAGCAACGCCGAGCTAAGCGGTGGAGGGGGAAGTCACTTTGAAAATGAGTATTAGAAGTTCTGATGTTGTGAAAGAAAGGGAAAATTTATAAAAGTAGAGAAAGCCCGTGCAACGCCGGGCTAAGCGGTGGAGGGGGGAAGTCATTTTGAAAATGAGTATTAGAAGTTCTGATTTTGTGAAAGAAAGGGAAAATTTACAAAGGTAGAGACAGCCCGTGCAACGCCGGGCCATGCAGCTAGTTTATTATAAGAATAGATTAATTGAATGAATTATTTCTCTTTCCATTGTATTTAAAAAATACACTATAGATATTATAAACATCATAAAAAATAACATTTGTTTTAAAAATAGTATAAACACGTATGTCAGAGCAATGAGGATCATCATTGATACGGCGGTAGCTACGCCTCTGGATCATTCGTACAATATAGAACACCGCTATTTTGCTCACGCAAGCGCAGTAGCTCAGATAAGCCTAGCTGCCATCTAGGACTATGGAGTATTATCGAGAGTTAACATTACAGCATATTGTGCAAATGCTTCACTGAAGAGATATCTGGCTTATATTTTTTCTCTTTTTTTTATTGTTCTAGAACCAATAAGAAATTAAGAATCTCTTATCTGTAACTAAGTTGTTCTGTAAATATGTTTAATTCGATAAAATAAGTAGTTGGGGATCTAATAAATCAAAAATTAAAAGGGTGAAAAATGTCTATGTAATCAAAAGTTAATAAGATGCAGTGACGTACTAAGACTTCTTGACACCTTGAACTCCTATGCAAAAGTTGGTCCCATTGCTGCCTTTTTAGGCTGATAGTATACAGCATTCGTTGTCAAATACTCGTTCAAACGATTACCCGCAACAAATAAATGTGCATAACCAGTAGCGCACACAGGAATTTTTCGAGGGGTAGGGTGGGGGGTAGGGGTCGAAAGTTCACCATTCTTGTATCATGCTCCTTTTGATTTTGTCGATTTTTGGGAACAAAACACAGTAAAAAAAACTAATTATTGAATAAATAATTAGCATTAATTAATCAAACTAATTATTAATTACAAATACTTAATTAAATTTTACGTACTATATACTTAGAATTATAATCAATCGGAAAAAATATCAAAGGCTTTGGGGGGTCCAGACTCCCAGGACCCCCCCTGGAGTCCTGGGAGGAAAAACAGTAGGTTTTTTCTAAACTTAGGAAAAAACCTACTGTGACCTTTCGACTAAATGAATAATATGAGTCTATGGTGGTAGGCCTAGGCCTAGTTATGGACGACGGACTTGATATAATAATACAGTCTTGCCATGTTGCCAGCTGGAATGCAATTCAATTTTGGTGGGGGTAATATACCCGGAAATAACATTTTACGATTAAAATTATTCCGATCATGAGTTTATTGAGGCCAAATCTAGATCTTCCCTCAAAACTAAGGCCATGGGCTCGATCCCAGCTGGCCCATGCCTTGAAACGTTTCCGATAAGATTTCATTATAAATTATAATTGATGAAAAAATAAATGAAATGTGTGACAAGATAACAATTATATATTTTCAAACGAAGACTTAATATAATATTCATAGCCTAAGGTGCGAGAATCGTAGACACGCATGTCATGTGATTATATGGCGTGTAAAAGATCCCTTGAGTATCAATTCAGCTCTGGTACTCTCGGAAAAATTAAATCATCGCATTATTTAGCATCTGACGAGAGCTTGAATTAAAATTAATTCTAGGGTACAAATTTGGTAGCGATGCCGCCACTAGATGGTGCTACCTTGAAATGGCTCTCACATTAGGGGACTTGCCGTGTCTACAGAGTCTAAGTTGGTAAAATGCAGTCCCATTGCATGTTAAAGCATCTCATAAAGAATTTTACTTGCCTGTAATATGATATGTTTTATAACTTTATAAATATAATTTTGAAAGATTTTTACAATTTTCTCGCACATAAAAAATTATTCCCTATTATTTTTAAGCATTTGTTCATCTTAAGAATGTAACACATTTATCTATATATACTTTATAAATCTATTTAGTTTCACTGAAATTTCTAAATTTTCATATTTTGATAAAAGATGTGCTATTTGAAAATTCTGTTTTCCGATTCCTAGTTCTATATGTATCCTACTTTTAGTCACGCAAATTTAGACACCTGCTTTCAGGTGTGCAAATTTGGACATCTGTTAACAATCACGCGATTATCGAGGTCAACTTTCACTTGTAATTTTCACTATCTATCTCCTAATATTATATATATAAGAAGTTAGATATAGAAGAATATTGAAATGGCATTAATATTGTATTCGTGTTAAGTAACAGAATTGGGCTTCTACTACGTACTTGTTCTAATGATATTGACAATTTTTTAAACATCTCTGGAAATTCTTCAAGTTCTCTGGAGTTTTTAACAAGAAAACTGAGATTTGTTATAACACCCTAAGCTTTTCGAAAGCCCATCAAAACTTTTTTGTTTCCGTATGTGTAAAATTGACTAATATCAAACGAAAGAGAAGAAATCAAATAAGTTTTGTATTAATGGGCATACTGTAATCCATTTCGTAAGGCACGAAGTACACGGTTATCAAAATTAAAGGATAATTACAGAAATAAATAAAGCACAGGAAGAAAATGTGCTCATTTTTGAAAGAAAAATCTTAAGGAATATCTGTGGACCTATTCAAGAAAACAATGAGTGGGAAATTCTTTACAATCATGAAACTTACAGGAAATATGGCAAATATGGTGGTACAGTAATTGTGATAACTACACTGCTGTTTGTAAAAATGCAACACCATGAAGGAATCATCAGAATTAAATGAACTTTGCAGCAAATATCAATTATAGGATGTTACGTAAATTAGTAAAGTTTTAGAGCAATCAGGCATGCGCGACATGCGCAGCGCCCTCTGAATTAATTCTGAAAGCGTATAAATAGAAGGCTATAGCGAGACGTTGAAAATAGTTAATGATTACTTGTTAGTGGCAAACGTTTAGTGAGATCTAAGTATGCCTCCACGACGAAATAAGGAGAAATTCCAACAACTTACGGTGTTGGAACGGTGGAGGATTATCGGCCTTCGAGAAGGAGGATTTTTCTGTCACGCAGTAGGAGCTCGTGTGCAGTGTAACAGTTCCACAGTGATGCGAGTTTGGAAGCAGTGGACCGACGAGCACCGAACAACTCGAAAAACTCGTAGTGGACGACGGAAGGTGACGTCAGCGTGCGACGTTGAACACCTGCTCCGCATGACGGTGAATTACCGTACAGCTTCCTCCAGGCAGTTGGCAGCACGTTGGTCTACTGCTACGGGTGTACTAATGTCGGCTTTGTCTATTCGTCGACGTCTGCTGCATCGTGGATTGCGTTCAAGGGTGCCTTTACACAGGATCCCCTTTACGGCAAACCATCGACGGCTGCGTCTGCAACGGGCTCATGAGCACAGACCCTGGCAAGCTGATTAGCCCCAAGTTGACTTTTCAGATGAATCCCGCGTCAATTTGTGGGACCATGATAGCCGTGTTCGTGTTAGACGCTATGTCGGTGAACGCTGCCTTCCAGAGTGCGTTATTGAACGACATAGTGGCCTAACACCCGGAGTTATGGTTTGGGGTGCGATTTCGTACCATGAACGATCCAACTTGCTACGAATTGAGCGTAATCTTAATAGCAACTACTTCTGTGAAGTGCTACAGCACGAGGTCGTTCCCTTCCTTCAAGGCATTCCTGAAGCTATCTTTCGAAAGAATAATGAACACCGATATGTTGGAAAGACTGTTCGAGACTTCTGTTCAGTCCAACTCATGCAACTTCTTCCTTGGTCTGCTTATTCGCCTGATATGTCACCTATTGAGCATGGATTTGGTTTGTCGGCGTCTCGCACGCTATCCTCGTCCCGCAGCTTTAAAAGACGAACTTTTGCTGCGCATACAAGCAATATGGAATTCTCTTCCACAGGCAGACATTCAAAATCTGTTTGACTCCATGCCACGTCGTATAGCAGCACTTATTACAGTGCGTGATGGCTACACGCTCTACTAATACAAGTCGTTTGTGCATTAAATTTCATTTAATTCTGATGATTCCTTCATGGTGTTGCATTTTTTACAAAGAGCAATTTATAAAAGCATCACACATTAGGTGGCTTGGCCATCTGTGTAGATATGTCGATGCTTTTCCTACCAAAAAAGTAACTTTTTCAAAAATTGAAGGGACCAGACGTAGAGGTCGATCACCAACATGATGGTTAAACGATGTTAGACGACGGACCTCAAACTAATGGGAATCAACCGACTAAAGGCCATCGTGACTGATAAAAGTCAACTGGAGGAGGATCAGCGAATCGGCCTTGATATGCAAATGGCTGTTGAGCTTATGAAGAAGAATGACAGAAATAAAATGTAACTGATACTTACTGTAGAAATTTATACAAAAGCGTTACTTAAGTTACAATGTTTGGCAGTTGATAGTTCATAAAATATCGAAATTAAAATCAAACTTATATGGAAATTGGAAAATGGTGGAATCCTATTGGGGAAGTTTTTTTCTCTTGAATATGGTGTATGGTTACCTGGGACATATATGCGTACTTCAGGTCTTGATTTCATACACTTACCAAAGTGTTGATAAAGTCTTGTGGAATTACACTCCACTCTATAAAGTGGCCTTTTCAGCCCCTGTAGGGTTCGAGGAGAAATTTGGCGCCCTAAGGCATCCCCCAAATGTTTGGTTCGCTTTTAGTTGGGGAAGGGAGGCCTATTCATTCGAGTTATCTCTCCAATTTACAAGTATTCTGTCAGCATATATGAACGGTGTGTGCCAAGCATTTTGCAAAAACTTTGAGCCAACAGTACTTCTAAGAAATCTAACTTGTGGTTCCTATACCTCGTCCACGTGTATCTGAGAGGCTTCAGAACATCCTAGTAAAATATGCAGCTTGGTGTGACTATTTATCATGATTCCTACCAAAACTATTAAACCATAGGCACGAGAACGAGATATTTCATGGACGAGATGGAAGGCAAGTTGTGCGTCCTTCTTGTCTTCAGATCAAAACACATCTTGAATCAGTGCTTAGACTGTGTCTGAAATCAGTAAATAATACTCGGGCTCAGTCTTGAACAGGATGACAGCCCCAGTTTAACCACACAAATCATTGGTTTTTTCACGTACAATCCAACTTTGTTAAGTCTCCGTTACAGCAGTAGAACGGCTACTTCAAGCTCGGGTGAAAGCCTGAAGGGGTAAAATCAACTCTCTTGCAGTCGCTTTTTTCTTATGTGCTGGCAATGACAGAAACGGTTTTCCGATGCAGTTGGTGTTCTTGGTCGTCATTGACCACAATGTCTATCAAACAATCAGTGCTTAACAAGAGGTACCAAACTCTTGATTTGACACTTTGAGGATATTCAAATCTTTGGCGATCTACATTTGTGGTTGAACTTCGGTTCAAATTATTCGCCTCTTGAAATTCACTTAAATAATGCCTTTGAGCTATAACTACTGAATAATAATCACCCTCAGAAAGCACATTCACTTTAAACAATACTACAGACCGGGATTACAACATGCGTCCATTGCGTTTTCCTTTTTGAAAATTCCAAGTAATGTGACATTTTAATCTTAAGAAAGAAGCCATTCATTTTATTCCAATACCAATTACTTTGATGATATAGTGGAAAAATATTTCAATCTGAAAGAGAAACAGAGAGAGAATTTTCAGGTTCTATTAAATCAATCAAAGCGGAAAGATTGCATCTTTTTTCACCCACCCATTTTATTTGTACTTTGGCTCGGTGGCTGAGATGTAGCATGCCCGCTTCGTAATATCAAAGTTGAGGGTTCTATTCTGCTGGATTCGACAGATTTTCTAGAGGCAAAAATCGTAGAGAGGTGTGTCATATTGTTATGTGGCATGTAAAATATCCCTTGAGTATCAATTTGTGTGGCTCTGGTACTCTCGGCAAAATTAATATCACGGCAGTATTTAGCATCGGACAAAGCTTGAATTAAAAGGAATTCTAGAGCACATCGAAAGTTAGTAGCGCCACCAAGAAATAGTTTTCACATTTGGGGACTTGCCGAGTCTGCAAAGGCTCAGTTGCCAACATGCAGCCCATTGGAAAAAAATATTTGTACTTATCTGTTAGAACGTATTGAACTGTGCAATATAAAATATGCAAAGATTCTAAATAATTTTATGAATGTTTGCTCCTGCGTACATGCATCAATTAACAAATTTTTGAAATACGTTGACTTGCTAACAGCGTAATAATATTAAATGTTCCTCTTCTATGACAGTCAAGAATAAAAGTTATTCCCAAAGTGCTTAAAATTATTTATAAATAAGTGTTTTTTGAGAGAATGCATATTCATCATAAACTTTATGAAACATTTCATGGATTTTCCTTTAACATATTTTCCTATAAGAGTAGAATTTCACACTTATTTTTAATTCATTAAAACTATTTTTTATAATCTGTGACAAATCTTAAAATATGTTTTTAATTTGACTCTCATATAAAAACTACTAATTCAAATTGTTCGAATAATTGATTTAAATATACTATCAATAGATTGTTTTTAATGAAACTTTTGTTTTATTTTCATCAATTCTCATTATATGAATATAAAATAATTTCCCTAATATATACCATAAAATTTTAAATCAGTAATAACAACTATAATGAAATTATGCATTATGCTCTAAAATAAATAGATGTATTATTGCATAATTCTGTAGAGAATAAATAGCAAAACGTAAAGATAAATTGGTTTGTATTATATGATTCATAAAAATATTGAAACACGTACATCTTTTTGAGTACCTAAAAATGAAGAAAAGTAATTTTTTTAAACACACACGCGTATAATTTGATAAAGATTTTATTGAAAATACAAATGAGAATGCCTGTCCAATTGGATAAACGACAAATAGATGTCCCTTAATAAGGGACATTGTGACGGGCTCACGCGTCTTTTCATTAACATGTATATCCTTTGGGGCCAGAATTAATGGCAACTTTTTTCCAACCAAATCCAAGAAGTGAAGTGTGAAGGAAAGATGCAAATTAGGAAGCTTTTAAATATCAGAAGTTTGAGTAAGATAGGTGGTAATTTGAGGAATGTTATGATAATCCGTGATTCAAGCGTGAAGAGGTTTGGGAAAGGTTAAGTGACAGCCAACAGAAGTTATACGTGATAGAGAGCCCTTGGGTCAAGGAGCATACCATAGCACTCCAGTAAATCCGCAACTTCCAGTAGGATTAGATTGATCGCTTCTTCATTCTACATTAAGGTAGGAGTGACTATTTAATATTCGAATCTGTGATAGTCTAGGAATTGAGCGTAGGCGAGTTAGTATTGATAGTGGTCTGGGTTACGCTGTTTCGGTATTATATATGTTGTGTGTCTTGCCACCGTAGAGATTCTCTCACATATATTATTATTATCTAATTTGTTAGAAGTTTAAGTTAAGATCTTAATAAATCAAATTAAGATCATGGCAGCTTCTAGTTCTTCCTTTATCCTTACACCTCTAGCTCACGCTGATAATCAAATAGAAGGGCACCCGAGAGGGGCACCCTTACAATATGATCTCGCTTTAGATCAGTGGATGAACGACAACACCTGTTTAAACTCATCATGAAGTTTTTAATTGGATACTCAGTTTTGGGGGGTAAGCATGCTGTTTCACTTAATTCAGAGAGTTCTTCCAGTGAATTCATATTTCTGTTATTTGGAATTCTACAGCTGACATTGGTACACACAAATCTGTTAACCAATTGCATATTAGACTGCGCTTTGCAGTATCCCCAGAAATCTCAGATTTTAGGTGGTACTGACCTCGATGTTATGAAGCACATCTCCTTTTGACATTGATTGAAGCTCACGCTCATCCGTGTTTTATTTCGCTTTCTGACGTTTGTAAAGGGTGTTTTTTATAGAGGTATAGAACTCTAAATTGCAATAAAAAACAACGATGTATTATTCGATTGACATGAATTTTTTTTATTCAAAAGATAATCTTGTGGCATTAGATTTTAAATATGATTTCTGGCATAGGACTGCCACGGCTGGTTCGGATGTAGTCCAACCTGGACGTCCAATATTCGATGACTTTTTCCAACATTTGTGGCCGTATATCGGCAATAACACGGCGAATGTTGTCTTCCAAATGGTCAAGCGTTTGTGGCTTATCCGCATAGACCAATGACTTTACATAGCCCCACAGAAAATAGTCTAGCGGTGTTAAATCACAAGATCTTGGAGGCCAATTCACAGGTCCAAAACGTGAAATTAGGCGGTCACCTAACGTGTCTTTCAATAAATCGATTGTGGCAGGAGCTGTGTGACATGTGGCGCCGTCTTGTTGGAACCACAGCTCCCGGACATCATGATTGTTCAATTCAGGAATGAAAAAGTTAGTAATCATGGCTCTATACCGATCACCATTGACTGTAACGTTGTGGCCTTCATCGTTTTGAAGAAGGATTCCACCAGCCCATAAAGCGCACCAAACAGTCAGTTTTTCTGGATGTAACGGTGTTTCACTTGTGCATTAGCTTCACTCGAAATGCGGCAATTTTGTTTGTTGACGTAACCATTCAACCAGAAGTGCGCTTCATCGCTAAACAAAATTCGCTTATGAAAATCGGGAACAACGGCAATCTCGTTTTGGGCCCATTCGACGAATCTACGCCTTGCTTGATGATCGTTTTGATGAATTGCCAAACCAAACTGAGAATAAATCACTTGACAGCTGTTAAATCGGTCGCCATCTTGGAAAGTAATGCCAACTTAAACTTCTATACCTGGAAAAAAACACTCTTTATAACTATTTTTGTTGTGTACTTTTACTTTTTCTTGTCAATATGGCATCATCGCTAGACTTCATTAAAAGTGATACCGAATGAGAATATTTCCTGGAAAAAGATGAATACGATAGTCACTCTAATACGGACTTATCTGTGACGAAGAAGATGAAGAAATGGAACAAAAATCACAATACACTTACGTAAAGCACGTGGAAAAGCTTTTTGTTCCAAGGAACATTTCGAGCAATGTCGCAAAGAATTTTAATTTTCTTATTTTTCAAATTTTTGTAACCCGGACATTTTGTAACTTGACTTTTGCAATTTTATACAACCCCTATGAAAGAAAATCTACCTTATAATGTTTCCTGTTCTAGTTAAACTCGCTGTACACCTAAATAAACCATGTATCCCAATGAGGTTACTATGGGATTCTGTCCTATACATAGCATGTATTTCCTAGTGGTTACATGGTACGCAAGGTGTTAAAGGCAACTCGTTCACTTTATATGAAATTAAGAACATAAATAAGAAATCCTGTCAATCTATTAAAATGATATAAAGAGCGTTTTTTTCCAGGAATAGAAGTTTAAGTTGGCATTACTTTCCAAGATGGCGACCGATTTAACAGCTGTCAAGTGATTTATTCTCAGTTTGGTTTGGCAATTCATCAAAATGATCATCAAGCAAGGCGTAGATTCGTCGAATGGGCCCAAAACGAGATTGTCGTTGTTCCCGATTTTCATCAAGCGAATTTTCTTTAGCGATGAAGCGCACTTCTGGTTGAATGGCTACGTCAACAAACAAAACTGCCGCATTTACAGTGAAGCTAATCCACAAGTGTATGTCGAAACACCCTTACATCCAGAAAAACTGACTGTTTGGTGCGCTTTATGGGCTGGTGGAATCCTTCTTCAAAAACGATGAAGGCCACAACGTTACAGTCAATGGTGATCGGTATAGAGCCATGATTACTAACTTTTTCATTCCTGAATTGAACAATCATGATGTCCAGGAGCTGTGGTTTCAACAAGACGGCGCCACATGTCACACAGCTCGTGCCACAATCGATTTATTGAAAGACACGTTTGGTGAACGCCTAATTTCACGTTTTGGACCTGTGAATTGGCCTCCAAGATCTTGTGATTTAACACCACTAGACTATTTTCTGTGGGGCTATGTAAAGTCATTGGTCTATGCGGATAAGCCACAAACGCTTGACCATTTGGAAGACAACATTCGCCGTGTTATTGCCGATATACGGCCACAAATGTTGGAAAAAGTCATCGAATATTGGACGTCCAGGTTGGACTACATCCGAACCAGCCGTGGCAGTCCTATGCCAGAAATCATATTTAAAATGTAATGCCACAAGATTATCTTTTGAATAAAAAAATTCATGTCAATCGAATAATACATCGTTGTTTTTTATTGCAATTTAAAGTTCTATACCTCTAAAAAAAAACTCCCTTTACTTGTGTTTATTTGAATTAGCTTCTACACAATTGTGACCCTGTCTTACACAATTCTATCATTAAAAACAGTGACACCAACGAAACTTCAGAATAGAACAAAAGGATCGTTCGTTGTAAAAAGTGATTTTTGTTTATAATATGTT
Organism: Trichonephila clavipes; assembly: GCA_019973935.1. Taxonomy (NCBI): domain Eukaryota; kingdom Metazoa; phylum Arthropoda; class Arachnida; order Araneae; family Nephilidae; genus Trichonephila; species Trichonephila clavipes. The sequence continues at coordinate 130,094 of BMAU01018615.1, forward strand.
CTTTGAAAATATGGAGATGAGTGTTGTTGTCCACCATAACGTTCTTTAAAAAGAAATTAGGATCTGTACCAGTCTCTCTCCCTGACGTTTTTAGGCTAAATTCATATCTGAACTTCTCTCCATATTAACTGGAGTCTTAGAGCCTAATTTAATTCTGAAAAGTGTTTTTGACAATAAATCACTTTTAACACTTTTGTTATGGTTACATTTTACAACCTCTGACAATAAAATTCGGTGAACGAAGTTAGAGCGGCCGATCTGGCAACACTGACGAAACAAAACGTACATGCACTGCAAAGGTTGGCCATCTGCCCCCACCCTTGCTAAGTTGAGACTCATTTGTGTTCCTTGTAAGACTTATTTTACAAAGTACTTGTTTAGTACGTTGGTTCTTAACTGAGAACAGGAAAATGAACGAACAAAAGATCAATTTAAATAAAATAACAATTGAAGTTCTTTGCTCCATAAATTATTCGTGCCTTAGTTATTAAAAATATTCTTTAACTGATTTTAAGTTTGTTTATGCAACTTGAAATTCTTTATATATGTAGTTTTTAACAAAGAATTCAATTTAAATAAAAAACAGAAGACTTAAGGTATTGTGTTTGGAGTATAACTTATCCTTATATTAATGTCTTAAAAGTAATAATTGTTTTGATTTATCCATATTATCAACCTTGTAATTATTATTGCTATTTGCTTCTTTTAAAACTCATTACACAATTTCTATGGTGCTTTTGTTATATAATGTGGTAGAAATATTTTAAAAATTCATTATTTATCTTGCATAAAAGAAATCTTGATGGGGAGGGGGACTATTCGGAAAGAAGAGGTTGTTACGGTAATCCTATTTTTAATGCATGTAAAAAAATGTTTATTTTAATAAAAAAACACCATTAAAAATATTTTTATGCATGAAAGCGCAGCGTAAAAAACGAATGTAATGGTTCAATAGCCTTCGAATCTGAAAATGTCAAAAAAAAATTCCTATCTAAATATTTAGCACTATAAAAATCGTAATTTGAACATGAAAAATAATCAGTAAAAAAATGAAAAATGTTTTTGAAATGTTTGAATGTTGTTGTTTGAATGTTTGCGATGAAATGATGTTTTGAAAATGAAGCAGTCATACAAGCATACACACATCTAATACAAAAAAAATGATGAAATTAAGACTGTAATGTTGCTTTCATAATCAACATTTTTTTTAAACTTGTAGTGGAGGGCACTTGATGTTGAGACAGTTTTTTAAACATTAATTCATTAATTTTATTTAATTAATGAATAAATAGAGAGACAAACAAAAATAAGTGCAACACTATATATGAAAAGGAAAATCGATCGCTGAGTCCCTGTAGAGCAATGGATATCACGTTGGACTTTGAATCCAACGGTCATGGGTTCAAATTCCACCTGGGATGGCCTAATTTCTGAGAATGTGGTTTTTTTTTACTATACTATTTTATTGGAATAATTAAATTTAATTTCTGAATAAATATTAACACAAAAAATAAGAGTCCAGCATCCTACATAGAAAAGAAAAATTAGAAAATTGCAAGGCAAATTGCTACTTAATATTGTGATTCTGTGATATGTATATACATGTTCATATTAATTGTAATTATTTAACAAAAAGTAACTAAAATAAAAATTTTCTTTGTTGACCTAAATAGGAATTGACTTAAAAATGGGTATTTTTTAATATATATTTCTTGTTAAAACTGAATTCTCTTTTAAGCACAAAATTATTTCCATAAGATTGTAAACATTTTGTTAACCTCGACAGCTTCTTCCTGTGGGGGTGTAAAATGAAAGGAAATAGGGGTTGAGAACTCCAAAGACTGATAAAATAACACTGAGCTCAAGCCATGTTGAATGGTCATTGGAGCTCTTAATCTCAGGAGAGGTCTTAATCTCTCTCACACATATATACAGTGGGTGATCGGTTAACGAACACAATCAGTTCCAAGACTATGTTCGCTATTCGAATTGTTCGTTAACCGATCATCGATTCGCCGCCATAGACTTCTATGTGAAATCGATTAATCCGTCCTGAAGACCCTAAAAATTAAATTTTAAAAAATGTATAATTTCTTAGTAAGTTTTTTAAAAAATAATACATACATATAGTCTTGCATATTAATCAGTCCTTTGCATTTTTTGCTTATGGGGCGTTGAAGAACATGTCCAATGTCGATTGCTTTTCTCTCATTTTCAGGATTTTCCGGAAGTAATTAATAGCATTGTCGTTGTAAAGATCCCCAACCCTACTGACATCAGCTTGGCTTGGGTGCCATTCTAAGACCATTGCTCTGACTGCCTCCCACTTTTTCAAAAGATCTTTAATGGCAGATGTCGGCATTGGTCCTCTTTCGTCTTCCTCTTATTCAGAAGGAGACACATTTCGTTGTTTCTTGGTGTTCTTCATTCAAAATTTCTTGGAGTTTTTCTCTATCGTCAGTTCATCTTCATGTCCTATTATGAGCTCTTCTATGTCATCCTCGTTCACCTCCAATTCCAGATCTCTAGCAGTTGTCAAAATTCCATCCATAATTTAAGGGGTGTCTCCCTGATCGCCTCCGAATATGTGTTCGTTGTCCAAACACAAAAAAAACTTTCGTGAAAGTGTTCGTTAACCGATCACCCACTGTACGCATTTATGTAAGAGGTTTTTCATCGTTACTTATTTTTACTCTATGTCAGCAAATGTAATTTTTTCTGCGGATAAAGGCTTTGATCTTAAAAACTTATAGCGAAAAGGGTTGTAAAATTCTTACTTTTATAAAATAACCAAAAATAATGGTATGTAGTTCGTAATCTCCTCTTATTCGCGCGTTTTATATATCTATTCAAAATAATTAAAGGATATTGCGGTTTTAGTTGGATCTTGTGCCTGGGAAACTTTTTAGCTGATTGATACATGGTCGACAGACGTAGTAGGTTATATGAGAATAAATTACACATGTTTGGCAGAAAAAAATTCATTTTATTGCGCATTTGTGTACAAAAAAAAAAAAAAACACAATTTGTGCATATGAGAAAAAAATAATAAGAAAAGGTGTTTTCTTCAAAGAAAATCATTTTCAGTAGGGGGTATGGTTTCCACGGACGGCCAGCAACGTTGAGCCCCTTTGAGTCATGGAGTCAATGAGGCTATTAATCACGAGTTGGGGTATTTTGTCCCACTCTTCCAGAAGAGCTCTTTCCAGTTCTTGGAGAGTTTGTGGGGGTGGTTGGTGGCCAGCAACCCGTCTTGTTAGAGCGTCCCAAACGTGCTCTATTGGATTCATGTCTGGAGAACACGCTGGCCATTCCATTCGTACGATTCCTTCCTCGAAAAGGAAATCCTCCACCAGGTTAGTACGATGTGGCCAGCAGTTATCGTCCATTAAAATGAAGTCATCTCCGATTGCGGCAGCGTAAGGGACTACAATAGGTCTGAGGATCTCATCCCTATATCGGCGAGCAGTCAGAGGTCCATCTCGAACGATGTAGAGGTTTGTGCGCCCGTCAATGGAGATGCCACCATACACCAACACTCCCCCACCGCCAAATCTGACACTTTCGTGCACGAACGCAGGATTATTCCTACTGGCACGGTCCCTCCAGATGAAAATGCGCCTATTATCTGGATGAACAGAAAAACGGGACTCGTCAGAAAAAAGAACATTGCTCCATTCATTTCTCCTCCAGTTCACATGCTCTGTTGCCCACTCCCTGCGGTCGCGACGATGCCTTGATGTTAGTCTAACAAATACCATGAGTCGGCGAGCATACAGACCTACACCATGGAGCCGATTTCGGACAGTCTGAGTTGAAACCGTGGTGCCAGTAGCCGAGCGAAGGTGTTGTTGGAGAAGAGTAGCGTTCATATTTTGGTGTCTCCGAGTCGTTAACACTAAATAACGATCTTCATTGGGCGTTGTTGCCCGTCTGCGACCTTGTCCTGGTCTTCGGCCTGCACTTCCAGTCTCCAAGAAACGGTTCCAGATCCTGGAAATCACACTTTGTGACACTCCAATAGCTTGCGCTACTTCGGCTTGAGTTTGGCCCCCTTCTAACTTACCAACAACTCTCCAAGCTTCTGAATCGGTTAAATGACTTCGCTGAGACATCGTACTCATCGAAACAAAGCAGTCACTGAATGCCGATCATCCTTGTCTTCATATCAGTTGAAAGTCAAATTTCATTCGCTGGTGCTGAAGCGACGTTTTTGACGTCGAACTCCAAATTAGCATACTCCACAGTTTGAAAATCAGAAAAACTTGCATTTGTGATTCTCTTCTTCCATTTTCGGCAAAAAAAAATTCGCTTATATCTTTATTTTATATAAAACTTACAATATCCTTTCATTGTTTTGAGCAGTGTACTATACAGCAGTACTTCTCAAACTTTCTATATTTGCGACCCAATATATTCGCTCATAATTTTCATCACCCCCCTCCATACACAAACAATGTGTTGAATTCAATTGTACTATACTTTGACGCTTAAGCTACAATACCACTTTAACCTCTTAAGTGCCATCGCCGTATATAAACGTCCCGTTCAGCCAAAGCATTAATTGCTTCGGTCGTATATATACGTCTTTCCGAAGTACGATCTTTTCTGTGCGCTGCAAGTCATAAAATTAGTTCGTAGGTTTTGGAATGCAATAAAATGACCTTGACAGTGTTTGAGAAGAGGATTTACTTATTTCAGAAGATTTGCATATTTCTTCCCCCCCTCCCATAAGCACGCCTACGTGGAAAACGGTGGCCTCGGGGAGTGATCCTTTAATCGGCAGTTAAGGGATTATTTATAAACCGTACAAATTATAAAGATAAGTGTTTATTTTTGTGTATAACTTTATATATGACAAGCCCATGGGGCAAATGGGAATTATTAAACTTGTTCTTATTTTAGCATTACTAAATTAATTATGAAATATAAATTGTGCAGCACTGATACATTTGTAAGTGCATTATATCAGTGTAAATGTATATTTATTTCTTATTATGTCAGAATGTATTTTGTTTGTTTACTTTCAGTCCATTAGCAATTTTTTAAATTATCTTTTGTTTTCGACTTTTCAATATACTCGCGCCCCACAGTTTGAGAAAAGCTGGCATACAGGAAACACTTTTTCCCTTTTAGATGACTTATGGTAAAAGCGAAATGCTCAAAATCTTATAAAATCTGGTCTCAGTTTCCATTATTCGAGGAAATAATTGAAAGACACACGAGACCTGAATCGGGTTATGATAGAGGCAGATATGTGGTAGAGATAAGAAGAGTTACTTACCAAAGCCTGCGAGCAGGAAATGGCAAATGGTAAAGTACTTTGTCATGATGGAGCAAAAATCGTTCGATTCATATGTTTGAGTTCATCCTTTAAAAATCGAACTGCTCCAAACAAAATGTTCAGCCTTTTCATCGTTAATATTGATTGATATCTAAGTATTCTTAATTTTTAATACGTTCAAAAACTATTAAGAAATTCGAACAAGAATTAAGAATCCTAATAAACTGACTTTTGAGCAATTGCACTCTCATTCCAAAATTTTGTAAAATATTCCATGTTTCTTTTATCTTCTTTTCAAGTTTTTTTTTAATTTCAAGGTGATTCTTAGCTCTTTTTTATTTCTATCAATGTCAAATAAAAGAAAAATTAATCCTTTGACCAGTTTACTGCACGTGATGTACTAAAATTTCGTGAAATTTATTATGTGATGGAAGAATAACGATTTAGATTCATAACCGACATATTGAACATGAGAAAAATTAGTTTTTAAGTGTTTTTGAGTCATTTTGCACAATATTTTTAGCAATCTTTGTACAAAGTCAAATTAACCACTTACATGTCTGACTGCGTGCTAATCTTAGATTTCTGAGGATACTAACAGTGAAGTTACGACACACACATTTCATTTTTTCAATTCCTACTATTAGCTCACACACTCCATATATTTATTTATTTATCTTGGGAATTTCCAATCGCTAATAAAATACATTTTAAAGCGCTCGATTGATCTGAAACTTTATATATATCATTATTTTGGATAACGATACAATAATTTAATCATTATTAATAAAAATTAATTGATTAAAACTAATTATTCAAATAATTACGAATACAGCCACATTGGCATCATTTTTGGCGACTTGTGTCAAAACTTGAAAAGTTTTTTTTCTCACGTTTTACAGCATTCAGTTGCACTGAAATTTTATGTACGGGATTATTTTGGATGACAGTACGAAACTTTAATGATAATTAATAAAAATTAATAACCATTTAGTGTTGTAATTCTGTCATATTTATATGCATATTTATATTAAGTGTAACTATTTAATAAAAAGTGGCTAAAATAAAACTTTTCTTTGTTGATCTAAGTAGGAATTGACTTAAAATTTTTTTATATATTACACTTGTTCTTTAGACGTTGACTAACGCGCACGTTCGTTCGTGTTTCGTTTCGCTTTCTAAAGTTTGTATAACTATTTTTTTTTTTTTTTTACTTTTTCTTACCAGTATAGCATTGTCGTCAGATTTCAACGAAAGTGATACTGAACGAGAATAATTGCCGAAAACCGATGAATACGACAATGACTTTGAAGAAATTGAACGAAAATGACAACATATTTATGTAACACATGTGGAAAGGGTTTTTGTTCCAAGGAACGTTTCGAGAAATTTAACAAAGATTTGTAATTTTAATTCTGTAACCCGGAAATTTCGTGACTCAACTTTTGTAATTTTATACAATCCCAATGAAAGAAAATCTACCTTATAATGTTTTCTGCTACACTGGTTGTACACCTAAGCAAGCCATGTATCCACATGATGTTACATTGGGATTTTGCCCTTCACATAGCATGTATCTACTAGTGATTACATAGTACGCAAAGGGTTAAAAAAATTTTCATCACTAAATATTACAACGTTTTTGGATTGATGAGTTTGATTTAAGTCACACTATTAAGCAACACGAGAGCTACTTGTTATAGACCACACCAAGTGACAAGACGACACCTGAGCTGGCACCTCCTCTTCGAACTTCCACACCACGCCAAAACAACACGCCGTTCTTAGGTCAAATTTGTAGGACCTTAAATACTTCTGATTGGTTTTTTTCCTCTTTTTTTTCTAATAAAATACATTGATTATTTTCATCAACTCCAAGATATTATTTCCAAGAAGAATCTAATGTTAATAGTCATTTTTTATTAGAAGAAAAGTCACTCTTTCTTGATTTGATATTAGTTGACGTAACGCTCTACAGCACTCTGTTGTCAATTGACCTCGTAATTCTTAAATATTATCAAGTGATGATGACGACACCTGAGCTGGCTTGTCCGATTAAGCTACCACACCACTCCAACAGCATGGCTTTGAGCATCGATAAATGTTACGTGTATCATACTCTCTTCACGGCTGAACTTCAATGGCTGTAAGTTTCGAAGCCACAATTCAACATCGCTGGCCACGAGTTCTCAACCACTCGGCTATCGTCGTCATAAATCACTTTCTTATATTTCATTTTATGAATGATATTTATCACAATTTACGTACGTATTTTTTTCGAGATTTCAGTTTATTATTTCTTTCAGGTTTGTAGAAGATATAACTATAAGCTAAAAATCCATTTTAACATAAACCTACCTGTAAAAAACGCAATAATGTAAATCAAGCAATTTTTCTTTTTAACCACATTGACTAATATTTGATTTCGCTTGTTGTCGCAATTTCCTTCCTTTACTTTTATTTCTCATGTCATTCACATTCAAGTATGCGCTTGCTAAATTTTAAGTCTGTAGAACTAATAGCTGATAAAAAGGACTTTTTTTTGTTTATAACGCCCGTAACTCTCTTGTGGGCCGATTTTTGAAAACACCTTCCTAAGCTGATCTTTGCTCAGGCAAAAGTAACACATTGTTACACATTTTGTACAATGAACGCTTAAAATAGTGTAAAAAAATTATATTTCGATGTGTAATACATTAATATTACTTTCTGTTGTATTTATTTTATGTTAAATTTGTAATATTCGCAAGAAACGCCGTTCCTTACATTATAAAGGCCATTCAATAGAAACATAGCGAAATGTTGGTGATAAAGACAAGTTGGCATCCTTTTTGGCGACCATGCTCGCAACTTGCCGATTAATTGAATGGTACAGAAGTTGATATACTGTAGCGCCACCTGGGGGAAAGTTGCAACAAAGAGAATAGCACAAAAGCCTTCTCCACAAAAAATACATATACGTGCCAATTTTTATAGTGATCGGTTGAACGGTGTTGGAGCGATGCTATTTCACATATACAAACATCCATTTATATCTATGAATAGATATGTAGAACCAAAAGCGGAAAGCAGAGTACATGCAATTTTCTCTCTTCAAACAATTAAATCTCCCTAGCAATGACATTCAATTGTTTACAAAAAATAGTTGTAAATTTATCTCTAAGATATTTTTTATCTCTAAGATAAATATCTTTCAGATATTTTCATAATTTCGTAAATGCTCATAATTTGGAATGGCGTTTGTCAAATAAGGACCATTACAAACATATCTACTTCCCTCCACTCCAAAATTGACAAATTTGTAAAGTAGTGCACAGTGCCACTGAGAATTGTGCCGTGTGCTACATGTGACACGCGTGTCATAGGTTGCCGACTCCTGGTGTACATTTTCAGTTTCAGCCATCCCATGTGAAGATTGATGGTGATGAGAAAGTCGAATTCTTAGCCAGGACTTCGGCTGAGGAAGAGGTTAGCCCTCCTGGATGTCATACACTTAGTGAATTATCCTCCCTTAAGAAGATTGATCTTATCAACTTGGAAGAACTTTTCCTAGTCATCTTTGGTACTTCGGAAGAAATCCAGGAGGTTCATTCAGGCTTATGCCTAGGAAATATCAGACTTCCTTCTCGCGCTTTGTGTGCGGCCAAATAAAAGCTCTCACTTTTCGTCTGGGTCACATGATATTCCCGGGTGTTATTCCGAGCTGGTCTCCCCTTCCCACATCTTGACTTGTTTGGATTTTAAAAAGGACTGGGTCCTTCTGGACACTCTTCTATTTTTAGAATTTCTAGAAATCTTTGAATTCATGGAGATAGTTTTAGACCATAGGTTCCCAACGTTTTTTGAACTGGCGCCTCCTTTTTCTAGTGAATATTTCGATACCGCCCCCTCTCACTCCAGAGAAATAGTCATCTTTGGAGAATTCTTCAATTTTACCTTTACCAATTTTTTAGTAATTTTTGAAGATAAACAGTTCACTTTGACTGACTCGTTTAAAAAGCATTTCATAAATAACCTCTTTTGAGTTGCTTATATATTAAATCTTCAACAGTTCATTATTTCATTCATTTATACATATTGGAGGATTTCTTAGCTGAGTTTTGGAAACTATCCTGGCTAACATTAAAAAGTAACTAAAAATTATAAACAATAACATAGAGAACTATAAAACTAAGTATTACTTAATTTTTAGTATTGTGTAAAACAATCTTCTCTTGATTTAATTCTTCGTACCTTGGCCGATCGTCCCAAGCCAATTCGCGAATTGGCCAGCTAAAGCTCGAAATCAAGAAAAGATCGAATATTGGCCGGTAAGTTTACAGCAATGTTGGCTAAAACGCGAAATGGCCAGCCAATTCCAGAATTGCCCGATTTCGGGCCTCGGACGTAACATATACAAGAGATTAAGCAAATACAGTTGAACCTCTATTTAAGGAAGTCGCTAAATTCCGAAGTTCGTTATATGGAAAATTCGTTATATAAAGGTTCATCTTTCAATTTTCTTTATAAACCACATAAAACAAATTTTAAACTCATAAGCACTATATATTAAAAAAAGTGATTATTCACACCTTTTTGTAAATTAATATCTATTTATTTTATATATCTATATAAAATTATATTATAAAAAAGAATCTCTCTATATTATAAAAAAGAAAGAAAAACTGTGCAAGGAAAGTTTTTTGAAACCTTTACCCACTTCCTGAAGAATTAAATTTTTCCTTTGATGCTCAAGCACTTACCTTTTGACTTTCTCGAGCTACAAGAAACGAAGTTACTAGTCTCCATTCATTTGTAGTGTTGATCAGTCGGATCAACACTACAAATGAACGGAGATAACTCCACTGAGGGGGAAATTCCCAGTAAACTGGATAATGGGAGTTAAAGGTTGCATTACTTGGAGGAAATGCCAAGAATTCTATTGCTCTCAGCGAGTTGGCACTTCATAAAAACTAGTTCAAGATTTATTACCTCCATAAAATGTATTAAAAGAGAGAACAACTTGAAATATCAAGAAATACTTAAAAATGGGGGAGAATCACAAGAAAAAAAAGTTCGTTACATAGAAAATGCACTTCGCTATTGGGAGGTTATTGTAGTGTACTTTCATAATATCGGATCATCATTACTCATAATAACGGATCATCCTTACTCATAGTAACGGATTCTTGATCCTTACGTCTTATTGGCTGTTAAAACCTACTATTGAATTTCATTGGTCAGAAGAAATGTCCTCTGGCATTTCTTCTATCTTCCCAGAATTCTACTCTGAGGAAGGGAATATATAAACTCGAACTTAATTATTTGTTATGTTGGAAAATAAAGTTTATTTTTGTAAAATCACTGAAATTTTTACTTTGCCACTCAACACAATACACCAAAAATGGTGACCCGTTCTTTGAATATAAAAATTTAAAAACTTCTAATCAAAAATTTTTTTTTCCAACGTTGCCTGTGCCTTCCGTAAATATGGGGATATTTCAGCGGTTAAAATTCCAGCTTTTGTTTCATCAGATCCTGCGCTATGGTTCGGGATGCTTGAATCGACCTTCGAATTGGCAGTTCCCAAGCCGATAACCGACGAACGCACGAAATATAATTATTGCGTAGCTCTTTTATCTCCCGATGCGGCAATGGCAGTTCGAGACGTAATTCTTTCTCCTGGGAGCATAAATCCATATTCAAAATTAAAAAAGATGAAGTTATTGCCCGATGCGGTGAAAGCAAAAGCCAGGAAATTCGTCGACTTTTAGCCGAAGAGCAGCTAGGAGATCGAAAGCCATCGGAACTATTTCGAGTGATGCAACGGCGATCAGAATCGCCCAACGTGACTGATTCACTTCTTTTGGAATTATTTTTACAGCAGTTATCACCTAATGTGCAATCCATCCTTGCAAGTATTCAACCCCTTACAGCTCAAAAAGCTTCAGAAGTAGCTGATCGTATTTTAGAGGTAACACCTGTACAGGTAAGTGCTGTATCAAATTATTTCAGTGCCAATTCTGATGATAGTAGTGAATCAAAACTCCTCAAAGAGTTGAAACTTTTACGACAGGAAGTGAAAGAACTACGACGATCGAGAAGTTTTTCTCGAAATCGAATCGCAATCGCGGAAAGAGTCCTATGCCAATAGCATCAAATTTATGTTGGTATCATAATAAATTTGCCGCAAAGGCAAGAAAATGTATTCAGCCGTGTTCTTTCAAGGAAAACTTGAACGGGCAGGGGTAGCGGCGACGTATGCCTTGCCTTCGACTTCCTGTCGCCTTTTCGTTCGCGATCGTAAATCCAACATTTGTTTTCTAGTTGATACCGGAAGTGATTGCTCAATCCTTCCCGCAAATAAAACTCTAAAACAATCTTCTCCAGTTCAAACTTTTATTGCTGAAAATGGTACACCTATTCAAGTGTACGGGCGTAAATTAATGTCATTAGATTTAGGTTTAAGACGAAATTTTGTCTTTTCATTTGTAATGTGTCTAATGCTATTATTGGTGCAGATTTCTTACATTATTTTAATATAAAACCTGATTTAAGAAATCGTACTTTATTTGATGCTTCTACAAAATTAAATTGTCATTGTATTATTAGAAATTCTAATATTTTCTCAATTAAAACTCATGTTATTGATAATGATTTTTCTAAATTGTTGAATGATTTTCTTAATATTGTAAAACCACCTTGTGCAAACCAAACAGTTAAGCATAATGTAGTTCACTATATTGATACTTTTGGACCACCTGTTTGTGCTAAACCCCGTCGCATGGCTCCAGACAGGTTAAAAATTGCGAAAATGGAATTTCAGCACATGTTGGATTTAGGCCACATGCGCCCATCCAGTAGTAATTTTTCTTCCCCATTGCATATGGTTCCTAAAAAAAGAAAGCAATGATTGGCGCCCTGTTGGCGATTTTAGAGCATTAAATGCTCAAACAAAAAAGGATAAATATCCGATTCCTAGCATTCTTGATTTTACAAGTGATCTACATGGGGCAAAAATATTTTCTCATATTGACCTTGTTAAAGCGTTTCACCAAATTCCGATTACTTCCTAAGATATACATAAAACTGCTATTTGTACTCCATTTGGTCTCTTCGAAAGCACTCGAATGCAGTTTGGTTTGTGCAATGCGGCTAGCACTTTTCAAAGATTTATCGACGAAGTTACTCGTGGTTTGAAAGGTGTTTATGCTTTTATTGATGATATCTTAATTGCATCTCAGAATGTTCAAGAACATACTACCAATCTCCGTGCACTTTTTGAAAGACTTGATTATTATGGCTTAACGATTAAACCTTCAAAATGTACTTTCGGAGTAGATAGTTTAAAATTTCTTGGAATTCAAGTTTCCAGTGAAGGTATTTCACCTCTTCTCCTGATCGAGTCAATGCTATTCAAAACTTTCCAAGACCTAACATTTTAACGCAATTGCGTATATTTTTAGGAATGTATAATTTTTATCGAAGATTCATTCCTAAAGCAGCCCACGTTTTAGCACCCCTAATAAAATTTTGAGAAGGTCACACAAACAAAAAGAAACCCTCTCATCCTTCGAAAAATCCTCAAACTCCTCTTGAATGGACTGAAGAAGCGGAAAATTCATTTACTGCTGCTAAAACAGCATTAGCTGATGCAACTCTTCTTAAGCATCCGATTCCTGGTGCTACTTTAAGTGTTTGGACCGATGCATCAAATTTCGCCATTGGTAGTTCCTTGGTGCAACTTTCTAATAGTAACTGGGAACCAATAGCATTTTTATCTTTAAAGCTTTCTAAAACTCAACAAAATTGGTCTACTTATGATCGAGAACTTTTGGCAATATATACTTCAATAAAAAAAATTTAGACACATGCTTGAAGGTCGCGAATTTATTATACATACTGATCAAAAACCCCTAACATACGCTTTCAAGCAGAAACCAGATAAATGTACCCCACGTCAACTAAGACATCTCGATTATATTTCACAACTTTCCACAGATATTCGCTATGTAGTTGGAACAGAAAACAAAGTTGCAGATGTATTATCTAGAGTAGAAATTGATGCAATTATAAAACCACCCATTTTAGACTACAAAAAGTTTGCTCAAGCACAACTTCAAGATTCTGAAATTCAATCTTTCCTTAAAGCATATTCTTCTATTAAATTAGAAAAACAATATTTTCCCCTTGAAGACGTTTCTTTATATTGTGATAAGTCACTTGAAACCCCTCGACCTTTCGTCCCAAAAAATCTCAGACAAGTGGTATTTCAAAATCTGCATTTTCTATCCCATCCTAGAATATCCGCTACAACTAATTTAATTTCTAAGCTTTTCTTTTGGCCAGGAATGAGAAAAGACATCAAAAATAGAGTTCGAGCTTGTGAAAAATGTCAGCGAGCAAAAGTATTCAAACATACCAAAGCTCCACTTAGCACATTTGCTCTACCCGATGCTCGATTTGCCCACATTCATATTAACTATATTGGACCCTATCCACCATCCAAAGGATATAAATGTTGTCTTACCATCATAGACAGGTATACCAGGTGTGTGTGTGTGTGTGTGGCCTGAAGTTATTCCTACCGAAGACATGTTGGCAGAAACCACTGCTCGTGCACTTTTAAATGGTTGGATTTCTCGTTTCGGCACACCTGTTACAATTACAACTGATCAAGGGACAAATTTTGAGTTTTCTCTAATGAGAGAGCTTACAAACATGATGGGTAGCCATAGAATCCATTCAGCTTCTTACCATCCACAAAGTAATGGAATGATAGAACGATTCCACAGGCATCTCAAAAGTGCTATTATTGCCCATGAGGATACTGGTTGGTCCGATATTTTGCCTATCGTATTGTTAGGATTACGTTCAGCAATGAAGAACGATTTAAAAGCTACAAGCTCTGAACTAGTTTATGGTACTACTTTACGTTTACTATCTGATCTCATATCTTCAGAATCTCTTCAAACGTCAGTGACACCCACCTATGTTTCGAAGTTAATTACCATGATGAGAAAACTTAGCCCAATATCCCCTGATTCTCATAGTTGTACGAAGAGCTATGCACACCAATCATTAAATACATTTCTTAGAAATGACAAAATTCGCGACCCCCTTTAACTCCTCCTTACACTGGACCTTATTTGGTTAAAAGTAGATCTGATAAAAATTTTGTAATTTGTATAAATAATAAAAATGTAACTGTAACTGTAGACAGATGCAAGCCAGCTTTTGAATTTTCAGAAGATTTTAATTCACAAAAGGGTAGTTCAAACTTTGAACCACCTCTCACCAAGCAACAAATTGAAGATAAAACTGTTGTTGATAAAAATATCAGAACCACACGTTCTGGCAGGCACGTACATTTTCCTAAGAGATTAACTTACTAATTCGAATTCCTTCTTAGTAATTTGTATATGTATATCTTTTATTGTATTGTGTATATAAATAATTGTATGTGTTATTGCAATTTATGTATTTTATAGTGCCTTATTTTTGTAAACAACAAACATTTGTTATATTTGTAAATATATTTTTTTATGCCGTTCCCTTCGTCACTGGGGGATACTCTGTAGTGTACTTTCAGAAGATCGGATCATCATTACTCATAATAACGGATCATCCTTACTCATAGTAACGGATTCTTGATCCTTACGTCTTATTGGCTGTTAAAACCTGCTATTGAATTTCATTGGTCAGAAGAAATGTCCTCTGGCATTTCTTCTATCTTCCCAGAATTCCACTATGAGGAAGGGAATATATAAACTCGAACTTAATTATTTGTTATGTTGGAAAATAAAGTTTATTTTTGTAAGATCATTGAAATTTTACTTTGCCACTCAACACAATACACCAAATTATTTTACAAAGAAAATCGAGAAATGTTCTTGGTTCCAGGAAACAGTTCGCTAATAGAAAAATTCGTAATGTGAAGGGGTTCGACTGTATTTTTTTAAAAATCTTTTTCCCTTATATGAATGTATTTTTACTCATATTTAATTAGCGCCAATATAAAGTTACTTAATAACAAGTTACAGTTAAATCTTTGTGTAAATTTTCATGATCTATTTGGATACTGCTTGTACTTAAAATTTACTCTTGAATGTTTCGTCATCAAAGAAAGAATACCCTTTATACTAATGTACAAGTGTAGTATCAAAGGAACTAAAATTCATGATAGTAATGTGGATCATTTTTATTAACCTAACTGACATAGTTAAACTTCTAAAAAAGAAATTTTCCATTTAGAATGATATTTTTTTGTAGGATTGAGTATGAAATGTCATAACTAAGCTATGCTTCAATTATCTTAAGAGTGATAACTTTGCGAAGATGATTTATCTGTAAAAATATAAACAAAATTAAATTATAATTTCATTTAGCACATAAAGTTTTTATAATAGTTTTGCTTACTTAAGGTATCGACTACGTTCGGAACCGTGATTTTCAAAAAACGCATAAATAGATAATTTTTATGCTATTTAATTTCATTTAGATTATAATACATGTATAAAATTGTTTTAAGTATATCATGCTAAAAAAATTATTTTAATACAATATTTTGCCAAAAAATTAACTTAGAATAACCTTTTTTCAAAACGTTCTCCTTTTATAAAAAATACTTCTATAATAATAATATTTTGTTTATATAAAGTAAAGACTTTTCCAGAGGGTCCGAACTAGGATTTTTTAAAAATTCACATTATTTTTAGAGTTACCACCAATTAAAATAATTATTGACGTTTTTTTCTTAAAATTTTTCCTTTGTAGTAAAATATAGATAAATCCACTTATATATTTCAAAAATTCTAGTTCAGCCTATTGTCAGAGGTGTGGGCTATATACAGGCAAAATATTATTATAATAGAAGCATTTTACATAAAAGTTTTGAAAATTGGTAATTCTATGTTCATTTTTTGTCAAAATATTGTACTTAAATAATTTTTTATTGTAATAATATTCTTAAAACAATTTTTTATATACGTTTTCTAATTTAAGTGACCCTAAATATTATAAATGTTATCCATTTACACGCTTTTGCAAAATCAAGGTTCCGAACGTAGTCAGATACCTTAAGCTTTTAAAAAAGAAGTTTTCCATTTAGAATGATATTTTTTCTTGTAGGATTGAGTATGGAATATCGTAACTAACCTATGCTTTAATTATCTTTAGAGTGATAGCTTTGCGAAGTTTATTTATCTGTAAACATATAAACTAAATTAAATTATAATTTCGTTTAACACATAAAGTTTTTTTAATTTTATTCTGCTTACTTAATACTTATTTTATTTTAAATCCAACATTAGCAATTTTTGGAATCAAATTTGCTGTAAAAGCAAAAAAATATTTCTTATTTATCTGTACACTTCATGACATGATAAGTGAACCGATCATTAAAAAATATAAATTCATGTACGACCCCTTAACTGTGCAGGGTTAAGAACCGCAACTTCCTCAATTGAAGATGACTACGTGAAAATTTTGAATGACCGAGTTTTGAAAATGTATAAAATCTTGATACATTTTTTAATAGCTGTATCTTTTAACAGGATTCAAATCCTTTATCATATTTACTTTTACAATCATTTTGTACATTAAGAATTTATTAAAAAAATTATCTACAAAAGGGCGTGAGCCATCTTTGAAATGCGTTTATTAGAAAATTCTCTCACGTAAAAATTTTGAGAAACTCATTATAAAAACACAGTACGCAACCCATTTTTAAATACAATAATTCAGAAACTTGCTAACAAAATCTTATGATATTTTAAATTCTGGTCAAATTAATAATTGAAACTCTGCTTCACGAAAATAAAAGCACACTTAATGAAGATATTTTATTTTTGAAATTAATTAACTATTCTAATTAATTAATCCTTTATAATATAATTTAGTTTCCCTTCAATTATTAACGGAGATGTGGATTTTGTCTTGATGCGATGAAAACTGAAAATTATTAAAGGTATTCTTTGAAATTTTTTATAATTGTACATAAACTTACTCATTGTGTTGCGCAACTACTCATTTTTAAGACTGATTAGAATTAAAGAATTTTTAATAAACGTGTCTTAATTAAGATGTCTATAAAAAAAATACAAGGAGTGTATTAAGAGAGATTTTGGAAATTAAAGTTTCTTAAATACAATTCATTAGAATTATTAATAGAAACTTGTCTCGTATTAAATCAAAATAACGTAAAATACGTTTAACACGAAAACGCTTAAGATGATATGTCGGTTAACACGAAATAATACAACGGGTCCAGGCAAACTACTATGTATTTTCATGCATTTTTTCTCTCTTAACACGAAACAAAAATCGCTAAACACGAAAAAAATTTCCTTCTGGGAATGAACAAAATACGGAAAACACCAGCCGTGCAGGCAAGATTTAAGAAGGGTGTGAAATGAAAGAGAGGTGGTTTCACATGTTTCGTAGAAAGGACGCTAACTTGGCTTTGAAATACCCTCAGAATAACCTGTAACATGAGCCAATTTGGGTTATCTAAGCTACTTTTACCCTCCTCTTCTACAAACGCAACGCAAGAACATTTTACCTCCCATCAGTTGGCTTTGAAATTCAGTGACGTAAATTGTGAGTATTTATATTGTGAGTAAAAAAGTTAGCTCGCGGTTTTTTGTTGTTGTTGCTTTCCTTCCTATTTTAGAAGAATTTTTTTTCGAGCAGAAGGGCAAAGAGCTCAGGAGAAAAGCAAACTGCTATTTCGCTTAAAATGAAGATTGAACTTCTTAAGGCTGTTAATAAAAACAGGAAACGAAAACGGAAATCTATAAATATCTTGGTATTGCTAACTCATTATCAACAACAACAAAAAAGAGACCCAATTACGGAAATGTTTTATACACATTGTGATACCCCACGGCCCGGGGGTATCATCTCTTCCTCCACGCGACCTTGATTTGTAGGAATAAATGATTGACCACTCAAATTCTCCATAATAAATATAATTTATTATTGTCTAAATATATATTGAGCAACGCAACACAAGTCTTACTAGAGGGGACTGATCAAGAATGATACTACGCAATTATCAATTCTAAGTAAAATAGTGCCTGAAATTCTACTCACTATCTTAATGAGAAATTAACCACATAATCTTTATCTATTGTAGATTCCTTAATAAGCTAAAGTCCGTTCTATAGTTAATCTCTTACCAATATCTCACGGCGAGCAGCACCTCGGATTTCCGTCTCTTCTTGTATTCCATTCTCCCACTATTATTCTATTACTAACCGACTTCTGTTCGACTCTCTTATTCAACCTTCCGGCTTCTATTCGACTAACTCGGGAATGCTAAAACTCCCATATATATCTGTTCACTAATCTGCATATCGCGGTATCTTCTTGAGAAGGTTGGATTGAAATGCCATTCTGGACCCAAAGGTTCCCCAAGAGGATTAGTGAGAAGGCGCGATGAAGCCCGTCACAACATCTATGTAAATAAAATGTACTCTTATAAACTTAATTTTGTTTAAAATATGTTTTTTGCAATACCTTTTAATACAAAATTCTTTTAACATGAAAAAATATTTCAGTCCCCCTCAGTTTCACGTTAACCGATTTTCACTCTATTAAACAAAAGATGAGCTGAAAACTCTGTTGTTGCTAAAAGTTACTCGCTGCACCGGTTATGAGCGTTATTTCATATAACAGTACATTAAGAAGTAAAACTGAAATTTACAATACATTTTCTTAACTGAAATTATTAAATCATCGAAACTAACATGGCCCTTACGGATAGAAAGTAGGCATACGCTATACTGTAATAGTTAGCATAGTTTTCTCTCATGCTTGTTTTATAAATGATTTTATGTCTTTATTATTATATATCTTTTTTTATCAGTTTTGTTACAAAAAGGCAAAAAGTTCATCAACTTGCAGTTAAATTGTAA
This sequence comes from Trichonephila clavipes, assembly GCA_019973935.1. Lineage (NCBI taxonomy): Eukaryota > Metazoa > Arthropoda > Arachnida > Araneae > Nephilidae > Trichonephila > Trichonephila clavipes. The sequence goes on from BMAU01018615.1 coordinate 149,276, forward strand.
TTAGTAAATGAACGGTACTCAACGAAATATTTAGACCGTTTAATATTATTCATATACCTAAATTTTATATCTCTCTAAGTTTACTTAAAATTCTTAATATTCTGAGTTTATTTATAAGTTTTTTCGTACGAAAATCAATGCTGTTTAATATAAAATATTTTCATTTTCTGCATAACAACGAAAGGAACTCTTCACCCTCTTTTTTTTATAGAATAAAAAAGTGAATGATTTCAATTAATTTTTTTTTATTTACAATGAACATTTTGAAATTTGTAAGAAATATTTTTTCGAAGACACAGTATAAACATTTCAATTATTTGTTTGTTTCAAAATTATTGCTTAATAATTCCTGGATTGAAAATTTCAAGGAATTTATTACTTCATGTTAAATTTAACAGATTTTTAGTAAAGGTTTTTCATCTTTCAGTTTCTATTATGAGGAAATTTTGGATAATTTGATTTTAAAACATATCTCACAGACTTATAGGTAAATGATTCACATTAGGATAAAAAAAATAAACATAACACATTCATAAGAAGTAAAAAAGATGATTTTATTCAATAATACAGGATTATTTGCATCAACATATTAAAAATCCCTAGAAAAAATATGAAGAAACGTATGTGTATACATAAATAAAATTTGATTCAATATCAACCAATCTATAACAGAACAAATACAAAGGAATTTTCACTCATTTTGAGCACTTACCAAATTGAATTTACTATGGGTACTTATTTATTTATAGCCATCATTTTCGTATACCTGGGTTTCAGATATTAATTCAAGAAATTAATTTAATTAAGAATTCTTTTTTTTCCAAATTCAGAACATGTTCATACATTTTAAAATATCTCCTTCTGTATTTCAATAAAAAAAGAGCTGGATTTTAGTTGATATTCATACAAAACTCACAGATACTTTCCCAATAAAGATAAATAAGAGTACTTAAGGTATCAGACTATGTTCAGAACCGTGATTTTAAAAAAGCGCATAAATGGATAATTTTCATGATATTTAGCATCACTCAGATTAGAATACATGCATAAAATTTTTTTAAAGAGATTTTGATAAAAAAAATTATTTAAATATAATATTTTGGCAAAAAATTAACTTAGAATAATCTTTTTTCCAAATGTTCTCTTTTTGTGAAAAATGCTTCTATTATAATAATATTTTGCCTATATATAGCTCAGACCTCTCTACAGAGACTCAACTAGAACTTTTGAAATATATAACTTAGAGGTGGGTTTAACAGAGGGGAGCAATTTTAAGAAAAAAAACGCCAATAATTATTTCAATTGGTGGTAACTGTGAAAGTAATGTGAATTTTTCAAAAATTCTAGTTGAGCCTCTGTAGAGAGATCTGAGCTATATACAGGCAAAATATTATTATAATAGAAGCATTTTTCACAAAGGGAGAACATTTGGACAAAAGATTATTCTAAGTTAATTTTTTGCCAAAATATTATATTTAAATAAAAAAAATTGTCATAATATCCTTAAAATAATTATAGGCATATATTCTAATCTAAGTGACACTAAATATCATGAAAAATATACATTTATGAGCTTTGCAAAATGTCGGCTCCGAACGTAGTCGGATACCTTAATTTAAAATTATCTGGTACGTATATTTTAAAAAGAAAAAAAATGAGTGTATACGGGATAGGGTGACAGCGGATAAACAAAGCTTTCACTCAGTATCTTTTTAACCGTTTTACTTTCCAAGATGATGCAGAAACATTCACTATTAAATTTAAATTCATGCCTAAATGGTACAGATGTAATGAAATATCAATGGTACAGAAATAAAGACAAATAGTAACTTTTCAATGGAGAGCATGACTCTTATTTATAATTTTTTAAAAAATTAAAAAACACGCTTTTACAGTGATTTTATCCCAATGACATTAATTTTCTCGTTAGTCATTTTAAAGCGTGGGGGTGCTCTTTGTACTACATTTTTACATTAACTCAGCATTTCGAAATAGAACTAGTAAGAAATAATAATTAATATAGAGCACCCCACCTTTTATCCCAATGACATTAATTTTCTCGTTAATCATTTTATTCTTATATTAAGAATTATTTTTTTACTTTTTAGTTCGATGCACACTATAAAAAAGCGTGTTTTTTAGTTTTTTTCAACTATAATTAATTTTTTAGTTCGATCTGCAATAAAAACCTATTTTTTTAATTTTTAAAACTATCATTTATTCTTTGTTGAATTTATCCTTGAGTTTGATATTTGGAGCCGGATTTATGTGGCATAATTCCTGCTCTTCAATTGATATTAATTATCGGATCTGAAGGGTACTTAATCTCTCCACTTACGGGGCCTCGGATGAGTCCCATATCGTTATATTTCAAAGATTCCGTCTCTATAGGTACAGGTTTAACTAATAAAAGTGTGTTAAGAAGAAATATTTAATGTCAATCGTATTATCACCTTTTAAACGTATTGCTGTAATGTTAATTCGTATCATCACTTCTAAACATATTGCTTTATCAAAAAAAAAAAAAATATTTAGAAGTTAGAACATAAATTATTTTTATTCACATGCACGAATCTTTTTTTTATTTCCATTTTCAGAAAAACTACGCACCCATTTTCACAAAAAGAACACTTTTTTTGTTTTATTTATATTATCCACAAGCCAATTTGCGGTTTTAGTGTTGCACCTTAATCTTTTAGTCGCTAAATCTAGAATAAGTCGCCAAATCTGGAAATGGCATATGGAATTAGTCGCGAAATTTGGAAACGATATAATGAATTAGTCACCAAATCTCGAAATCCTTAAAATCCTCCTTTTTGATGACCCTGATCAGGACAATGAAACGAAATTATGGAATTTTTGTATTGTCATCGGTCCTTGACAAGTGTGCAAAATTTCGAATTGATCTGACCTTTTAAAGAGGGTAAAAATCGAGTTCAAAGATTCCATTACATACAAGTGAAACTTATGAAAGCGTGTTAAAAAGATTCAACCTTTCATAAGAGGCAAGGGAATGCGCCAGATCAGTTAAATTTAACAGCACGACAATTATATGAAAAAAAAACTTCCAGCTCAGCAATTCTCCAGATGGTTTTTCCAACTACTAAATAGGTTGTGATTTCGAAATGTGCAGAATTTGGTGTGCGTCTTTCTTCTCTTCTTTAGCTATCATAGAAAGATCAAATGTTTCGATAACACCTGTAAGCAAAAATAAAAATAAATGTATTTTTAAAATAAATTATAAGTACTCATAATATTATTGTACTATTTAAACTCTAGTTTCCTGACGTATTGTATTCTTAATGCCTGCAAGGAGAAACAGGTAACAAAAATAACTGTCAAGTTTTTTTCTTCTGCTGAACCTTTTGCTCGTTTAAATATTTAAAACTGTAAAACTTTTAAGATTGACATTTCTTATGTAAATTTCAGAATTGAATTTAAAAGTTTTTATTCATTAAAGGAATTATTTTCAGTTCGTTAAAAGTTTGCATAATCTGAAAAAATCGTTTTTTGGACTTTCATGTTAAGCAAGTGGAACTGCTGCTTAAGGTATCCGAAAACGTTCGGAACCGTGATTTTAAAAAAGCGCACAAATGGATAATTTTCATGATATTTAGTGTCACTTTGATTATAATACATGTATAAAATTGTTTTAAGGACATTTTGACAAAAAAACATTATTTAAATACAATATTTCGGCAAAAAATTAACTTAGAATAACTTTTTTCAAAATGTTCTCCTTTTATGAAAAATGCTTCTATTATAATAATATTTTGCCTCCATATAGCTCAGACCTCTGTACAGAGGTTCAACTATTATTTTTGAAAAATTCACATTATTTTCAGAGTTACAACCAATTGAAATAATTATCAGCGTTTTTTCATTAAAATTTCTCCCCTCTGTTGTCGTAAAACATGGATAAATCCACTTCTAAGTTATATATTTCAAAAATTCTAGTTGAGCCTCTGTACAGAGGTATGAGCTATATGCAGGCAAAATATTATTATAATAGAGGCATTTTTCACAAAAGGAGAACATTTTGAATAAAGGGTTATTCTACGTTAATTTTTGCCGAAATATTGTATTTAAATAATGTTTTTTGTTAAAATGTCCTTAAAACAATTTTATACATATATTCTAATCTACGTCACACTAAATATAATGAAAATTATCCATTTGTGCACTTTTTTAAAATCACGGTTCCGAACGTAGTCGGATGGATACCTTAAAATGATTTTGTATAAAGAAATTCTTCTGAACTCTTATAAATAGCATGAATTCTCATAATTTTATGTTAAAGATCTATAAGAGGTTTTCGTTGTTGATTTCTGTTTTGATGTGATATAATTTTTGCATACTAATTTATTTAAGGTTTTTGCTTGCTTATTTTCTTGCACTGTAAATGTAAAAACATTCAAAGCAATTTATATTTTAAAAAACTGACTGATAAGGCTTGATGTTGAGTAGGTTAAGAAAACAAATCATAACAAAATTTGTTTACAGCAATAAAAAAAGATTTTTAGACATGCATTTTAAAAGTATATACATAATTAATTAAATGTTTGTAGCTAAAATAATGAGATAATATAACAAAATGCACATATGATACAAAATAGTTTTCCTATAACATAATAATACCAGATCGTCTCCTAACTGTCTGTAAGACAAAATTAAAGCAGTTTAAACTTTTGTTAAACAAACTGTGTAGTGTAGGGATGGTGAACGAGCGGCACGCGTGCCATTGATGGCACGCGACACAATATTTTGGGCACGCCACCAATCAAAACGATTGGCATATTACACTTCAAAATAACAATGCTCACTCTGAATTATTACGAACAAAAACGAGTAATCGGTCACAAGTTTCAGCGAGTTTTTCTCTAAATGCCCGTTTATTATGTACCCTGATGTGACCTCATTTGTTAAACTGAATTTATCCCAATTCGATTGGTTGAAAATCTTCAAAATTTGAAATGCAACTGAGAGACTGATTTCCAGTCAAGTTCAATCTGGATTCCAAAATTTATTGAAACAAGGAAAAAGTTGAAATTTATTGAAAAAGAAAGATCAACAAACAATATAAATAAAAATGTTAATAATGAAATTTTGGAAACTTGGAAATCGATTCCAGGCACATTTAACTTTTTGAAGAAGCTGGAACACACACATACTATTTCAACCATATTTTCTTCTGTTTGTTCCTGTGAATTATTATTTTCAGAGTTGAAAAATATTAAAGACTCTCTTAGAAATCGTTTGGCAGATGACTCCAATTTAGCATGCATTCTTCTTAAAGTAACATCTTACAAACCTAATCTAAGTTATTTGTCATCTAATCTGCTACAACTTTCTTCCGTAGTAATTTCTTCTGCTTATTATCTAATGACTCTAATGTTACTTTAATTTGAATTACACGTGTAACTAAAACAGTTACTACTATACAGTGCAAAATGAAATTTTTCATGGTAAATGAAGAGTTTTGAGTGGTTAGCATTTAGTTTTTTTATTTTCATTTTTTACAATAGTCACAAATCAAAATTATTTGACGGCTCGTTTATACCTCATTAAACATTTCTTTGGAAAAATGGCACATTGATTCATATATATATATAAATATAAAAGATCACCTCCCCTGGTGTAGTGTGTATATACGTAGATAAAAATTTACATTTATTTTGCTCTGTAAATATTAGAGAAAAAATTATATTTGAATCTAATTAAATTTAACCTATTATTCACTTATCTGTTCATCATATTATTCTTCTTTGTAAAAATATTGATAAAAACATAAAATCATCCCTTAATTACGTATTCGAAGACGAGAATAAAATATTAAAAACACTTTTATATTCACTTAGACTTATACATGTTACTAATTTATAAGTTTCAAAGAGCTAATTAAATAAGTGGGACGTTTTTAATGTTACACGTATATGAAAAAAATGATGAAAATACACTGCTGGACAATTGCTAAGGACGGATAACACTATCATCCATAGCAACCACAAAATGAAAGGAAGCAAAATGTGGAAAATTAGAATAAGTGCGGGATATTAGTAAGAAGAAGTATGAGTATGCAAAATTTTTTTCCACGTCTGTTCATCACGTGATAGCGTTCATAAGAGCTTTAAAGGTTTTGACGCGTGTGGACAGTTGTTGTTTCAAGTCAAAGTTTTACAGGAAAGATTTAATAGACGAACTTAAAATTTTTGGCATGTCTTCCCGACATCACATAGATGATTTTATGCGTGGCCGAATTATTGGAAAGATCGAAGAAGCGCGAAAAATAACAGATGTTGCCAGGGAGTTCGACATCGCTCACAGCGTTGTTTCACGGCTGTGGAAGTTATTTAAAACTACTGGAATGTGTAGTAGACGACATGGGGAGGTCGTGTTAGAAGTACGACGCCTGCAGAAGACAGATATATCGTCCTATCAGCAAAAAGGAACAGGCGCACCACAGCTCAGCAGGTGGCAAATCAGTTTCTTGCTGCCTCAGGAAAGCAGATCTCCCAAAAAACTGTTGCCAGACGTTTGAGGGGAGGAGGCCTATACGCACGCAGACCTGTTGTGTGTGTCCCATTGACCAGACAGCACCGTACTGCCCGTTTGCAATGGTGTCGTGAGCATCACAATTGGACTGAACAGGACTAGGCATGCGTACTATTCTCAGATGAGAGTAGGTTCAGTCTGTCATCGGATTGTAGACGCCAACTGATCTGGCGCGAGAGTGGTACTGCTTATCGTCCAGAAAATATCCAGGAAAAGGACCGATATCCGACATGCAGTACTATGGTGTGAGCCGGCATCATGATCAATGGCCGCACGCGCCTACATGTGGTTGCGAATGGGACTATGACGGGCCAACGATACATTGATGAAGTAAGTTCTACTTCCTCATGTTCGGCTTTTCCGTGGTGCTGTCGATGATAATTTTTTTTTATGGACGACAACGCAACATGTCATCGAACACTCGCTGTTCAGGATTGTCTAGACAGCGAGGGTATTCAACGTCTCGTATGGCCAGCGCGTTCTCCAGATCTAAACCCCATTGAAAATGTGTGGGATGCTTTGGGGAGGCAAGTTGCTGGTCGAAACTATCCTCCGACAAACAAGAACACCCTCATCCGTGCAGTCACAGAGGAATGGGATAAATTGCCTCAACAGCTGCTGGATAATGTTGTGCAAAGTATGGTACGACGTGTGGAATATTGCATCACACTCCACGGTGGACATATCCCGTACTGATACCTTTCTTTAAGGTGCCTGCTGACTTTTAGATGCATTGTTCCATTTCTCCATACGCAGATCAAATGAACATTTTTTTTCTTTCAGATGTTTCACAGCTTTTGTACTTTCCAGAACAATAAATATTCTTTATTCTAATGTCTGAACAGTGTGACAACTATATTTTATCCTACTAGGCCTCATGTCTCGCTTAATGTTATGCTACATAGCAATTTGTGATCCGTCCTTAGCAATTGTCCAGCAGTGTATAAGTAAAAAAAAATCTCAATTGTATATATATATTTTAAGTCTTATATATATTTAAAGTTTTCACTTCAAGGAATTATCATTTCTTGTCAATGAATTAGTTTTTCAAATAATGATAACTCTAAAAACTTAACTTTAAAAACACATCTTAACTTTAAAAACACAAATCTTAACTTTATGACACACAAATAAAAAACACAAATTTTAACTTAAAAATCTTAACTTTAAAAACACATTTCTGCTGATTGTGTTAATTTTTTTTCTGTGTTATTGTTTTCGAATTATAACAGAATTAGTTAACTATCTTCGATTTTTTTGTGTATCTATTATAAGTACAGCTGATCAATAATACTTTCTAATAACAGTAATGTGTCGAAATTACATAATAAATGGGACCAAGAAACATAACTCAAGTCGAAAAATGTAGGAGTCAAGTAACCACAGGTTTACAGCAAATTTTTTTGCTAAACGTTTTAAATTTTATCACTCTGAGGAATATTTATAGGGAAAACTGTTCCACTCTTCTAAAAGAAGTGCTTTGTTTGTTGTTCCAAATCCCCTTGGAGCAGGAAAGCCTACACCAAGTCTATTTGGCCTTTCCGCATAAGAATGTCACAAACCAGGTCTTGATCTCGAAATAATTATCCCAGGGAAATGCCTCGGCAGTCCAGAAAATGAGCAGGAGAAGCAAGGAGAGAGCAAGGACAGGTAAAGAAAGACTTTGCCCCCTGCACAAAGGTCACACTACGCAGGTGACCGCTTCTAAAGCGCGACAAGGCCATCCGAAGAGCCCTGTATTACCTGCACCTTAGAGATAGGTCAGGACTCTTAGCTGCGTACCAGTGGTGAGCAGGAAGGTTTCGCCAAGTCAAATTCATTTTAGCTCTGTAGAGGGGATGAATTTCAGAATGGCTCAAGACAGAGGAACTGGGGTTAGAGAGATCACAACCCCTACCAGCCAGCTCATCCGCTGCCTCGTATCCAGGCACACCCACATGCGACGGTATCCTTTGGAGACACACTTGATTCCTCTGACCAAGTCTAGCCAATTTGGATTTAATATCTAGACGAGTACTGTCCATAATCTTTGTCCAATTCTTCAAATATTGGACGGAGCTTCTGCTGTCTGTCAGGATCCAGATATTATCCTTATTAGAGTTGAGAGCACCACTGATTGATATGAGCTCCGATCTAAGGACGGATCAGTGGTCAGAATTCCTGAAGCTCATTTTAGTATCACTACCGGTGAAGTGTTTTAAAGATTCAAACAAAAAATAACAACGTAACACTATCCTACTATGCCTATCCAACGTCCCTTATATGAGAGAAATATATATTTTTTTCTGTTAAACCACTCAATTTCTTAACTGAAACAAGGTATACCACATACCTGCAAATTTACTTAAATCGATTGTGTGTAACTTAAATATTTCTGTATTACTGATCTATAACACTTTTGTTATGGTTACATTTTATTTATTTATAGTTATATTTTAAGATGACAATAGCGCAATCGTCGATCACACGAGCTTCGTGACTTGTCATGAGCAAGTCATATTAGAGGTACACTCGCAATTGCACTAAAAAATGTAACAAAGAATACTAGGGATTACTATACGTGACACAGAATTGATTTGAAAATTCAAATGAAAAATAATAAGAAAAATCAGCAACAGAAACCCAAGTTCAGATGTGTTCACTTCATCTATTACGTACAAACCTCATATCACTGTATAATGATGCTAATTTAAGGTATCCGACTACGTTCGGAACCGTGATTTTACAAAAGCTTATAAATGGATAATATTTATGATATTTAGTGTCGCTTAAATTAGAAAGCGTATACAAAATTGTTTTAAGAATATTATTATAATAAAAAATTATTTAAATACAATATTTTGACAAAAAATTAACATAAAATAACCAATTTTCAAAACATTCTCCTTTTATGAAAAATGCTTCTATTATAATAATATTTTGCCTGTATATATATCAGACCTCTGTAAAGAGGCTGAATCAGTATTTTTGAAATATATAACTTAGAAGTGGATTTATCTATATTTTACTGCAACAGAGGGGAGAAATTTTAAGAAAAAAACGCCGATAATTATTTCGATTGGTGGAACTCTAAAAATAATGTGAATTTTTCAAAAATCCTAGTTCAGACTCTCTGAAGAGAAGTCTTTACTTTATATAAGCAAAATATTATTATTATCGGAGCATTTTTTGTAAAAAGAAGAACATTTTGAAAAAAGGTTATTCTAAGTTAATTTTTTACAAAAGTATTGTATTTAAATAATTATTTTGGTCATAATGTACTTAAACTATTTTATACATGTATTCTGATCTAAGTGACACTAAATATCATGAAAATTATCCATTCATGCGCTTTTTTAAAATCACGGTTCCGAACGTAGTCGGATACCTTAAGCAAATTTATATATAGTGCCATCTAATCTATGATAAATAACAAAAAAAAAAAAAGTAATTTTATAGTCCTCTCGTACATATTAATTTTTGTTAGACTTGTGATGTTCCTCCCCTTGGAAGTACATCTCTCGAAGCATCAGCGTGAGCTAGAGGTGTAGGATTAGCGAAAGAACTAGGATCAAACATTATCTTAATATGACTTTATTAAGATATTCAACTTAAACCTTTAACACACTCAATTATAATAATTAGTATGAGAGAATCTACGATGACGAAATACGCAACACACTATATATATATATATTTATAATAAGACCTAATCCAATTCAGACTAATCTCAATAAGCGAACCGCCTAATCCTCGATTCTAATATTAAGTAATCAATCCTACCTTATTATAACTCGTAGTAGCTCTTGTCTTTATCTGCAATGGGATGCAGCTGTACGAAGTACGGCTTCCTTCTAATCGAGTACCAATATATGTATCCACGTCACGCAGAACTTACTCAAACTTGAAACACGAACTGTAATAATCATCCACTGCCACAACCAACTTCAATTGTCTAACATTCCTTTACATTGCCATCCCGCTTACTCTAAGATCCGATATTTAAAGTCCGTTTATTTGCATCTTTACTTCACATTTCATTTCTTGGATTTGGTTGGAAAAGAGTTGCCATTAATTCTGGTCCAAAGAACCCAAAAGACTTGTTAAAGAAAAGACGCGTAAGACGTCACAAACTCAAATACAAATTTAACTGTAAAAATTACGATTATATGATTCTCTGGTTAATCTATGGAAGTAATATTCTTAAAAATAAAACATTAAGTTCACACCCACACAAGTTGCACTTCATTTTTAATAATAATTATTCAAAAAAAGTAAGAGTAAATATAGACTTGAGAGTAACCATATTTAAAGGTCTATATCAGGGGTGGTGAACTTTTATGGATCAAAGTGCCATTTTTTCTAAAGAAATGTTTAATGACGTATAGACTTGCCGTCAAATAATTTTGACTTGTGATTATTGGGAAGCTAATGAAACAAAATGCTAATAACTCAAAGCTCTTTTTTTATTGTGAAAAAATGCATTTTGTACTGTTTTTACGTGTAATTCAAATTAAAGTAACATTAGTGTGACTTCTGTTATTGCAGCTTAGATGACAATTAACTTATATCAGGGTTGTAAGATGGTACTTTTAGTATAATGCATGCTGAATTGGAGTTATCTACTGAACGGTTTCTAAGCAATTGATTCTTTTTGTTCTGGTTCAGTTTTTTGACAAAAGAATTTGTGATTTGTTTCAAAATGCCATTTCACCGATGATATTCTACATACCACTGTTCCAGAATATAAAACATAAACCGCTTTGTCACCTTTACATATGCCATATTTCTCCGTCCACAAGTTTGAGATTTTCTGTTACATTTATTGTCTCGCATTTTTTGTCTTTTTGCTGAACTAGCCATGTTAAATAACAGTTAAAAATCGTAAATACAACACAAATAAGTTTCAAAATACTGCTGTAACAACGAAATTGACTATGCGATGCGTAGAAAAACTGCACATCTTAAACTACGATGTAGCAAATACGGGACAATAATAAACGAGCGTGCTCTAGGCGCTAGCGTTTGTTCATAATACTTCACAGTGAACTTAGTTATTTTGAACTAAAATGCAAATTGTTTGGATCGATGGCGTGCCCAAGATATTTTGCTGCGTGCCATTAGAGGCACGCGTGCCACTGGTTCGCCATCTCTGGTCTATATAATACTAAAGGTATTTATAAGTTTGATATTTGAAGCCATGTTAACCCGAATCGTAATTTGTTACTCTTAATTTGAAAATAAAGTAAATTACCTATTTAGGCGAAATAAAAAGCGTAACATTTTTATGTAGAGGTTTGGAACCTGCGGCATCCGTGAGTTTCTTGTGCAGCCTTCATGAAAGCTGGTACTTCTACTAATTAATGTTTAATTATATAGATTGCAGAAGTTTGCAAATCAATGGAATTAAATAAAGAACGGCGTGTTTGTTTCAATGTGACTGCTCCTGGGAATAGCCAATTGTACATTTCAAATGTTAGAACGCCATCTAGTGTAACATTGCAACACTACCACACATGCTTATGTAGAGGAACAATTAAGGCTTCACGTTATGAAGTTTGGTCAAAATATGTGCATATATATATGCTTATACAAAAAAATACTAACAGTGAAATATAGTAAGTTACAACTAAAATATATGTATGAATTTAATAAATTTATAGAAAAATAACAATCAAAAATGAATGTTATAAAAAGTTTTTACCCTTATGTGAAGCAAAAATATTTATATTGTATTTTTTTACGTCAAATTATAGAAAAATAAGGATTTAATTTTTTTTAATAATATTTTTATGTAATGCACAAAATTGTTAAATCTATACAAAAACTATAATAATTTCATAAAAGTCGCATTTATAGGTACATCAGTCTATGTGGCATCCTTTATTACTACTTACTTTACATGCGGGTTAATGGTAAAAAGGTTCCTCGGCTCTGTTTTATTGCTTAGAGTTAATTGCATTTGAGTTTTTATAGCAAATAGAACTTTAACAAGGTGACCTCTTGGGCTGCAAATTACGGCGCTTCCAAAACATACCACTTACCTATCTGCGAGTATGCGGATTGATATACAAAAATCCTTGGAATTTGTACCAGTGTTAAATTTTACCACAATTCAGGAAAATCTTCCTCCCCATTCTTTACAATATAGAATTTTTGCTACAAAACTACTAATTAAATTCTTAAACGTACATCACAATTACTAATTTTAGAAAATGATTCGTCTGTAAATGTTTATTTAAACCAATCTCTTATTAATGATTTTTAGAATATTTTTAAAGTAGAATCTGATAAGAAAAATCGAATTCAATATGCATTCAATTGGATATTGTAGTTACATGAAATTTCAAAGATTGACAAAAATACATGAAATTTCGGATTCTCATAAAAACAAGAAAATGATCCCTCAAAGTTCTTAGGATATTCTTGAATTACTAATGTTTTTTTCTGACATAAAACTTAGGTTGTTCAAACAAGTGCATTTGAGTTACATAAGAAATATATTATTTTTCCCCTTAATCGGGCACAAAAGATAGATTGCCTAATATAGTTTCATTCAACAATTTTCACATTATAACCACTTTCTGACAATCTCCACGTTCGAATTCCAACAATTGACGCCTACTGCTTTTGGCGACGTATGGCAACTTGTACCACAGATTCTAGGTGTAATTCCTTCGAAAGGAAATTTTAAGTATATTTTCCCAATCCAATGGAAAAATTCAAACGGTTAAAAGCAAAGCAATCAATTATTTTGTTTGGGTCAGTGGCAACGATAATTCTTGCTCAAATTTATTTTTATTGAATCAATTGCTGGATGTTACATTATCATCGGATTTTATATTGTTCTTTTTTTGTTACGTGGTTTTGTTGTTCATAAAATTATGAAAGTAGAATTTTCAAGCAATGCTTGAAATTGAACAGCATGGACCTTGGAATGAGGAAACATGTCACACGATGTCTACATCCAGGTAAAGTAAAAGAGTACCAAAATGCATTATATTTGTTCTTTTAATTAAGAACTTGGGTGAAAACAAATACACATAAAAAGAAATTTAATCTGTATAATTTATTATCAAAGAAAGTGAATACATATTAAATAAAAGGAACAAAATCTTACTTTCCAATTCCAACGAATTAAAGTGAAGTCGTCTAGTATCTTTATGGTAAAACAGTATTATATCTTTCAATGTCTATTAGATGAGCTCGGATCCACTTAGTTAAGCAGTCGTGTGCAGGTAAACTTTAAAATCGCTACCTGCGGCACTACTACTTAGCCACTAGGAACCATTAGACTCCATTGTATCAAGGATTCGAAATGCTAATGATTAAAGAAACAAAGGATACTTACGGAGATAAATTTTGATAAATAGAAATATACGTATAATACAGGGGGGTTTATAAAGAAGTATACACTTTTCAGATGTTGTGAAACAGTAACAATCAAAGACAAGCACCGCCGCAGCGAACCGTAAAGGTCGTATCACACGTACAAGTTTCAAGCAATTTTTCGTCCAATTCGTGAAATTTTTACTCCGTTGCCATAGCAACTGCTTTAGAACAACTTTTTGCTACTGAACTCAAAAAATTGTTCCAAATAAAAGTTGCTTGAAATTCCAGCCAATGGTGATCTTCGGCGCCCTACGTCATAAACAAGATGGCGGCTTCGCTTTCGTCTAACACTTCAGATATGCCGTATAATATTTTAATTGTGTATAGTATTTTAACGGCGGATAGTATTTTAAATAGGATGGTGCTCCATTTCTGTTTCAACCATCAACAAAAGCGCAAGCGAAATAAAAGAAATAATTTTGGATGTTCGTTTTCCGAAGCAGAAAAATCGGCGAGTAATTTTTCAATGTGGAGATAGAGCGCGGCTGACGTCAGATAATGCCGTTTTGCTTACGGCAACCCATCCACCTCAGATTAGGCCAAAAATTGCATGGAAAATGTACGTGTGATACGGACTTTAGTTAGATGTACTTTTTAAGTTCCTATCTTGCCCCTGAAAGAAGTGACGTAAGCAATAGTACGCGTGCCATGTGACCAATTAGTCGAAATAGCGGAGTTCACAGTGGAAAAGGCTTTTCGTGTTCTTAAATTTCTCAAAATGTCACCAGAGCCACTTTTCTTTTGGATATGTTGATACCACAATTGCAGGACAACATTGACAACTTCATGAATTGGATGGTGCACTACCACACTGTCGGCCAACGAGCAAAATTACCTCGATGAATATCTCCCTCACCAATGTATTGGACATGTCATGGACTACAACATTCTACTTATCCAATAGCCTTCCAGAAAGCCATGCATTAACACTTTGTGATTTCTTTTTGCTGAGGTACGTATATGACTAGATATTCGTCTTTCCCCTTCCTGTTGATCTAGCATAGCTGAAACAACATTTCACAATCATTATCGATGGACTTGGTTCAAATATGCGTTTGGGCGGAAATGGATTGCCAGCTAAATGTGTTTCATGTAACTCAGGATTCACACCTAGAACATCTGCGACTGTCTCTATAACAAAACTTTAAATAGTTCTAACTATAACAAAACTATAAATATAACTAATAACAAACTATGGACACAATTCTGTTGCTAGTAACATATAATATCTTAAATTATTCTTGATTCATAGAACATTGAAATTGTATACTTCTTTCTGAATCCCCCTGTATCTGCAGGAATAAAAAAAGATTACATATATAATATTATAAAACTATTCTAAATATTGAGATCCATTTGTAAAAATGTATTAAAAATCGATAGAAATTTATACAAGCATATACACACAAGAAATATTTTATATATGCCAATGTATTCATTCATTTAAATAAAATAATCATTTGTAATATCATTAACTATCCAATGAATATTTACACATGTGCTAAATTATGTAACTATTTATTGTTGGGCTGTTAACTGTATGAGTACGGTTCTTAAGAAATTATAAATCTGAATATGAGCTTTTATTTTCTTCTAAGAATTGGTATATGTTTCTCTTATATTTTCTCAATACACTTTTTCTGACGTGGAGAAATATCCAAAAATATTAGCCCAAAATCTGAGAGTTATATTATATCACCAAGAGCTCTTAGTTTTATTATAGAAAATCTGTCTAACAATTGGAATGTTCTTCTGATTGATTTATTGGGTAACTTTTGTTACAATCCTAAACAAGAAAGTGTATTATTTGTTTTATTCAAATAATAAAAATAACATCAAATGATAACTATTATTTTGATGTGATATAAAAATAATTAGTACTCACAACTATTTCTAAGCTGGAAAGAAGTGGGTCTTTATTAACTGCATATATAATAACAACAACAAAAAAATATTTGTTCCATTTATACAATAAAATTGTACTTTTTCATTCCATCAATTAACATATTGCGTCAATTAACATTTTGCACAGTTCGAAATGAATATTTTAAAACTCGTTTTCAAAAATATTCTTTGCTGTAATTTTTTTTTAACTCTATAAATTTCGCTTCAAACTCCCCCCCCCCGATTTTGTGACCTTCAAAAGATTGTACTAAACAGTCCGAATTTTTTCACTCTTATATAAGTATCTCATAAATCTTTTCATTTTTAAAGTCAAGTGAGGAGAATTGTGGCCCTTATCAATTAACCTTGCTCTATATCCAACGGAATAACTCACTTCCATTAAATGAGATAAAACTAAGACCATTTCCCCTTGTAGAACAATTTTTAAAGGAAAGAGAAATAGAGAATCTCTCAGTTTAAAGTCGTATTGCTGATTAATATCCTATTGCGTGAAACCTGTAACAGGGTGTATCATTCCTGATAAGTTCTTTTTGAAAAGCGTATATCACATACCTATGCCTACAAAAAAAGATCCTATAATACGTAACTGAGGTTGCTGAGAAAATTTAATATTTATACAACCCACACAATATCTGCGTTTTTTTTTCCTTCTTATATAATTTGAATTAAGTGAAAGGAAAAATTATATATACATATTAAGCGACTTATTGATGTATTAATTGAATGAGTTCTTCAATGTCTTGCTCTTACTCGTGCACTTCTATGATCAAGTGCCAGCTCCTGATTGTGGAAATCCAGCAGTTTTTGAACGTCCTCACTATCTACTTCTAAAGCTATTTGCTTTGTAAGAAAAAAATTTCTTCAATCCCTTTTCCAATTTCAACAGGATCTGGCACTGATTTCGCCCGAGTGTCAGCGATGTATAAAGAAATTTAAAAAAGACGAATCGACGAGATTTGAAAATCGCGTAACTCCGAATTCACGTACGTCGGGGTAGCGTAAGTCGAGGTATTACTGTAAAACAAATCAAAAATATTTCCAACAAATCTTCCAATGTAGAACAGATGCTTTATATAATTCCTAAATTCTATTATTCAAACTTACATTTTAATGCATGAATACATTTACTTCAGATATAAAAAAGCAGTGACAAGACGTGCACCGACGCATCGCGGGGGGGGATTATAGGAGGCCCAAAGCTTGATGTTTTGGTTTTACAATCCTTAGTAAAATCCGGCTTGAAGCTCAAAAGATGATTTTACAGGGAAGGGGGAGCCTAATGTTCTCCGTTATGCCACTGAACCAACGACCTTGTGAGTATGCATATTTCTGCGTAATTTTAAGAACTTTTAATTGTATAGATACAAGTTAATAATAAATTATGTAAATTTTTTCTTCCTCTCTTTCATTATGTTTATTCTTTTATTCTATTTTTTTTCTTTTTCGAATGTTAATAATAAAGTATATAAGACTTTTTATTCTTCAATTTTTCAAAAATTTTCCGTTATTCCTAAATTGTAAGAAAGATTCATTTTTTTTTTTTAAGTTATGTCTTAGAGAATACAGAAGTTAAATTAATTAAAATTACTTGTCATTGGAGAGAAACATTGGCGTGCTAAAATTTCATAGTGCATCACGTGGCTTTCAGGAACAAAGGAGCCAGTGAAGGGCTGATTATTAATTGCTTCGGGGTATTAAGTGTTGCCGAGAAAAGTTCAAAAGCATTATTCTTTTAAAAAGTGTACTGCAGAAATTTTTTGTATGATTAATCAGAAGAGGTTTAATTTTTAAAAGGAGCTGTAAATTACAATAATTAAATATCAATAGAGCTTTTTTATGAGAAAAAATTTCGAATTCTAAAATCCAACTTCGATTATTCTGATATGTATGAGCAATTTATAAATTGCTCATACAGTTTGCTTTTACAGTTTTCGATTTTTTCCATGATTTGATAAATTTTTTTATGTTGTTTCGCATGTTTAAACATATCATGAAATAATTAGTTTTATAAACGTCATATTTTGAGTCTAAGCATACTGCATAGTCACAACAGTCGTAAATATAGGAATTTTTAAGCAATGATTGCTAGCTTAGAACTTAGCATGCAAGAAATTACATACTATAGGGACCAATTACCAAAATTGCAAAATTAATAACTTTAAACATAAAAAAACTCAAAGCAGATAGTTTTGTTTATAATCCACCGAGAAATACAAAGTCTTTAAAAATTTCAGTTTCGAAACAGCTAAAAGAAGATTGAAAATGATAAATAAATCGTTTATTCATTCCTTCCTCAGTGGCTGGACAACCCAGAGTGGGCCTTGATCTTCTCAAGAAGCCTTTTCCAAGACAGAATTCTTCCTGCTATTTTTCTCTAATTTTTAGTTCTCCTAAGGAGGTCTTTTTGTAGGTCATCAATCCATTTTAACTTTGACCTGCCTTTTCTCCGAGTGCTAATTGGTTGGGCATTGAAAACTTTTTTTAGTGGAGCGGTCTTCGGCCATTCTGACAACGTGGCCTACTCACTTAATTTGGTATACTTTGATTAAGTAAACGATGTCAGATTCACTTCATTTATTAAATTCGATTAAATATTAGCCATATTGAATTTTAATAACAAATTTTAAATGTCAAAGTCAATGAAAAACAGCTTCAAAAATAAAGAAATTTTAAATCATAGGATTGCAAAATTATGTTTACTTACTATTGTATGACCTTTTAAAATATTTTTGCTACTATTTCCTAATTTTTCAAGCTTTCATTTCTTTTTTATTGCCTTTAAGGCTTCAAATTTAGAAATTCAGTACACCATAGTAATTTAAATTTAACGAAATACCACTTAATCGGATTTTATATTTCCCTTTTTCTTTTTCAATATGTAAGCAAATCACAATAATTTTGGGCTAAAAATTCAATGAAATTTTTCCTTACAGTATTATAACTTGCAACACACAATTTTTGTTAGACAAGGACTTATGATCATGATAATGATTAATATAAAACCGCGTCAAGGTCTGCATATATCAGGGATGGGATGACGAATTAATAGTACGTGTGCCACAGATGGAACGTGACACCATATTTCCGGCACTCCATCGTTCAAAATAACAATTTTCACGATCAAGTACTACGAGCAAACGCGAGTGATCGGTCACGGGGTGGCGAGGATTTGATTCCAGATACATCTAACTAACTATTTGAAGAAGTTGTCTTAGACCATTTTAATGTGGCCGCGGTAGCCGAGTGGTATAGGTATCGGATCGTGGCTTGCCTGGTCACGAGTTCGATCCCAGTACCACTAAAGACCCGCCGTGTAGGGCCGCGATGCACGTTAAATCTGTCGAGAGCTGAAACGTCCTCCCGTTGGTGTGGTGTGGTAGTTAGGAGAGGGGGGTGCCAGCTCAGGTGTCGTCCACGTCACTTGACCATGGTTCAAAATTACGTGGTCCGTCGCCAAAAGCCCTCGTGTAGCTGAACAGTGCGACGTTAATATTAAATCAATCAATCAATCATAGACCATTTTAACCATATTTTCATCTACCTATGCTTGTGAGTCATTATTTTTAGAGATGAGTAATATCAGTGGTGTAACGGAGAATATTAGCCCCCCTAAAATGTCAAGTTTTGAGCCCAAAGCTGAATTTTACAAAAGGTACGTACTTGGCGTCAGTCAGGCTTTGCCTTCCCCCCACGAGATGCGGGAGAGTACTGAATAACATTCATGATTCCCTTGGAAATCGTTTGACAAATGACTCCAATTCAGCCTGCATTCTGCTAAAAGTAACATCTTACAACCCTGATATAAGTTTTTTGTCGTCTGTAATCTGTAACAACAGAAATCACACCAATGTTACTTTAATTTGAATTACACTTTTTACTAAAACAATTACTACTAAAATGTATTTTTCGTAGTAAATAAAAAGTTTTGAGTTGTGTTAGTATTTAGTCTTATTATTTTCAAAATTTAAGTCAAAATTATTTGAAGGCACTTCTATACCTCGTTAAACATTTCTTTAAAAAAAAATAGCACGTTGATTCATAAAGGTTCGTCATCCTGGCATATATTATGAATCGAAGGAAGAATTATGAGCAAATTAAAGCTAACTAAATGTAAAGAAATACTCTTATTTGCACTTATACGTTTTTAAAAAATATCATGTCAATTCATATTTAAAAGTATACGTCATTTTGTAAAACGTTTTTGAATTTTTATCTTGTTTTTTGCAAGTCAGTTGTCCTTGAAATTTAATAGGGCCTTCTAGTCTAGATTAAAAGCATTTTTATTTTTGGTTGATTGATTGTTTATCATTATCACTCTTCGAAGCAACACAAGAAATATATTTTCATTTTTGAAAAATGATCGAAAGTACAATGAACAACTGCAAAAATTTCTGACGGATAAAGGGCAGAAAATAAATAGTTAAGTCACATTCTCCGTTGAGAAATTTAATAAATGAGAAACAAATTCTAAACTGAAACTTACCAGCAAAAATCTTTAGAAAAGAAGAATCCGATAAGAATAAGAAATGCACGAAATAAAGAAATCCAAACCAATAAGATTGAACGAAATATGTAAATAAAAAATACAAAAAGGGGTGTATTTTTAACAATGAATCGAAAGTTAAGAGTATTATATAATTAGAAGTAAGAATGGGGATCAGTGGCGCACACAGGAATTTTTCTAGGGGGGCGGGGTTAAAAGTTCACCATCCTTGTATCATGCTCCTTTTGATTTTGTCGATTTTCGGGAACAAAACACAGTAAAAAACTAATTTTTGAATAAATAATTAGCTTTAATTAATAAAATTAATCATTAATAACAAGTAATTAATTAAATTTTACGTACTATATACTTAGAATTATAATCAATCGGAAAAAAATCAAGGGCTTTGGGAGGGGTCCGGATCCCCCCCCTTGTGTGCACCACTGATGGGGATCATTATGAAAGTGTAACAGAGAGAGATATTAACAATAATTGTAGTAACCTTTAAACAATAATTGTAACCTTTTCCAAATTTTGGTATTTAATATAATTAAAATATATGTTTTTTGATCGTATATTAGTGTTTATAGATAAGAGTAAATAACATTTTATAATTCATAAGATCACAAAGATGAAAATATTGTGAAATTTATTACTAATTTGGAGAAAGGAATTCAACTCATAGTACAAGACTCCTTAATTATATTTTCTTCAAGAATTAAACTAATGATGTTTATATATATAAATGATAAACGCTAATTCAAAATTTTTAATTTCAATCAATGTACCCTCAATGGAGGAATTGAAAAATAATATGTTTAGTTTTATTTTTCTTTTATTTAATAATTATTTTACATTATATAGTCAGTTTTCTTTTATCTTATTAATTATTTGTAAACCTGGCATAGAAATCCAATTATACAGTGTTCATCTATTTTTCTAGCACTTCGTAAAACTTGAAACCAAAGTTTTTATTTTTTTAAATTATTTTTTTTAATATGTATGAAAATGCTTCTGATTCGTAAAATTGTTAGTATGTAGCGAGTAACCTGAACCAACTTGATTAAAGGCAACATTCTGGATGAATCGAAACTGGATGAATCGAAACTTTAAAATAAAAACTCTTTAAATTTCACTAGTTGCCTCCGATTTTTCAAAAAATTATGTTCTATGATTTCCAGACATTATTAAAAGTTCAACAAAAAACTGTATATATTTAAAATTATTATTTTTAAGATATATTGCATACATATATACAATGTAATTATTGAGACATTATTTTGACATCTTTATCAATGCTTTTTACTGAATATTGATGTGATTTACTTCAAATGATGCTTCACCAACATCTTTCCAAAGAATCAGAAAGAACATTATTTTTTATTGACTAAATATACCACGCAAATTAATTTTTTACAAAATGATAAAAACCTCTTTATCTCAATTTTTAATCGACCTTATTAGATACTTGATAAGGCAATATATACTTATCATATATTAAAAATAAATCAGTGATGGTTGTCATGCTATAAACAAAAGAGATGGGTTCTGTTCAGTATAACGACCCTCTCCCGAACTAACTTAGTATTGACCATATGGGTTACACTGTAAGAATTTACAGAAACTTGATGAAATATAAAAATAAACATATAAAAAATAGAATTTTATTTTACCATAGCAATAAAATATCTAGTTTATAATGTGTATAGATTTATAATATTAACAACATCAACATTTTAATTTGAGATAGTATTAGAGCAACTAAAAATAATTGTTCTAATTTGAGTCAGTCTTAAAGCCTGAATGCATCCTTCCTTGACTGCTTATATATTAAATAGACAGTTGAATGGTATAAAAATGGACTGTCATAAGTATTAAATAGTGATATATTTATAATAAAAATATATTCACTCAGTTATCTTGATGAGTTTGTTCCTTGATTTAAGAAAGAAATGGTCTATAAGTTAGCTTTTTCTTCTTCAATTTCTGATTGCCGAGAAACGCTTTTTCAAATAATATAAAATTGAAATCGATACGAATTTTAATTCATTCAGACACACACATATCTTCATACGTCACAGTGATTTGACACTTCAATACACAGAGGTAGATACAACATTTTTTTTAGCTGTAGTGTCATGAAGTTTCGACATTTGTATCGACTTCTATTCAAATTTATACCTGCTTCATGAAACAGGTACTGATGATGACTTAGTTAAAATTAGGGGGAAACCATTCCTACACGCAGAGAATGTGAATTATGTTTTTAAAATATTTAAGCTATTTTCTTTAAAAAAGAGTAGGAGAACAATTTTAAATGCGAAATATTTAAAAAAATTAATTAAATATTTGTAAAATGATCCAAATATTTTCAAATGGATTGTTTCTCTACAATATTTTCAAGTAATTTATCAAGTTTATTCCTTTGTAAATATTAATTTTAAACGCAAATAGTCTTTATACTCAAGAAGTCTCGAGTAAAATTTACCATTTTTCAAAATATCTCAAATCTGGAAAGCTTGAAAAGAAATGACTACATAGTGTATTTAAACATGAAAGACTTGATATAATTCTTGAAGACAACAATACATTAATGTAATAATTATTATTAAAGTAAATTAGTCATAATTAAATTATTAGTGACTTTTTTTTCCATAATTTAACCAAAAACAAACTCTTTCCAACTCAGAAACAATATAAAAATACTTTTCATTATCGAATCAAAAGTGACACGTTTATAAATATTTATTCTTTTAGCTATAGAATTGTTTCTTTATGTATAATCTAAGTTAAATTTGAAATGAAGCTAAAATTAATGTAAGGGAAACAAAAAATAATTTAATTTAGGGGGTACTTTTGATTACCTTCCACACAAATCATATGTGAATGAAACAACTTTTAAAAAAACATTCCATGCTGTATTTTTGTTTAAAAAAGAAAAGATACTCGATCGCAGTATATGTAGCCTTAATGAAAAATAAATCCGAACATACTCAAGTAAAATAAGGCTTACCTGATACAAACAGACGATTTCCAATTCACACAGCTGTTACAGTTTAATACACGATACACCTAATCTTTACTATAATTAAAACTAGCTGCCGAGTGGAACCTTCCTTCCATCCGAATTTATAGCTACGTTGGTGAAATTTGTTTAGGTGAATGAAAGTAGCATACAAGAAGTCCGGAAATTTGTCTGCAGTGCGTGGTTGTCGATAAAAGACCGACTTTTCACTTCCGGGGCTAGAAATGTCCCTTTTTTTTTCAACGTCGTTCGGCCGTGTATGAATTTTAGCCTCTTTGCGCTTGATTTCCCAAACACTGTCAACTCGTTCTGCTCTTCCAAAATGTTCAGTTCTCAACCGGTTCTGATAACTGTTGAGAGTAATGATTATTAATTTGTTAACTTCTGAATTGATTACTGAAAAAAATTCTTGTAATAGTTTCGCTTTTGAATCTGAAACACTGAAAGGAAATTACTCTATTTTTTTTAATGAATCTCATGCTATCAACATACTTTAAAGATATGTCGAGTCAATGACATAGAAACCTTGTGATAAGAAATGTGATAAGAGAATGAAGTATTTTTTTTTCCATTATAAATACTTTTTTACTAAGCTAATTGAGGAAAATAGATTAATATACTAGCCAAATTGATGAACAACGCGAAATTTTCATTAGGATCTATCATAATAATTTTATTCTAGTCTTAAAGCTAATAAACTTTTAATATGTTCGTGTGTGTAAAACGTATAACACACATAAATATTATAAAAGAAATTTTATTTTTATAAAGAGAAGAAATATATTTCACATTTAGCATTAAAATCGAAAAACTTTATTATTCATATAAAGAAAATAAAATAATAAGTACATAATTTTGAGCTATGAATCATTAATCTACGGGCATGTGACTCAAAAATCACGCCTAAAATCTAAGTGATTTGAAATAATACTGATCAAAGTTCAAAAACGTAATTTATTTTACTCTGTGTATTAAAATCATCAATAACGGGTCTATCTTTTCTTTTTTTATATATAATCCGAAAAGTTTGAAAAAAACATAGAACTAGAAACAAAACAATGTTTTTAGTTCACACTTTAATGCATCATACTTCTGCATTTCCCCAAAGGTCTTTAAACATTTTTTTTATTAAAACTATCATTTTAAGAACTTATATAAGTGGTATATAAATCAAATAGCTCTGAAATATTATTCACAATTAAATACTAATCTCTTTAAAACAAATCACATTAAATAAAAATTGCTTCAGTAAATTCTTAAACTGAAAAAAAAAAAAAAACGGTAACACACAATTATTAAATTTAACTATTGCACTACCATGTGTTCTTATAGATTAAATACGTTTGTATGAGTTAAAAACGCTTAAATCTACAATGAAAACCACTTCTCTAAAACAAAATTTAGAATATGAATACCTTCTCGTTTTGAAAATAATAAAAAAAAAAAAAAAAGTTCAGAGTAATTACTTAAAACAATGTAAATAATTTAATTCTTTTGAAAATATATAAAATGTAACGTTGGAAATTCTATTTATTATTACCGGTAAATATAAAGACGGCAAATTAAGAATTATATAGCATACATAAAACTTACCGTTATACTTATTGAAAAGTAGAACTTTTTTGCCGCCTTTACTCGTAATCCTCGACATCTGTATATCACAAGTAGCTGTCTTCTAATGTGACTTTAACAGGTGTTCCTCAACGATTCGAATCCGAGCAGCATCTGCAACGAGTATAAATGAGGGGGAAGGGAAAATATTTATCGCAAATCATGCAGTAAAATACTACGAATTCATCGACTGTCTCGTTTTTGATGCATTCTAAAAACAAAAACACGAACCATGTATATCCGTTTCATCGTAAAAGAGTTTAACGAATAATTTTTTATCGTGCCGTTCCATATAAAAAGGCTCTTTTTTTTAAATTAATTTTATGTAAATTGTCTGTTTTCATATTATTTTTTTCTTTGCAATTGGATGAGGCTTACTGATTTATACGAGAGTAGAAAATTGTTTATAGAGGAACACAAAGTCCAATCTCAGCTCTTAAACTTATTGCATTAAATCCATGATAACTTCTGTTCTATTTAAAAACGGATGTACGAAGGAAGTCAAGAAAAACAAGAATTTATTTTTAAAATATTAATGCAAATTCTGTTAATTTATTAATACAATATTAATGGTCTCATTGTAGGTAGAAAATAATGAACTTAATTTTTTGTGTGAGTAAACATTAAAAAATTTATTCATGAGTTCGTGAAAAACACAGCTGAGTGATTTCTTACAAAATTCGTATTTTAATTCGAGTTTTAAGCGAATTATTTACAAAACGAATTATTTATTCAATTACTTACTACTTATTTATTCAATCAAGAACTTTTAAAAAATAATTTCGAGCTTATTTCAAATCTAGAAAAATGAGAGAATATTTTATATTCTTTAAAGTCTTAATACGATATTGTTTTTATGCAAGCAAATTATCCCAGAAATGAAATTTAATTGCATGAAGATATAAACGAAAATAACTTCTGTATTTTATTTCTTCACACTAGCAATATTTGACCACAATTAGAGAATGAATGAATAATAATATGAATACATGGAAAGACTTGGAAAAATTTATTCCTAATAATATTCATCCAATGCAGTGGCGCACACAGGGGGGGGTCCGCGGGGTCGAAAGTTCACCATTCTTGTATCATGCTCCTTTTGATTTTATCGATTTTCGGGAACAAAACAGAGTAAAAAACTAATTATTGAATAAAAAATTAGCATTAATTAATAAAATTAATCATTAATAACAAATACTTAATTAAATTTTACGTACTGTGTACTTAGAATTATAATCAATCGGAAAAAAAAACAAGGGCTATGGGGGAGGGAGTCCGGACCCCCAGGACCTCCCCCTTGTGTGCTCCACTGATCAAATGTTATTAATACATTTTCGTATTCTAAGTAACATTGACGAAATACGGATTTTAAAAAAGAACCATTACTTTTATTTAATTGGTATGTATGTTTCCCAATCTACATGTTTCCGAGGTTATTCTATAATATGTGTGACGAAAAAAAAATCTTGAATCATTATTTTTATTGTTCTAAATCTGCTTCGTCAGGAAAAATAATGTTTATTCTAAATAAGAAAGGAATTCAGGATTTTCTTTTTCAAAAGGTATGAGGCAAAAATTTATTGTTAAAAACCACAATTTTTTTTATCATGTTGCATCTCACATGACATATGTACATATTTTTGCCCTGATTAATTGCAAAATAGATTATCTATGTCTAATCAAGTTTTTATTCATAAGTAAATTAGAATTATTTTTATTTTAACTCTCTTTGAAGTCATAAGAACTAAAAGCACGAGGTTTAACAAATTTACGTAACATTCAGTAAAAAAAAAAAATGATTTCCTTTATTTTTTTCAGATGATTTCCTTTCATAATAATTTACTATTCATTTCCAGAAACGGAACATAATTAAAATAATTTTAAGAAATATATTTTTAAAAATGTAATAAAGTTTCAATTTTTGAAATAAATAATTAGTTCAAATCCATATGATTAATATTTTCAATTTTATAAATAATCAAAAAGTTATTAATGAAATCAGAAATTTTTTAAGGACATTATAAGAATTTGTAAGCAATGAATGCTGACGCAAAAGGTTTTTAGAATTTCATTTCAAATTATGTTACTTTTTATAATTGCTTTATAGTAAGGAGGGGGGATCATAATGTAAATATTTAAGCTCGTATTTTTTTTTTATTTTAGAAAAAAAAAGAGTTTACTTACAAATAATGTAATATTAAGGAAACACAGTTGCCGATTTTTATGTATTTTTTTCATTTATATTTCTAATTCATGATCCCTACCTCATACACGTGCAAATATATATTGCTAAAACATTTCTTAGAACTCGCAGTAATCTTTTTATAAAAGGAACTTTAAAGATTAATTGTTTTAATAAGAAACAAAAGATGTACAATTTTCTGTAATGCTAATGAAGATTAAAAATTATGAATTTTTTTTAACTAAATGTTTCGAAACGATTCGTTTTAATACACTACTACTGTGTATGAATACCGCTGCAATCTTTCAGTTAACTGAAAATTACACAAATGTGCGTGAATAAATATGGATCGATTGATAAGACGGAAATTTAAATTGAGGTAAACAAAACTAAATAAACTTTCCATTTTCTGCAAAATAGGCAACCCAGATGTTAATTGCTTTTTATTTTTAAATTTTCACAGAAATGGAAAAATCAATTTAAAAAAATGTTTAACTGTTTCCATCTGCAATCAAAAATGAAAAATATTTTTTTTTTGTACACTTGCTGTTTAATGAAATTACGTAAATAAAATGTATATATTAGAAAAAATAATTGTTTTTATTTGTTAAATTAATACATTATTGTAGAAGAGCGGAAAAAAACCTAACAAAAATATGAAGCTTTCATTATATTCAATAAAACACGTTGAATTATATTAAGAGCAGTACATACATACTTCCGATGGAGTTCCTTTCATTCTCTTTTATATATCGTGATACTTAATTCCAAACACGTTTTGCACGGGATAATCGTGCTTTTTCAAGCTTCCCAATTTGTTGAAATAATAATTTGTTAATAAACTACAATTTTCAAAAATTAAGAGTTGAAAAATGTGTGCGTGAGATTTTTAATACAACGGAACATCATTTTTACATATATCAGTAAATCAACCAGGAGAATTATGCATTTCGAAACCTTTTAAAAGCTATTGTACATTTGATTTAGAAATCCAATACTATCCAATTAGTTTCCAAACTGTTTTTATTTTCCCTCTAAAATGTATTGATGATTGTTTTTTATTTGTATTGATGAAACGAATTATTTCGATACCAGTGATTTCGCAATGCTGTTATCGAATATAAGTCTAATTTCTTGGTGTTTTTATCCACTCAAAATGGTATACTTTTTAAGAAAATTTTTAAATAACTAAAAGTTTTCTATTATAATGTAACCAAGGGTGTGAACTTTGATATTTTTTTATATACAGCTATAAGAATTTGCGTACTACTTTTTAATGCACCCTAATCATCTTAAAAAGTAACTGAGCCAATAAGGCTTAGCTCAGAATTGTTTAATTTGAAAATATGTATTGACAAAAAATAAACTTGACAAAAAAAATGTGAATTTAATTTATTTGTGAACTCATATATTCCTTCCTTGCATCATGGTAAGTAAAGTGTGGATGGAAATAAAAATATGGAACATAGAGAAAATGCATGCATCATAAGAAAAAGGGAGCCAAAAAAAGAAGATTAAATAAAGAGAGGAAGACTTAAAAATAAATAAATAAAAAAAATACTATTTAAAAAAATTTCAACTAAGAAGATTAAGTTTTCTAAATAAAAAGGGAAATTTAAAATCTTCATGTGCAATTAACTTTTAGGGGTAAAGTCACTTTTAAACTTCAAAATAAAAATGAAATTGTTATAGAATTTTATGAACAACACTGACATTTTTCACAAAGAAATGTTTCAAATGGCACGGGTTAAAAAATCACTTGATCATAAAAAGGACACACTTAAGCTTTCACACATTTACCGGTTGAAAATGTAATTCATAAAATTGCATTTAATTCTATAACACACACATACCTTTTTCCGTCCGTATTATAAAATTCGAATTTTAGCTTAAAAATTGTCTTTCTAATAGCTTTACTGGTTCAAAACTAAAACTCAAGGAAAAATAGCTTACCTTGTTGGTGACTGCTACATGTCTCTGTGTAAAGAATGGCAGACAAAATTCTTCCTCGTCTTGCACCACTTCTTACTTATCGAAAAAACATATAATGAATGTGGCTTGCTGCAACGTGGCCGAATCGAACAAAAATATGACTCACAGTTCTACACGAACATAAATGCATCTCGATATAAAACCTACAGGTGTGCTGCCTCAACCAGAATACCCATAACAGTAACGGTTTTTCTATTTATTCAGCCTCCAGGGTTGCCGAACCTCTGTTTAGCCACCTGTAGAACATTTCCTATTTTTCACAATAATTGGACAGTATTCGCCATCTCAAATTGTAGATTCCTATTATCATTTGATTTTCTTGTGGAGAATTTGTAGTAACGCTACCGCACTTTTTTATACCCAAACTTTTTAATAATGAATCTGCAGAAATGAAGTCAAAAGAGCTTTTTTGAGTTCGTTGGCTTCTTCAAACTAGAATAATTGCTGTCTTAAATCCAATAAACCTAAAGTTAGTGTTTAAGGAGTTATTAAAAAAGTTATTTAATCGAATTTATTTGTGATATTGCTTACAGATGGGGAAGAAGACGAGAATGAAATAAATTGTTATAAAATGAAACATTATAAGAAATAAGTTTTATGAGTAAAGAAGAAAATTTTGTCTATGTAATGTATATTCTATAAAAAAGCGATTAAGATGTACAGAAAAAAGTAATAAAGATGTACATAACAAAAATTAATACAAATGGAATAATTTAACTAAAATATAGAGCGAAAAAACATCTAGAAATGTTTAAAAGATTACTTCTTTTTAAAAAATAAAGTACTGTATTACAAGCCTAACTGTGTTGATCAGAAAATTCCCCGTAGAATTCAACAACGTAGAACACATACACATAAAAGAACGTTTTATTTATTGGAACCAATTTATTGCCCATAAGTTTAATTCCTCCCCCAGATTTGTTAAGTTTTGTTTCCCTTCAATCCCCAGTTTGGAACGAAGTTATTAATAAATCAATTAATAAGGACTATGATACTGGGGATAAATTATTAATTAATTTTAAATATAATATATCACTTTGATGAACTCATAACCTTATAAAACAGTTATTTTGTCGATAATCACGATCTACGACTATGTGGTCAATATAATATAGATTTTTCTTTACATTCCAGAAGTTTTATGGTAGAAATAATATGAAAAATATCTTGCAGTGTATTAAATATTTTTAAAAATATAAATATGTAACATCCCTTGCCGATTCTACAGCTTCTCAACTCATTTGATAAAAACTCATAAGATATTACGTGTACTTACTCTACGTATCTCGTAGCTTGATAGCTGAACAATATGTACAAGTTCCAATAAAACTGATTTAATGATAATAAAGAGGAAAGGAATAAATGGTATACTATATAGACTTAGATGTGGTCTTTTAACTATCTGTAATGTTCAAACGTTGTTTTGAAACATTATTTAACTCCTTAAGTGGTCAATTTTGCCCAAAATGTTCCAAAAAAGACACATTTTTCCATTGCATATAACTACGCATAATACTTAACACAAAATTCGAAAATGTAAGAATTTTATCTTAGTTTTTAATTTTAAAGTTTTCACTCTGTATTCATAGGAATTTACGCTTTATATCCAAAGAAGAGCCGAGCCTACTCTGAATGCATGCGGCAAAACTGAAACATTTTCTCAAACAACTCAATGATTCACCACGTCGGCTCGACGGACCAATTATGAAAGTTATCATACGAATTAATACTCTTGTCTTTTGACAACTACTTTATTTAAACCACATTTTGTGCCACATCAAGTTGACTATCAAAGATTAGGGCACTTCAGGTGCCATGTCTCAAGCACAGAAATCTTCTTACACTGCCTTTTAAGATACAGAAGAAAAAAATAATAAAAGTTCTCACGTAACAGAAACGTTATCTATAGGTATGCGAGAATCTGAAACACGCGCTATTTTTTATTTTATAATTGAGAAACACACAAACTCCTAAATGTTTGCTTTTTGTAAGTACACTCCGCATGCTGTGAAGAAAGTTTCATGTATCTTAGAAGAATTTTTCTCATACAAAAAATATTTCATGATTTACTACTTTTCAAACTGCTGAGAATTTTTTTTTTTATATATATATATATATATATATATATATATATATATATATATATATATATATATATATATATATATATATATATATATATATATATATATACACTTGGTTCTTTTTTATGCGGTAGATGCGTTCCAGGGAAATCCGCATAAAAAAAATCGCACAAAAAAAGACATACATTTATATGCAAAATGATGGATACGTTCCATTTATTCAAAAAATCGCATAAAACCCAAATAATGTTTTAAAATGCACCAGAAATCGCATAAAAAAAGATTTATAAATAATAAGATTTATTTTTTTTCCCATCATATTTTAATAAATGGCACATATGTATGTTAAAAACAAAAACAAAACTTCATTTAAAATCATATTAAGAATGTTTTCATCATTATTCGCTGTCTGATAATGTGCGAACCCGTTTGTGGATTGGTGCAAGATCACTTTCATCACTTGAAGATAAAATTACGTCATCAGATCTACATGGTAATGCTTCTTCAGGAACTTCAGTGATTTTTTTTTTTCTTTGACAAGGTAGTCAGTAATCAAACTCTGTGATGGCACTAGTTCTTTGTAGAGTTCTCTGTAGCCAGACATACAAAATTTCAGATCACGTTGGAATTTTAAGGCGCGTTCTACATCATTATCATTTTGAATAAAAAAATTGCCAATTTACCGGAAAGTTGAAGGCCTTCCCGAAGTAATTTTTCGTCCAGTGGAGTAACATCTTCCGGTTCGCTATCTACTGTTTCCAAATCTTTAGTAATATCTACCATACTTTCCAAAATATCATCATCATTTAGGGCTTCGTCCACAAGCAATTCTTCTATATCATGCTCGCCAAAATCATCAAAACCTTCCCCACCTATTTCCTTAGCAATTGAAATAATTTCTGATGTTACTATTGCTCTATTTGATTCGTTTCCTTTTGATACGCATTCAGGCCAAGCAGCTTTCCAACATGCATTTAAAGTTTGTGATTTTATTTCGGCAATTGCTAATGCAACATGATTTACACAGTTCAAGATATTAAATTGTTTCCAAGCTTCAGTAACTGTTATTGTTTCGGATTCCAGTTTATCGAAAATGAATTGGAAAGTGAATTTTACATAATATTTTTTAAATGTTGAAATAATTCCCTGATCTAATGGTTGAATTAGGCTCGTTGTGTTTGGAGGGAAAAAAGCTACCTTTATATTTGGATGTTCTAAGATTGGATGACCTGGCGCATTGTCAAGAATTAATAAGATCTTAAATTCGAGACCCATCTCATTCATATAATTTTCAACTTCGGGTACGAAGCATTTATTGAACCATTCAGTGAAAATAGCCGTTGTTACCCAGGCCTTCTTGTTAGCCATCCAATGTACGGGCAGTGTATTTAAGTCTTTTCCTTTTAATGCACGTGGTTTTAAAGATCGATTTACAAGCAGCGGTTTTAACATTCGATCGCCAGATGCATTGCTGCACAGCAATAAAGTAACTCGATCTTTAGCAGCTTTAAAACCACTGGCAGTTTTTTCGGACTTTGCAATGTACTTGGCATTTTTTTCCAAAACAATCCTGTTTCATCAGCATTGAAGACTTGATGAGCGCAATATTCTCCATCTTTAATAATTTTAGCTAACTTTTCAGGATATTTTCTAGCAGCTTCTTCATCTGCAGAAGCCACCTCACCTTTTATTTTTAGATTATGAAAATGTCTTTTTATAAAACCAGTTAACCACCCTGTGCTGGCAGAGAATTGTGGATTACTTTCACGTGAAGATGTAGATGGCTCTGATTCTTTTAACTCCTTGTAAAATTTAAGGGCTTTCATCTTGATTAAATGTCCATCTAACGGAATTCTTTTTTTTTTTTTTTGAGTTAAATCTTCAATCCAAATTACGAGAGCCTTTTCAGTTTTTTCTATTAAAGTGTCTCTTGAATATGATGAAATTTTAGAACTCAAATTTGTACCAGATCTGACTGATTTTCTTATTGCCGCTTCATTTTTTTTTATTGCTCTTATAGTAGATTCGCCTAAATGAAAACGTTTACCTACTGCTGTTGATCTTTCTCCTTTCGCCAAGCAATCGAGAATTTTAATTTTGGTTTCTAGCGAAATTGCACTTCTTTTTTGTTTTTTAATATTGTCACACATTTTCTTTAAGAGGACTAAAAAATTATAGAGAAAACTTAATGTACAATTACGCACTAAAAAAAATAAAAAAAAACTTACAATTCACTTGAGTAAATTTATCTTCCGGTTTTCGGTAGTAACCTTTTTTCACAAAGTTTTGTTTTCTAATAAAGGAGAAATTCTTTCGTTGTATTGATTGCGTAATAGTAGAGTTGTAGTTGTTATTCTTATTCGTTTTCAGAAAAAGTGAATCACCAAAAAGAATTAAATATGAATAAAAATTTTTTTTTCTTGCCATAAAAAAACCGCATAACTCTAAAATCGCATAAAAAAAAACCGCATAAAAAAGAGAACCAAGTGTATATATATATATATATATGTATGTATGTATATATATATGCACACAAAATTTCACCCTTAATCACAAAGAAAATGCCAGATGAGAAGCATTTGAGTACCAGGAACAAACTGCTTCTCTTAAAAACACTAGCACTGATAATCTCACTATAAGAATTAAAAATATTTGCAAATATAACAAGGAAAAAAGAAAATATCGTGCCCGTACAGCGTATGGGAAACCAGTTGTAACTAGCTTTCGATAGCCCGTATGGGGTACGGGAAAACCAGCTTAGGGGGGGGGGTTAAAATATTAATATTGACTGCAGTTTTCGTAGAATTCTGTTAATCCGTACAATTAGGTTTGCGATAGTTGAAGAGAAGATGCTTCTATATTCTGTGTTCAAAAGCTCAAAAAATAAAGGGGGGGGAGTACATTAAAATGTATTAAAACCAATCACTTGTATTCCAGTGGTAAAAAAGAATCAAGGAGAAAAGCCGATTAACATAAAATAATGCGTGAGCCGAAATTCGTACTGTAATTTAATTTTGCATATTATTAAATTAATCTAAAATCGAGTGTATCGAATAATTAAGGGAACGTCAATAAATATAATAGCTTTCAATTTAGGAGGAGGAAAAATGTTTCATTTCTCTCCAACTGTAAATTGATTGATTATTTAAAAATGTGAATTAACTCAGTTACAAGAAATATTTATTTGTTAATTAATTTAGATAAATATAGAAATAATTAACTAATGCCATCAAGACTTTTACTATTCAGAAAACCCTTTGCTCCCGATGTTTTTTCTTAATTTTGAGCAACAAAGACAGAGAATGATTACGTTTTATTGTATTACGTTTTATTGCATTGCATTGTAGCTGGGGGTATATTTTGAGCCTTCGGCCATCTCGGGGCTTTATGTCCTGTCAGAAGGTTGAGATAGCATGAAAATAGTTAAGACTTGTCCAGAAGGGAAGAACTAAGTAAAGAATTTGTTAATATAATGCTTAAATAGAGTTTATAAAAAATGTTACAACAAAATTTTTAAGTATCTGTAAGAAAATTAATATATTACATAAATAAATTTACTTTTTTTAGTTCAGAAATTTAAAAATTTAATAAAAATAGCTTTTTTTTTCAAAGATACAAAATTATTATACTATTTCTGAGATTTGGCTTTTGCTGGAGCTTTTCTCGGCGAATGGAAGCCAAAGAACAGTTGGATATCTGATTGATTATTATAAAATATCCTAATGATAACGTTCCACACAATTATTTTAACAATATATTGGTAATTCAGCGAAATATAAAATGGAACTTTTCCTGCCTTTTCTGGAATCCGGGGAGTCAACAAGAATAGGGTTTGGTGGGGTTTCCCCAAAAACCCCAAGCATAGACTAAAAAATTTCTAATTTTTAGCAAAAAGACTACGTCTCACAGTGAGCAGTTTTCCCAATCTGGCTAACGGAAACCCCAAAAATGAAATTGCGTGAAAAAACAACAACCCTTAATTTATGGTCCTCTGGAGTTCCCTAACCATATGGTAAACAGTTTTTGTCAGTACGCGAATGGAAATCGTCAACAATCATCGGTTTAGATCGGGTTTGTTCTTGCTACAAGAAACACTTGCGAGCCTCATATCCCTGTCGCAAGCTCTATCGCTTCGTCTGAAAAAGGTTTTGCAGATTTTAGCGGTTTTTTAAAAATACATGCCATGGGAAAGTAATTTCTTGATTTGTGTGTGTGTCTTTCAAATTAGGTTCAAGTTTGATTAAAAATTGTAAGAGCATAACATTTAGCACAACATGTAACTCCTACTAACGTATGTCAGTTTTTCGTGTTTAATGGACTATAAATTTTGGTATTTACACGGATTGATCAGAGTAAAACTTAAGTCACATAGAGTAGATATAGACCTTTAACTTAATACTAAATTTAGCTGCTACTTCCTGCAATTTTAAGCTTATAATAATTATTTTTTCAGAATTATAAACTTTAAAAGGGTTTTCTCAGTTTGTGTTTTTTCGCATTCAAAATACTACTTCTTTCCCAATTATTTACTAATCACTTCCATTTTTCCCCTGTGTTTTATATGCAATGCATGTAACAAAATTAAGGTTCCATTTTGCTGTAAATTGAAAAGTTTTTTTAAAAAAATTTGAAATGGGGGAAATATTAGGCTTTTTTGGTTGAATTTTAGCATATATGTATCACCATTTTATTATTTTTTTTCTCCAAAACTAATCAAGGTATTGTAAAATCTATCCCTTAAGGTATTTAAAACATCCTTAGAAAAATTAAAAAAATTTCCTGTCAAAAAATTAATTGACACAAAATGAGTAGAATTTTAAAAATTTCCAAATTTTTTTTAAAAAAAAAACTAAAATTGTAAAATTGTGTGAATAATATGTGCAAACTTTATCTCGTATCATTTTCTTAAATAGAAACATTAGATGAAATGCTAAAATATAATTTTTATATATGTTTTTTAAAAAAGTGCTCAAAGAGTGCCGAGTCCTTTTAAACACTACCCATTATCCTTTATTGTATATGTACAATGTTATGTTTGATTGTATTTGTTTAATCTGTTAAAATTTAATTTTTTAAACTTGCCACACTCCTTCTTGTATATATTCTCCCACGTGTCAAATTACTGCTTCTGTTAATATCCTTAGATCCTTGTTCAAAAACTAGTTCCACTTAGCAAGCATTTATTCTTGATCAAATTCTAACTTGATATATTGACATAAATTAGTTAAGACCCTATTAACGTTATTTTTTAGTAAAAAACAGAAAAGAATACCCAGTTTACATTAATTACTATGATTTTTGTTCATTAGATATAATTATGAAGACTTCAAAGCCATAAAATAATTTCTGTGAGCCAGATCGGGAAAACTGCCCACTGTACGTCTTGGTGCTTTCTCGTCCATATTATATTAAAATATATACATAGTCTTCCCCACGAAAGAATTGTACATCGCTGGATGGAATCATATTTCATCATCAAATAAACCCAAAGCTTATCGATTTTAAGAGCATGAATTAATAAAATAATAAGCAGTTCCGTACTAGTTCATTTTATTTTGTATCACCATTCATTTTCTAAGCACTAGAAATCTTGTTAGTACAATTTCAAGAATAAGGATTATACGAGGCGCATCCAGAAAGTAAGTTTCCCGATGTTATCCCCTTTAAAGTAAACGTAATTATCCGTGTCAATTGCGCATGCGCAACAGATCTATAACGTATCAATCATATACCAGCCGGACTGGTCCTGTCTCGTGTCCGAAATTGAAACTCTTATTCCTTCTCCCGCCGCCTGAGAGATTCGGTCGGTAATGAAGTTCTTAAATGCATAAAGCATTGCGCCAATTGAAATTCATCATCAGCTTTGTCAGGTCTATGGGCTGTGAACATCATGAGTAAGCAGGTGGTACATCGCTGGTGTAGGTTGTTTTTAGAGGGTCGTCAAAGTGTCAATGAAGAAGAGCGCAGTGGGCGACCGTCCCTCATCAGTGTTGATCTTGTGAGGCAGCACGTGATGGAGAACCGTCGCTTCACGATTACGGAGCTGAGCGGCCAATTTCCGCAGATATCGCTATCCTTGTTGCATGAGATTGTCACTAAGCACCTGCTTTTCAAAAAATTGTTTGAAAAAATTGAAGACGTCTGTCACATGTTAGTTCCATTCACAGGCGGCAGAGTTCTACCACAGAGTGATACAAAATTTGATCCCCCCAATTCGACAAATGTTTCAATTCTGGTGGTGACTATGTTGAAAAATAGCTGAAACATATTGCTGAACTTGTTGCCAATAAATATGTTCCTGAAAGTGTGAGTTCTTTTTTTAAAAAAAAATAGGGAAACTTACTTTCTGGATGCGTCTCGTATATAAACAGCTCGTAGAACTTGAAATGAAATTTTTGAGGATGAACTGTTTTTGTTATGGATACATTGTCAATATCTTTATGCAAATAGTTTACAACAAAACTGATTAGTATTCGATCCAAACTTCAGGAAAAAAATTTATAAAATAATATTGCTTTATTTATCTGCAATTTTATTTATAAAACATTTTACTGTCCATTAAATATTTAAAATAATTAAACTTTAAATCACTACTT
This sequence comes from Trichonephila clavipes, assembly GCA_019973935.1. NCBI lineage: Eukaryota > Metazoa > Arthropoda > Arachnida > Araneae > Nephilidae > Trichonephila > Trichonephila clavipes. The sequence goes on from BMAU01018615.1 coordinate 187,077, forward strand.
TTAAATTTAAAATGTCACTTAACTTAAAAGACGAGAAATCATCAGGCAAACATTGCTTACTGAGGACTTTAAAGGTACACGTTACTATTTACATTTAATAATAAAAATTAAATTCTGTTACATTTTTAAAACATTCACAATTTCTCAATCATGGCCTTTATAAGAATATATATATATATATATATATATATATATATATATATATATATATATATATATATATATATATATAGTTGGGATTTTTTAAAGTAAAAGCAATTTACTATACTTAAAAAAATACAAGGACTTATTAAATACACATAAGAAGTTAAATCTTTTAAAATTCTTTTTTTATATATATAGGTCAATTTTTGTTGTTGTCGTGTATAACAAAGTGTAGAAGTTGTAATAATAAAACATAAGGATATAGGTAAATATTACCAAAGGCGGGAATCACTGCCGTGGCAACATCCATCGCATGATCCGAGTACAGAATGACCATGCTGCAGTCATTGTCCATTTTAAAAAGGACACCAACAATCGAAAGACAGCTAAAAAGGTGTTTGGGATCCAGTTGCGTGTATGGGCAGTGCCTGTATTCCACATATGATCTGGAACCATCGGACAAAATCTCCATGCCCTTAAAATACTTTGTCCTTAGTTTAGCTATTGTTGTCGTAATTTCTCGGCTACAATTTAATTCTGGCAGCGATAATTTTTCTTCTTGGGTTTGAGTCGAGCTTTTGATTTGCGACTGCGTTGGCATCAGAGACTGTAGTAGATGAAGTTACAGGCTCAAGTGTTCTAGCTTCGTTGGCAAGGGAATTGGCCATCTCGTTCCCCTCGATGTCAACAGGGGCATGGATCCACAGGAGGGTACATGACTTACTCCATGTACCAGTGGAGAATAGAAGTAAATTGATTTATTGGGTGAACCCTATTTTTCCTTCCTTGATGGCCTCAAGAACTGATCTACAATTCGAGAGCAGAATGATGCCGTCGGAATTGGCGATATTTGTCCATGTAAGGTAGATATCTAGGGCTGTCCTAATTTCTATATATAGGTCAAATATATCAGCAATATAATTTGTGGTGATTGGTTTAAATATAAATAACTGAAATATACAGTAAATATAGCAAAATAAATCTATAATTTTTCTCTAATTTCGTTTTCCTTCCTTTTATGCTGTCATAAGTAATGAGTAATGAATTATCTTTTCCGCGGAGAAAAATTCATTTAATTCAAGATCTGTGTACAGTATGTGTACACACAAAGCCACCAAATTGGAATTCGAAGATATAAAGAATCCAATCAAAACATATGAAGTATTTAGAATAAGCTCTTATAGGTGATTAATCTGTCTATAAGGCTATTTTTTTCCCGTAAAGTCATGTTAAAAAATAAAACCGAAAGTCAAATAACATTTTGCGAAAAAAAAAATATCTGGAACGTAATAATATAAGGTGACTAGTTTTTTTTACAATGAAAAGGACGACAAAAAATTTAAGAAAAAATTACAATGTAAATATTTGAAACATTTTATTAACTCAAACAAAAATACACTTTTTGCGCTTAGATTTCTTTCAATTATTTACTAAAATGAGTATTTTTCCATAGAATAAATGTTTCGTTAATATATCATTTTCTAATACGTCGGAAATTTCGGAGCAAGAAAAATCCTTAACATTGGATTTTACGGCAAATGCTGCAGCTAAAGTATCACCATTCAATCTTGATTTCTCACTTGTCCAAAAATCATTACCGAGTGAAAAAACTCTTTCAATTGCTGCATTAGTTCTTGGGCAGCATACAACGTAAATTGAACAAGAATAACTAAATTTTCATATGGAATGTGTTCATTTTTGAAATAGTTTAGTACTCGTATTTCTACCTCTCTTTAATCAATTTCAACATTTTGATTTACCCATTGTTCTAATTTATCAGAATTTTTAAATATACACATTCAGTGTTCTAATTTCTTCAAACAGACGCCTTATAGTTCGGCCTAGCATCTCTGAATAAAGATTAACAGATTAATTTTAAAATATTGAAAAGGAGGACACACAAGAAGGACACCTTTGGGGAAGGACATAACCTATAAAAGAAGGACTATCCTCCCTAAAGGAGGACGATTGGTCACCTTATTAATAATAAGGGACTTAAAAAATAGAGTATAAATGGGACGTTTTGCAATCAGTTTAATTTTGAATTATTTGTATTGTAATATAGCTGTATTGTAATTCATCATTTATGCTAGTATATTAGCAATAAATCTAAAAAGCATATACTCTGAATTTGAAATGAATAATTCATTTAGACGAGGCATATTCTTATAATTGCTAGGTAGACGAAAAATAAATATTTAAAACGAACATACACATAACGAGGTTTAAAAGACTTAAAGGTTCTTTCCCATATGCATATTTGCAGTGATTGTTCGTTCGTTTCCATGAATATTTGTTATTCCTGGTCCTGATTCGTTTGTTTTAAATGTCCTAATTCAGCACATTTGTTTACTTTTCAAAGTATTCCATAAAGGGATGAAAGGTGTCATTTATAGAAAAATTATTGCGTATGAAAAATATCTAAAAAGAATAAACGAATTAATTAAAAAAATCTACACAGCTAATTTACTAGAAGATTTTACGTCACATTCTATGAAACTCAAATACTCATTTCAAAAGAAGGAACTAAAATGAATTTTTTAAAAAAATTCTTAAAACTTTTTATTTGTTAAATAAAATATATTTAATTATTAAATTTATTAAGAATACAGTACATGTGTAACTGCTGTAGATCGTTATTTGCAAATTGTGTTACGTAGAACAGAATTCTTTTGTTGCGATTGCTTAATACTAAACAAACCCGTATAATAAAATTCGTGAAGCAAAAAAAGAATTCGAACATTATTTTCCCCCTTATTTTTTTAGCATATGTGATTTCTATTTCCTCATTTTACTTTTTTTCGCATAAAATGTGGCCTTACTAAACAAATTCGTTTGTTTTAAATAATATTTGGAAGCAGGTAGCGAACAAGTTCAAAAAATGTAATTATTGATAATCATATTTGGAACAGCATAACCTGAGAAGAAGTCAGTGTCACACATAGCATTGCTGAATAAAGGGAAAGATTGCCAATAGCTGAATAAATGAAAACGAAAGGGGGTTCTAATTATAAAAGTAACCAAACTCTTAGAGGGAAAAAAAGTTTTGAAAAAAAAAAAGAATTGATAATTCAATGCACGTTGTAATATTAAAATAAATTAAAATAACCATGCAGTAATTTTTGCTTTATTTCTGTCATATCCTAAGAATCTGGAGCACTTGATCATTAGGAATGCTTGAACCATCACAAACATTGTTTTAAAACTAGTTATTTTGTGATTCCTTCCTTCCTCAGTGGCTTGGCAGCCCAGGGTGGGCTTTGGCCTTCTCAAGAAGCCTTTTCCAGGCCAGCCTTCTTTCTGCTAGTGTTCACCAGTTCTTAGTTCCCAAAACTAGGAGATCTTTTTCTAAGCCATCAATCCATCTATTTGACCTGCCCTTTCTTCGTGTGCCAATTGGTTGAGCATTGAAGACTTTTTTAATGGTGCGGCTTTCGTTCATTCTGACAACGTGACCTGCCCATTTAATTCGATGTATTTTGATGAAGGTAACAATGTCAGATTCATTATATGATTGATAGAGCTCGAAATTGGATTTCCTTCGCCACATTCCATTTTCCTGAATTCCTTCAAAAATAAAACTTAAAATCTTCCTTTCGTAGATACTTATCATGATCTCATCTGTTCGAGACATGGACCAAGTTTCTCATGCATAAGTCAATACTGATCTTAAAATACTTTTACCCAATAGAACCTTTGTTTTTCTTTTGATTAAATTCGATTTCATATATTTTCGTATTCCATTAAGTCATTTATTAGCTATAGCAATTCTCTTTTGGATTTCAGTAGTACAATCGTCTTTATTGTTAATTTTCGAACCTAAATAAGTGAACCTGTCAACAACTTCAAAATTACACTCTTCAATTTTAAAGTAGGAATTGATAAAACATGATTTAGTGCAAGACGTGTAATTGGATTTTGTGATTATCATGCGAAAAGGTGTACTCTAATCATCAAGAAAATAACATTGTATTTGGTAATAACTTTGTTGCAATCTAAAAAACAAATTAACGAGCTAAAAGGGAAAAACTGTTTTTGTCCTTCTTGTTAATTTTCCAGTTTTTTTAGGTATAAACGACTCTCTCAAACCGAAAATGTTTTTCCATTCGTATTAGTTTTTTTTAGTTATAATTATATTTGTAACCGCTATATTGTCATAACTGTAACTGTCTGTATCAAGCAGCAAAAGTGCCCTCTAGCGATCACATATCTTCAGCAGAAGTCAAAAGAGGAAAGAATGTGGTCTCTAAGAAAAATCGTCCATGTTCCTCGCCCATTGTTTTTGTAGATGATAGGTGTTGTCTTTGTGAAGCCTGACTTAAATTAATAAATAATAGTTACACTAAAGGAGGTTTCATTGAACCCAATCTCGAACTTATCATTTTTAGTTTAATCTCTAACATCTTACGCTCCACAAATTTTCATTCTGTTTGTTTTCCATCCTTTTGTGATTTCTCAACAATGTCAGAAAAAACGTCGAGGGAATCAGCTTTATTTTTTAGGGAGATTTGGACAAATCTCCCTAAAAGGAGAATCCCTCTTTATTATAAAAAATATTTCTTTTTTTTATTATTGTTTATTTTCTGGGATTATTCTAATGACAGCGAGAAGTCTATATACATTACTGGCCATTAAAACTGCTACACCAGGAAGAAATGCAGGTAAAACAAAATGATATTTATTGCACAAATGTATTATACTGGAAATAACAAATGATTAAATTTTCCAGAAATTTGGGTGCATAGATTCTGAGAAATCAGTACCCAAAACAGCCACCTATGGCAGTAATAATAGCACTTATACGCATGGGCATTGAGTCAGACAGAGATTGGATGGCATGTATAGGTATAGATGCCAATGCAGCTTCATAAAAACGATGTGATTGGCGTATGGTGACGAGCTAGTCGCTCGGCAACCATAGAACAGACGTTTTCTATTGGTGATAGATATGGTGCACCTGCAGGTCAGGGCAACAGCCGAACATTTTCCCTATCAAGGAAGGTCCATACAATACGGGCAACATACATTCGTGGATTTTCCTGCTAAAACGTAGGGTTTCACAGGGCTCGAATAAAGGGTAGAGCCACGGCTCGTAGCATACCAGAAATGTAACGTGCACTTTTCAAAGTGCAGCCAATGTGAACAAGAAATGACCGAGACGTGTGTCCAATAGCACTCTCACACCATCACTCCAGGTGATGGGCTAGTATGACGATGATGAATGCACGCTGTGAGTGTGCGTTCCCCACGCCTCCGGCAAACACGGATGGGACCATCTTGGTCCTGTAAACAGAACCTGGATTCATCTGAAAAAATGACATCTTGACATTTCTGCACCCAGGTTCTTCATTGATCTCACCATTGAGGCACTTCTGTCTGTGATGTAGCGTCAAGGGCAGCCGCAGCCATGGTTTCCGAGCTGAGAATCCATGCTGATGCAAACGTCATCGAACCTTCGGGCGGATACTCTTTGTCTTGCAAACGATCCCAATTCTTGACTCAGGGATCATGACGTGACTGCACGATCCATTAAGGCCACTCTGGTAGCATACCTGTTCTCTCGGCTACTAGTGATAGTGGGTCGTTGAGACCCAGCGCGGGGCTCTGTATTACCATCTTGAACACATCAATTCCATATTCTGCTAGCAGTCACTGGATTTCGACCGATGCGACAATACTGGGACATGATAAACCGCAATCCCAGCACGCTACAATTCGGCCTTTATCAAAGTCGGAAACGTGTTGGTACGCATTTTTGCTTCTTACACGAGGTATAACGCCAACTTTTCACTAGGTAACAACGTTCACATGCAATTTGTGTATGAGAAACCGACAGTGGATGACAGTCTATTTTTGGGTACCTGGACTGATAAACAGTCCTCAATCCCATATCATAATGTCTTTGATGCAGGACTTGACTTCGTTGTTTTTACACAGTCTGCGGAGTGGCATGCAGGCGATTGGCTGTGGCGATGGAATCCGGGAGGAGGGGCTTAGAGATGACTTCTTGAGGTAAAAGTTTTTACAGTACTGAGAATTTAGGAATGCTCTCTCAGTGAGTTGGAGGTGGGAGTGAATTTAGCCTCAGACTGGCTGCCCATGGGGGTAGATAAAATTATAGAATCTAAGAGGGGGAAAGACGCTTGTTCAGTGGGGTATAAAGATTATTAAAAATATAAGACTAAAAGAAAATAAGAATTTAAAAAATTTACTAGGGTGCAATAATTAAAAAATTATTGCGAGAATAAAAAAGCTAAGGCGGGTTCCAGAAGGATTCTTCTCGGCCTTTTAGTATTATCGTTACAGTTGTAATCGTTTAAATTTAACATATTTACATTATTAGTATTTGGCAAATTACCGAAAAATTTTATAGCTAATTTTTGAATATGTGCTTTAAAACTAGTGATTTTAAGGGCTTTATTAATGTGATCATTTCGCATATAGCGGCAGGCATTTACAATCATTCTAATATAGGAATTTTGCAGAGTATTTAAAATATTAATATTGGGGTTTTAGCAGCATAACCCCATACTGGACAGGCGTAAACAATGATTGGACGCATAACGGCTGTATAGAGAAGCACTTTGTTATCTCTACTTAAATGTGAGTTCCGGGAAATCAGGGGGAAAAGTTTAAACATAATTTTTCGGAATTTATCGCGAACGTGTAAGATGTGTTGTTTCCGAGTTAAGTGTGAGTCAAAAATAACGCCAAGGTATTTGGTTTTCTGAGACCAGGGAATTTGTTTATTGTACATTATGAGAGGGGGAGGTGTGGTGCGTTTTTTGGTAAAGATGACTGCACAAGATTTTTCTACATTGATACTAATTTTCCATCTGTCGTAATAATTTTCTAGCAGCTTGAGGTGTTTGTTAATGGCAAAAATAACAGACTTTAAGTTTCTGTTATGAGAAACCGAATGGACAATCTCCTCATTTAAACACATTGTAGGTGTCGCTACTGGCGCCTTCTTAGTCTGAATACGCTGAAAAGCTAATCATTTGCATATCACAGCACCTTCTTTCTGTCGTATAAAGCTTGTCGCCTTCTTGACGTAGCAATTTGAATGGCCAGTAGTGTAATATAAAATGTTCATATAATGTAAAAGGAATTAATTTTTGTTAAAAAAATTAAAAAATGATTATGTTTTATTATTAAATAAATGCAAACAACTCATGGTAAACTTAAAAGTATGGAAAAATTACTTATAAGAATCCTAAATATATTTTATATAATTTTAGTGGAATTTTTCTTAATCATTCAAAACACACATGATTTTGGACATTGAAATTTCCTCTGTATTTTCTTTTTGAAAGAGTTAATGATTAAAAAAAATGTAACGCCAATTTCCAAATGTGGTAAAAACTCATATTGAGTTGTTTTTATTAAACATACACAATGCAAAACAAAATTCAAATGAAAGTATCGGAATAAATGTAAAGCTATTTCGAATAAACGACAAAGTTTTACCGCTTTTTCTTTTTACTCAAACTGCCCCAGCAGTTTGATTTTAAAAGCGAAAATAAATAAATAAAGGATTTCATTTTTTTTTGTTAGATAATCAAGTCTTACGTAGATATAAATTTTGTCAGCCTAAAGAGTTTCGTTAAGTACGCCCCTCCCCCACGAATTTTAAAACAAAATTTTAGAAAATTTAAAGTTTAATTTTCCCAGAAATATTTTTAGATTTCAAATATTGATCATACGTAATGGCAACGTATTAGATTTACACCGTTATTAAACAGAATTAATCAACGTATGAAATAAGTTATTTGTGATCGCAAAAAAGTTTCTTAATTTAGTTATGTGGAGTAATTATATAAATTGTAATGTTTTTATCAAAATATTTTTTAAAAAAAAAGTGTTCTCACGTCCGAAAAAATAAATATTTATAAATCGAATTAATTTATTATGCCAAATGTATGTTTATTCTTGTGATTGATTTTGAATGTAAGTTTTCCCACAGTTCAGGAAGCTCCTTCAAATATGCAGGATATATGTAAATGATTTAATTTTTAACTGTATTCATATGAAAAGAGATATCTTTCACAGAGGATTTAATGCTGAACGTATTCCACAGCAAATGATTTTTTGTTTGAATTTGAATTTTTTGGCAATCATCCAATTACAAAACCATAGTTATGGCAATAGTCAGCTATGCCATGGGAAATGTATTAAAGGAAATATATTTCAAAAGCAAATTTAATTGTTAGCATATTCCGGTAAATATTTGGCATGAATCACTCATTACTCTTCGTTCTGCAGACTTCGACGAAACTAAAACAAGCTTATTTTCCTTTTCTTTCTTTCTTTTTATTTATTTATTTATTCATTTTTTGTCATGGAAAAAATTAATGCTAATGGATTGGAAAAGAATGAATTTATTTTTATTCAATAATTTATCTTAAATCCCAATTTCAACTTATTTTTTACAAGATTGGTTTTATTTTCGATTTTTTTCTAAATAGGCAGGCCGAGCTCCAAAATTTTGAGAAAATAGTAATGAAATTTATTTGAAAATGAATAATTGAATATTAAATTTGTATTTAATATTGTGATTTCATTGTAAGTTTTATATATTTTGTTTCACAAAGGTGTTATAATATTAAATTGAATATTATCTGATTTTATCTAATTTTATCATTTATCTAACACATAAATATAAGTGCATATTGATTCTTATTTTACGTATATCATTATAAAAGAGTAATCTCTATCACAATGCTTTTAATAATGTAGTTCATTGAAAATTCATTATAATTTATACTATTACGAATTAGAAATATAAAAAAGACATACGGAAATTCCACACTCACACATCATGCATTCTAAAGGGTGTTTTTTTAGAGGTATAGAACTTTAAATTGCAATAAAACAACGATGTATTATTCGATTGACATGAATTTTTTTTATTCGAAAGATAATCTTGTGGCATTACATTTTAAATATGATTTCTGGCATAGGACTGCCACGGTTGGCTCGGATGTAGTCCAATCTGGACGTCCAATTTTCGATGACTTTTTCCAACATTTGTGGCCGTATATCGGCAATAACACGGCGAATGTTGTCTTCCAAATGGTCAAGCGTTTGTGGCTTATCCGCATAGACCAATGACTTTACATAGCCCCACAGAAAATAGTCTAGCGGTGTTAAATCACAAGATCCTGGAGGCCAATTCACAGGTCCAAAACGTGAAATTAGGCGGTCACCCGACGTGTCTTTCAATAAATCGATTGTGGCACGAGCTGTGTGACATGTGGCGCCGTCTTGTTGGAACCACAGCTCCTGGACATCATGATTGTTCAATTCAGGAATGAAAAAGTTAGTAATCATGGCTCTATACCGATCACCATTGACTGTAACGTTGTGGCCTTCATCGTTTTTGAAGAAGGATTCCACCAGCCCATAAAGCGCACCAAACAGTCAGTTTTTCTGGATGTAACGGTGCTTCGACATACACTTTTGGATTAGCTTCACTCCAAATGCGGCAGTTTTGTTTGTTGACGTAGCCATTCAACCAGAAGTGCGCTTCATCGCTAAACAAAATTCGCTTATGAAAATCGGGAACAACGGCAATCTCGTTTTGGGCCCATTCGACGAATCTACGCCTTGCTTGATGATCGTTTTGATGAATTGCCAAACCAAACTGAGAATAAATCACTTGACAGCTGTTAAATCGGTCGCCATCTTGGAAAGTAATGCCAACTTAAACTTCTATACCTGGAAAAAAACACTCTTTATTTTAATACAACTTCAGTTTTCTTTTTTAGAAAGCAATGAAAAAATGGCTGAGTTAATTAGAGTTCATTATAAAACTTACAGATATAGCAAAAAATAATCTGATATATATATTTGCATTGTCTTTTTTAGCATCCGATGTCGCATATTCCGATGTCGATGTCTTTTATAACCCGATGTCGTCCATTTTCTTATTCATTTCACCATTGGAATGTGCATCTAAGTAACTGCGCATACTTTTAATGGTTTTCCTCATTTCGGATGACGGAACAGGAGCTGCATTGTTCATTTTATTTTCGTCATCAGAATCTGCCTCAATGATATTTTTTGTGCATTGAACAAACTCAAAATGTCTTTGTCTGACATGTGGGTGCTGTACACAGATTTCCATCATCTACTGCAACGAACTTATCCGATGATACTGTAAGACAGTTCAATCCGGCCGGTGTTTTCCGTATTTCGTTCAATCCCAGAAGAGAAATCTTTTTACCTTAAGCAATTTTCGTTTCGTGTTAAGAGAAAAAAACTACCTGAAAATGCATAGCAGTTTGTCGGGACCATTTTATTACTTCGCGTTAACCGATATTTCGTCGAGCGTTTTCGCGTTAAACGTATTTGACTGTTTATCTGAAGTTCCCCGGTAACCTCTTTTGTTCGTAATCTGTCGTACGTATACTTTCCTGCAATTTTTATTCTTTCAATAAAGGACAAACGGGAAAATTTTTTAAGTTGTTTATACAAGCTTTCCGACCAATATTTGACCATCAAACACAGCAAGGAATAGTCTTTTTATTACAAACGATGATCCCAGGATATAACAGAATAGAAGGGGTGCGCTGCTTTCCATTCGAGACGAGCACATTGCATTTCCTTCTGTTGTTTTGTATGCTTTCTGTTCTTCTTCACTTGTATTTCATATGTTCCCAGGATAAAAAACACACATCAACAACAACTACTTTCTAAAAAATATTCTGAGGGAATACTTTTTTAGCTTCTCTGTGTGCGCGCGGAACAATACCATTTCAATACCAATACCACCAAATCTTCTGTCAACAACTGGGCAAATTGAATGATTCACTCGATCAGAAAATTCTGAAATTGATCAATAGAAAAAGTATAGTGTTCCACCAAAGGGATGCAGGACTTTATAGAAGTTTAGTAACTTGCTAAAAACTTTTACATTGGATGGGATGCACTGCGTTATGTGCCATATTCTCCAGATCTGGCACCTTCTGATTATTATTTTTTCCAGACTACAAAACCTTTTTAGGTGGAATAACCTTTATTTCAAATGAGGACATCAAAAATGACTTAGATTAGTATTTTGCTAACAAAGATAAGAAGTTTTATATGTGTGTGTTATCATATCACTGCGAAAAAGATGGCAAAAGAAATTGGAGAAAAACAAAAAATATATATAATCACATAAAATATTTATACACTGTAAAAAAAATAATGCTTATTTTCACCAAATAAAAATGAAATTATTTTCTGTTCAGCGCAAAAGTGCATATACAATGCAGACAAAAGAAATGCATTAAATGCATGTGAAAAAAATGTGGTTTATGTTTTATTCAAAAACTATAGTATTAGAATAAAACTGATAGAATATAATTTGCATGTTGTAATATTTAAAACACCTAATTACTTAGAATAAGTTCTGAAAGTGAAAAATCTAGTATTTAATCAAAGTATGGAGTAGAAAGAGAGATTGACACATAATTTCATGGATTCATAATAAATTTTACATATGCTATAATTATATTACCTGCCTGTTGATGTGATTACATGCAGAGAGATCATTTGTTCTTTGTAGATTCTCTGAACTGCAATGGTAGCCTTGCAGCAGTCTGGAATTAAGAAATCGACTTTTATATGTAATTGTGACCAATTTCCTAGTACCAAACTCTCCTGCAGTTTAATCTTGATAGCGACTTTCTTTGTTGTAGTTATAGTATTCATCACATGCGAATAATTTTCTGAGGAATCAAAATCAAGATTATTTCCAGACCAGTCCAAAGCTTTTATGCTGGATTTTTTTAAGAGACCTGTACCAAAACCAAGAAATTGGATTAAAATTATTTTTGAAATATTGGTTATATTGTGGAGGTAAAAATATACAAAGGATGCAACAAAATTATTTGTAAAAAGTTAGATCTTATATATCTATTTCTCTCTCTCACTATATAATCTAATATCTATAATAATATCTATTTCACCATATAATCTAATATCTATAATATCTATTTCACCAATCAACTATTCCTCCTGCTCATCACTGGTATGAGGCTAAATGCCCTGGTGTTTCTCGTTCCCTTTAATGCAGCAGGCAGGAACAAACTATTCTAACTTGTTTTCGGAGAGGCCACCTCTGAACGACTTTTAGGGCTGGAAACAAAGTTCTTTCGACTTGTGTTAGGTGTTTTGCCTGCCAGGCATCTCCAGAACACATTCTTGACTACCAGGAGCTTACAAAACAAGATCTTTATGAAGACCCTCTAATGGTGTTGGTCTTTTTGAGAGTGAGTGATATCATGGACTTGGTCTAGCTTGACTAGACATGGAGATGAGCAACTAGAACATGTAGCGTACTGTATACTCATAATTTATTAAAGTTGAACTTAAAAGCATCACGTGCTATTGGTGTCGTACCTCATAATTATAAATCTCGGTCAAGGGACAAGGACAATATTCGATTGTTAGGTCTATGTCCGAACTTTTGCAACCCGCCAACATCACTTTGAACCATGATAGTTTTAATGGGCATCAGCATTTCAGTATGACGAATCTTTAGTAGACCAGGACTTGAACAGAGTAATGTTGAAATTTGAGGAGCGGATCCAGGGACGTCTTTAGACTCTTTGAGGCCCTGGGCCCAGAGAAATCTTAAGGTTTTTTTATGCCCTGGCCCCCTATTCTAAAGTACCTACATAAGATCATTAAAAGTAGACCCATATATATGTGCATTATCAAATACACATTCAAACGGTAGTTTGAAACAAATAATTGTGTATGACTCATAATCTCAACAACCTAAACACAAACCCGCTCGACCTATGGCCGCATTTTGACTAAATGAGTTGAGTGATTGTTTATGGTGTTAGGTCTAGACATGACAACGGTCATCATATACTAATACAGGTTCCACCCTGGACACAAAGATTAAATTGAGGCAAAGAATTACCAAACGACATTTTTTCAATAACGAATTATATTTATTCTCTTGAATCAATTATCAACCTTCTAAATACAAAAATGAATCAATATGTCTACGTCAATGGGATTGAACTTTACTATTAAATTAAATCACGAAATATGATATTAATCAACTATTAAACTCAATATCGAACGGGTTTACCTGAATAAGAGGACCGAGAGATGTACGCAATTTGAATTACTAGCAATCATTAACTTTCCACTAACTTTATTATATATTTACTCTTATTATCCGATAATTGAAGTTTAAATATCACCTGTCTCTTACTACTTCACTCCTTTTCAGTCGGCTCAAACTTTTCGAATGTAGATCACTGCCTGATAATCATCCAGAAACTAATCACACAATCAACTTGAATTTTCTCAGAACTTCCGTCAGTGTATCACTAGGCTCAATAGCCTTCTATATGCTAACTTACAACACTCTCCTTAAATACTTTCATTCAATTGCGTATCCCGTTTTCTCCTTGTAGATCTGGCTGGAAATATACGCGAATTTACAATTCCCAAAGACGACCAAGAGTATTAGTGATAAAGGTGCCGTACAGATTCGTCACAAGTCTTACCACTTTTGCCAATTGACATGCAGTTTGAAATTGACTTTTTTTCAGAGAACATGTACGGGAATAATATTTGACCATTAAAACTATCCGGGTCATAATCTTATTAAGGTATCCGACTACGTTCGGAACCGTGAGTTTGCAAAAGCATATAAATGGATAATATTTATGATATTTAGTGTCACTTAGATTAGAAAATGTATGTAAAATTGTTTTTAACAATGGTATAACAATAAAAAATTATTTAAGTATAATATTTCGACAAAAAATGAACATAGAATGACCCATTTTCAAAATATTCTCCTTTTGTGAAAAGTGCTTCTATTATAATAATATTTTGCCTGTATATAGATCAGACCTCTGTACAGAGGCTCAACTAGAATTTTTGAAATATATATCTTAGAAGTGGGTTTATCCATGTTTTACGGCAACAGAGATAGAAATTTTAAGAAAAAAACGCCCATAATTATTTCAATCGGTTGTAACTCTGAAAATTATGTGAATTTTTCAAATATCATAGTTGAGCCTCAGTACAGTGGTCTGAGCTACATACAGTCAAAATATTATAATAATAAAAGCATTTTTCACAAAAGGAGAACATTTTTAAAAAGGTTATTCTAAGTTAATTTTTTGCCGAAATATTGTATTTACACTGCTGGCCATCGTAAATGCTACACCAAGAAAGACAAAAGATAGCACAACAAAATTTATTTTTTAGATAACATGTTGACCAAGTATCAAATGATTAAATTTATAGACTTCTGTGAAGTGTGGTTCCTGCCAGAATCAGTAGCCAGAAGAGCCGCTATTGTTGGAGATCACCGCTGCCAGACGCCTCGGCATTGATTCAAAAAGACTTTGTTCTTGGGGTACAGCAGACCAAGCAGCTTCCACACTTTGCCAAAGACGATCTGGTGTGGCAGCTGGGGGTGTAATCTGGGTCAATTGTTAAGCAACCATGGACCACGTGTTTTCTATCGGTGAAAGATCCGGAGAGCGAGCCGACCAGGGAAGCAATTCAATCTGGTGATTGACGAAGAACCTTTGGACAATGCGTGCCATGTGTGGTAGCGCATTATTCTGTGGCCAAGCCCTGAAGGTAAGGAAGGACAACTGGCCTCGGAGATGTAGCGCTGGCTGTTTAAAGTACCGGCAATGCGTACTAGAGGAGTGCGAGAGTGATATCCAATACCACCTCATACCATAATACCCGGTGCAGAACCAGTGTGGCGGTGCATAAGGCAGCTGTTCAGCATCCTCTCTTCACGGTGTCTCCAGACTCGAATCCGACCATCGTGGTGTTGCAGACAGATGCGTGACTCGTCAGTAAAGACAACTTCATTCCATGCTGCCACCCGCATCCTTCCTTTATCAAACCATTGGCGGCGGAGACGTCTGTGGTTCTGCGTCAAGGGTAGACCAAGCAATGGACGTCTTGCGGACAGATCACTCTGCTGTAAACGGCGTCGAATGGTACGCGCAGACACTGAATGATGCGTTACAGACTCAATGTGCTATGCTATGGTTCATGTTGTGACTGAGTGATCCGTCACTGCCGTGCGCACAATTTGCCTGTCCTCACGTGAAGTGGTGCACTGAGGTAGATGCGATCGTCCACGTCGGTCCGCCGTACCCTCCTGCATCCAACGGTCACATATCCGCATTACAGTTGTTTGGTTTCATCCAACACGACTACCGATTTCCCTGAAAGATAATCCATAATCTCTTGGTAGGACACTACCTTCCTCTGTCCAACTCGGATACTTGATCAAAAGCTGATCGCTGTTTTCTACGAGACATAACTGATCGTTTTTTGAAAAAACTACAAGAAAAACACAATTACCGAACTTGAAATCGTCGAAATCGCCAAGCCTTAAATAGCGCTTCGAGGTGGCGCCACAGGCGCGCGTGATATGTGTCTGCGCTGAAATTCGAATCATTTGCATATCTCACCTCCGCTAATGCATGTTGTAAATTTCATATTATTTGCATGCTTCCTTCAGGGTGTTGCGTTTACGGTGGCCAGCAGTGTAAATAATTTTTTTTTTGTCACAATGTCCTTAAAACAGTTTTATACATGTATTCTAATCTAAGTGACATTAAATATCATGTAAAAGGATCCATTTATGCACTTTTTTAAAATCACGGTTCCGAACGTTGTCGGATACCTTAAGATAAAGTCGAGACTAAAAGGAGGTCCCTGCGAGGAGCGAGACTCGGGCCCAGTTGGCCCATGCCTGAAGACGTCCCTGTGAGGGAATCTTCATCTATATATTATTCCAAAATTATACGCGTGGATAATTTTCATTGTTAAAGTCATCGCATTTTTTACATTTATATCAAGTTCAAACATTTAAAATGGTTTTATCACGCTGAAACCTTCAATGTGGATGAAATGCAGATCTGTGAATTTTCAGTTTATCAGAAGGTATAAGTAATTATAAAATTCATGATCTTTGAATGCATTATAAATTTTATTCTTTTCTTTGCTTGAAAATATTTTTTACTGTAAATTTTAGAAAAATATGAAGTTTGTTTCTTTTAAACTGAATAAATAATAAATTGATAATAGAATTTATTTTTATTGCAGTTTCAAAACGGCCGAAACAAATTCTATTTGATATAAAAATTTATTTCAGTTAATACATGTTTCATTTTAGTAATTTTATAAGCTTTAGTAAATATATTTGATATTCAAATACTTTTTTACTGCCCAGCACTCGGGAAACAAATATATTCGAACCTAATTAGTTTTACTATTTTTTAACACATTACTTTCAGAAAACATAAAGACTCTGTTATAAACATCTAGACACATGAAAAGGCGACTAAACAAGGCCATTATACATTTTAAAATAAAAATTATTATCAATTAAATCAATAGATCGAAGCTTTTCAATTTTTGTGTGCTGTAACACAAATTTTAATCTATACAGTTATTTGTTTAAGTTTGCCATATTTACACAAACACATTACTATTTACGAGTTTTACTAAAGCCCCAAATTCCAGTTTGAAACGCTCACAATGTATTCAGCTGTTTTTTTATGGGAAAGATCACTGAATTTTAGTCCTAGAATGTTTCACCTTTGGATTGTAAGAAAAATAATACTTTTATGTGTTTTACGATTATATTTATATGTGTTTAATACAGTAATGTTTTTATGTCAATTGAGAAATCCAGGTTTTTATTTTATTGGTAGGAAACATGGTTCATTACAGTTAGAAATAATAAAGTCTGAGAGAGAGTAGAAAATGTTCTTAATTCTTACGTTGCTAGAAAGTATTTAATTGACAGATGATTATTCACAAGAAAAGAAGCAAATAATTATTAATGGAAATATTCTTTTGATTTTTTTATCAAATTCAAACCAATGGATAAATTTATTGATTACGTTTTAATGTTACAAACGTTACTTGTAATACGCACTGTAACGAACTACGAATTTTTAAACTACTTCACTGTTTTATATTTCACAGCTCAAAACTTTAAAAAGCAATTTTATTTTATTAATTCTATATCTTTAGTAATAAAGAATATTTTTATACTTTAGACCAGTGTTCTCCAACCTTTTTATCACCGCGGACCGGTCAACGTTGGATAATTTTACCGCGGCCCGCTGAGGGGGAATTGTTTATATTTTCGATTGTTTTGTTTTAATAATTTTATTTTAATTGTATTTAAACATGCCTTCAGAATAAAATATTACTACACCAAAAATGAATATACAAGATTTAACAAGGAATATAAAGTGATTTTCACAAAAAGTAGCCCAAAACCAAGAAAAATATGCCACAGAAATAAAATGGAAATAATTTAATGTTTCTTGTGCGGACCATTAGAATTTGATCCACAGACCAGGGATTGGAGACCACTGTCTTAGACATCTGTTGCGTCCTCGAGCGCCCGCTATGTGAAACAAATTGTTAAAAGCAAACTGAACTGAAGGAAGCGAGAAGAAAAGAACTGAAACATTTTGTTTTTGAAAATGCAATGGATGAAAAGCGTTTAATAATATGTTTTTGCTGTGCTGTTTGTGATTTAAATATATCTTTTGCTGACGTTTTCTTCAGCGTTGTCATCTATGAACAAAACTCCCTACATTTATTTTCACAAACAATCCTATTAGGAACTACAACATTATTTCATTTTATCCTTATTCTTGTAAATCGTACTCAACCCTTGCGTACCAAACAGCTCTTTCAATTATTACCAGAAATTCCAGATTTTTGGGGATACTGACCTTGACGTTACGACGCACATTTCATTTTCCCGTTTGACGTTGACTAAGGCGCAGGGTCATTCGTGTTTCGCTTTCTAAAGTTTGTATAACTATATTTTTGTTTTATCTTGCCAATATGACATCATCGTTGGATTTCAACGAAAGTGATACTGAATGAGAATATTCGCCGGAAACCGATGAATACGATAGTCACTCTGATACGGACTTATCTGTGATGACGAAAATGAAGAAATGGAACGAAAATCACAATACACTTATCCAACACATGTGGAAAAGCTTTTTGTTCCAAAGAACATTTCGAGCAATTTCACAAAAATTTATAATTTTCCTATTTTTTTAAAAATTTTGTAATCCAGTCGTTTTGTAGCTAAACTTTTGTAATTTTATGCAATCTCAATAAAAGAAACTTTACCTTATAATGTTTCCTGCGCTGGTTAGACTGGTTGCACACTTAAAAACCATGTATCCACATGAAGTTACAATGGGATTTTGCCCTATACGTAGCATGTGTCAAGTGGTTACATGGTAAAATCCCTGAAACAGTTTTCTTTACTATAATCAGAAAGCCTAGTAAATCAAAATATTTGCATCGAGAAAAACGAGAGTTCTCATTTATTAAAACTCAAAATTACGCTTAAAATTCGATTCATATGAAAAGTTTATAAAAAAAAAATCTCGATGCAAATGTAGGGATTTGAGGTTCTAGATCTCGTCTTATTTCGAATGTTTTCAGTGAATCCAAATTTTAATACAAGCTTTAAAAGTTTTAAAGAGACATTTTAATTTGATAAATTTAACAAAATCTACCTAGAATCAAAATCACAGTAACTGAAACAATTTTATATAACTGTATATATAGAAAGGAGACGTATTTTCGTAAAGAAGTGAAACAATTCAAATTATACTTTGGGGTTAAAAATGGTGTGAATGTATGTAAGTGGAGCGAACAAAATAATTCAAATAAAACTTAAAGTAAAAGAAGGGATTGTATACCTTTTATTGTAATAATCGCTTTCTCTAGTCTATTTATGTCTACATAAAGGCCAAAATTCTATGCTTATTGAACGTTTTCTGTCTATTTTAGGCTGACACAAGATCTGTCATACACGCTTCGTAATTTTTAGCCATAATCAAAAAGAAAAGATTGATATCAGAATCTTCCAACTTTACTCCTAAAGCCCTTGTAAAACTGAATAATGCAATGTTAATATTCAGTCACGTAGCATGGGCTTTCGCCGCCTGGGACCGACCGGAAATTTGTCACCTCTCTATTTTAACTATTAGTCAAAAAAATTAGTAAAAATAAAAAAAGCAACTTCAAATTTTTTTATTGATTAAAAAAAATGCACTTTTCTTGTTTTTTTCACAGCAAAATTTTTTATGCAATTGTCAATATCAATGTGTATGTCATGTTCAATTGCCAGAATAGCTAAATTTGTTAGCCTTAATGTGGACATAGTCGATCTGAGATAATTTTTGATTAATTTTAGCATAGAGAAGCTTCTCTCGCAACTGGCATTACTGATGGCAGATGTTAAAAAATATTCTCAACATTATGACAATGTTTAGTAAGCCGTCTTCAAGTTTGGACAATAATATATTTTAATAAATCTAGAGATTTGGGCCTAATGAGTTCTTTTTTTACAGCCTGGGTCTGTTGCAGCTACGAAAGCTTGTAGATGAACGCGCTCAAGTTGGAATTCTTCTTTATTGATATCTTGAGGAGCTTGGTCTAAGTTAAGTTCCCCATGCTCAATATAATTTCAGGCCTTAAAAAAAATATTTTTGCGCTATTCTGCTACTGTTAGAACCTTTCTCGAATTTCAGCAGTTACTCTGTCTATGGAAGAAAATATTGTTCGCCTCAAGTAATCTTCGCACGATAATAAAACATCTTTACTTCTGTCGCTAAATATATGCTTCCTCCTGATTCGTCTTGGGGGCTTAAAAAAAGTTCAAGCTCTTTACATAAACTATTAGCATATGTTAAAACGTCATCCACAATTTTCTCTCGTTTTGCTTTTAATACGGTCTGTAAATCACGTCTTTTTTAGCACATTGATGGATATTTAGTCCCTCTGTTTGCAAATAATTTTGAGCATTATTGACTTCACACAGTACCGGTTGCCAGAAGCCTAAGTAACATAAAAACGTATGCAATTGCATAGCGACTAATAAACTTCCTGCATCTGTGCGTGTATTAAAGCTTTCACTCGTTTCCGACAGTTTCGTCACGTTTGAAATATTTTTTTAATTTAAATATCGTGGTGCTTTCACCGCCCCTTTTTGTATGCCACCCGGGGCCATGGTCCCCTCTGCACCTTCATGCTGCGTCACTGTTAAAATACACTCACTCCAAATGTACTCCCTACATCAATGATGATGATTTTGGGTTCGAAAGATATAACGCGTACGTTATTCTCTCTGGGAATTATTAATTGCTTAATAATGTTACGCTTAAACAGAATATTAGGGCTGTTTATTGCAGATCTCGTTATTTGGAGTTGTGATGAAATAATGAGAGCCATACCACAGTTGGCACCTCACTTTTCAAACAGCCACACCACTCTTGATGATTTTGAACCTTTACAAATTTAACATGTATTAGACTAATTACACAGTGAGTCTTTAGAGTTATCAGGGCTCGAATTGACTATTCAATAATGATGAATACAAGCTCACGATTATAATCACTCAGTTACCACTCTTCCTGTCTGTCTTCCGAACTGATCTTTAGAGGAAACAAAATTTAACACTTGGCAGATAAAACACTCCCAGCCCCGAGTTCGGTAAAAATATGGATGGCTTATGGTTATGGTGTTTGTTATAATTATTTTATTAGTTTATTTTTCTAATTCTGGTTACATTTACATATTTAGATTTTGGTGAAAGGTATTAAAAATATTCAAAAAAAACAACTAAAAAAACAATTATTTAGGAAAGAACATCATTTATTGCAAATAATAATTATAAAATTAAATTTCTTAATCTCTCTCAAATGGCTATATTAACATTTTCAATTTTATGTGGCTACTATTCTTTTGGCACATATAAATATCAATATTTCCTCAATATCTTTTGTGGTATATTAACTGTGACTTTAAGTTCAAAAAAATTTCGCGAACTATGTGTATACAAACAAATTGACAAGAAGTCTCCAGAAAATCAGGTAAATGGTGAATATTAAATTATTTATGTAAAAATTAGTAAATTTAGACATGTTATCGAATAGTATATCTTAAAATTTTCTTTTAAAATTCCATTGTTCTTGTTCTTCGGTTGCATCAGCATAGGATTTTACCCTCTTCATGATACATTTGAATTTGATTTCTAATAAATATGTTTGATGCCCTTGCAAATTTTTACCACGTTTCTCTGTCGAAATAAGTTTTTCTTTATTTGTTTTATAATAATATAATTAAGGTGTGCATCTCTTTTTCCCTCTTAGTTGCCATGGTTAGAAGTCGTTCAAGATCTCCAGCCAGAAGAGGTAAGATAATTTGTAAATATAGTTAATTTGTATTTCTTTCTTATTTTTTTTATTTGTATACCATGTAAAAGAGTTCATATATGTTACGTTTATTTATATCAAGCTTTAAAATATATGTAACAGTTGGTTCAAGTGTAGTATGGGGGGGGATGTATGGCATCACTGCGGATTTGACAATTTTTATCTAAATATCATGGTGAATTCATTCGAAAATGAAGAATAAATAATTCCGAAAAAAATACCTTGGTGACCACTTTTAGTCGCTAAGAAAACGGACTGCGCCAAGTGCCCCCTATACTACACTTTATGTAAGTTAGAAGTAATGCTTCATACAACTCCTACCCTTCAAACACTTTGCATTTATGTAAGAAAATTGGTATTGTTCAGTTAACTCGATGTAGACAGTGGACAATGTAGGATATGAACCACGCATCTGACTTAATTTCCCCTTTTTTCTTTACCTGTTTTTCAATAGTAATTCAGTAATATTAGTAACAAAAAACAATAAATAGCTTTTATTTGGGCATATTTAGAGTCATCTGCTTGACAAAATTCGAGCTCAACTGACCTAACTGTATCAAAGAATTTCATCATATTTCTGAATATTACACCTCATTTTTTTAAGTATATTTAATATGGAGTAAATCTATATAGAGTTACTAAGTGTTTTGAATAATTATCAGATAAATTCAGTTCTATGTTACATTAATGTATGTGCAGTAATGAAGAATCTTAGTTGTCTGTTGCTTCACCAGATAGTAACTCTTTTTCAATGTTGTGGACATTTTGAGAAGGTTTAAAATTATTACTTGTAATATTTTTATATATAAAATTTTGTTAATTATAATTATGAAGAAATATAGTATATTTTTATAATGTATATATAAAAATACTTCACTTTTCGAAAATTACCTTTGACATTTCTGATAATTGCATAAGCCATAATTAGTGTGTCAAGGTTTTAAATTTTAATAAGATTAAAATTTTCTACATTACTGTCCCCTTCTGAACTAGACGGGCACGTTTTGAATATCAATCTTGAAGAATAAATGTTCTTATGGTGAAAAATTGGTGATTATATAAAATATTCTGCCCTTAGTGTGAAACATCATTTCTTGATTGTAAATTTTTATTGTATTTTTTGATTTATTAAAAATAGTGAGTTTTTTTTAAATAATCTGAATGTGTTGTATTTTTTTTTTTTTTTTTTTTTTTTTTGCTTTAGCAGTTAGACATTATTTAAAACTTTTAGTTTTCTAAAATAAAATGTATAAATATATATTTTCAGAAAGACACCGTAGCCGATCTAGAGAACGTGAGAGGGATCATGAACGCAGACAAAGAGGTAAATATGGATTTCATTTCTGTGATTGATATCCTGATTTAAAAAGTAAAGAACTAAAATGGAGAAAATCATAGTATCCAACATTTTTAGAAATAAAAGTGTCATTTTGTGAGTAAAGAAGTTTAAATATTTTCATTTAATGAGAAAATTCAACTCCAAACTAGTAATTTTATGCTTCCTGAATATCTTATTAAACATTATTTATTAAGAAATGTTTTTATTTAATATGTAAAATTGACAGCTTTGTACACCCTGTGTAACTTGAATGAAAGATGAGTTTTGACATGAGTTTGTGACCATAATACCTAGATTACCATAGCTCGCTGGTGATGGTAAATCTTTACAAAAATATTTTCTGACAAATATTAGTGACAAATTAATATGATTTATTATTGGAGGGAAAAAAAATAATCTACCTCAGGGGTGGGCAGACTTTCCCAGGGTACGGGCTACTCCTAATTTTTTGAAGGTGTTGCGGTCCACCCAGGGGCATAACAGAGAATATTAGGCCCCCCTTTCAAAGTCGGGTTTTGGACCCCAAGCCCTAATATGTACTTGGCGGCAATAAGTTTTGGGGCCCCTGCAATGCGCGAGTGGCAGGGGTGTACATTACGCCAATGGGTCCATCCAGTGGCATAGGTGTAGTGAGACAACAGAAAGTCTACAATACAGTCGGACCTTCATTTTACGAACCTCTATTTTGCGAATTTCTCTATTTAGTGAACTTTTTCCTGGAACTAAGAAAATTTTACGATTTTCTTCGTAAAATAATCTCCAAATATGGAAGTACATTTTCTATTTAACAAACTTTCTCACTTGTGATTCGTATTTTTCTTCTCCGTATTTTTAAAATATTTCTAGACCTTTGTATGACGAAATAATTATTAGGTCTTAAGACAAAATGCCTTGGCGGTCCACTGGGTGATCGTGATCGACTTAATGCCCACCCCCGATCTACCTGATGTATAATGTTATTAGTGTGTACCAAAAGTATATATCATAAAATATCATTATGATACTAATCGCAAGAAATAAAGATAAATGATAAAAGAAATTATCACAGGAATTTTTTACATGTAATTTAGCCTGCCTGACTTGTAAGAATTTTGCCCATGACAAGAAATGAATTTGACACCCCCTGCTGTACATTTTCAGTTGACTGCTTAGAACAAATTCATGCCCTCTTAGTCAATTAGTGTGCCATTAACTTATATGAATTGCAGATAATCAATTTTGGAAATATTTTTATTCAGTTTTGTTTGAAGTCTTTCAAGATGTATTCATAAAGTTCTGAACACTCAATATAATTTTAATGACATGATTCACAACGGAATTAGCATAATTTTCTATAGCTTCATTATTAACAGTGGACCTATGCTAGTTGAGAGATATGTAAGGAATGGTTCTCATGTGAAGCTTCTTTTAGATACAATGCGCATTGGCATGTTTTATTCAGAATTTCTGTAAGAGAAAGTATCCTTTGATTAGATAAGCTTGCATTATTGTTGGATTATAAGAACAATTCCTTGTAAAATATTTGAAATTATATAGTTTTTTTGTGTGAGAATTTTTTGAACATATATAATATTGATTAAGGCAGTGATGGACAAACTATGTCTTTGATCCGAAATTTCTTGTGCTGTGTGCATAGCTTTAATATAACTTTTGTTATAAAATTGGATGTATTGATTACTTAATGTGGTTTTTATTGAATGATAGTTTGAGAGAAATATAAAAAAAAAAGTAATCTTTGTGTGTACTTTTTTTATACATGAAAAGTATCTGACCTTTAATTGGGAAAAAATTACTTTTGTCATGAAATTGACACCTTCATATGTAATCGACTGATCCTTTTACTGACCAGAACACTACTGGAAGGTTTCTTTTGGAAAAGTGTTTATCTCTGCTGCATTAACTATTATCATTCTTAAAATGGTTTCAGAAATAGTGAGAAGTCGCAAAGATCCATATCTTGAGAGTAAGGAAGTTCTTTCTATGGTGATGATTGAAGCTGGAGTACAAATTTCAGACACTCTTCACATGTACAAATTATGCAAAATTGCAAGTGCAGAATCTTTATTGATTCCATCCTCTTCGAATGAGGATTGGATGTTTCACCTTTTCAATAATATCTGTATTATGAATGGTTTGTGGCCTCCCAGAATGCTGGTCATTCTTTACTGAAGAATCGCTGGCCGTTTTTGAAGCTGTCAAACCACTCCTTCATTTCATACCCATTAATAGCATTATCACTACTGTGTTTGTTGGACAAAATTCAAAAACATACTTTTTAGACGACACTCGTTTATACATGAATTAGCTTCCCCAATTTTACTAAAAACTTTATAGTCAAATATTGACATGAGTTAATTAAATTTGGGAATATAAAATTTAAGTCGAATGGTTTTTTTTAAATATCTCTGAAATTAGATGAATGCATTTTAAATTCCGGAAGAGCTTCTTTATAAATATGTATTATCAAATTTTGTAAAAAAAAATTTAAAAAAATTGAATGCTATCAAACATATTTAAGAAATATATTTTTATTTTTGTAAAATTGAATAATTTTATTACAGGCAGATATCGAAGTCGGTCACCGTCTCCACGTCGTCGAAGAAGCAGGTTGGTTATATATTTTGTTGCATTTTATAATAAAACTGATAGAAATTTAATTTTCTAAATGTTAAATTTAAGAATGGATGTATAAAAATAAACATTTAAGAGTTTTGTTTTGGTTGTAGGATTATATTTTATAATGGAACTGAATACATTTGAGTATGTAATCTGTAAAAGATTTGTTTAATTATTGAGAGATGAAATACCTGCACAAAGCAGAGAAAAATATATAATTTTTCCTCTTCATTGTTATCTAATAATTTTTTCTACAAAAGATATGCATTTTTTGTAACTGTTAAATTAAGGAATTTTGATTGAGCACTTCTTATAACTTAGTCATTTTTCAAAATTTAAAGATATGACTGTTGTATACCTCTGAATTAATATAGCACAAATCAAACAAATGTAAAAAATAGTAATATAAAAGTTTACTAAATTTGCACAGATCACCAGTTCGAAGAAGATCAAGGTCGCGTTCCTGGTCCCCGCCTCGAAACAGAAGAAGCAGATCCGGTTCTAGGTATAACAGATAATTATTTTTAAAAAATGAACTATTAACTATTTATTTTTTTTAGTATGAGTAAAATGTTTTTCTTCCATTTTTAATATTTCTGTTTAACATATTAAAGAGAAAAAACCTATATTCCTCCTACAATTAAGAAAATTGTAAATTTTGTGTGTGTGTTAACTCAGCAAGCGGTAATATATGTAAACCAGATATAATCATGTGATATTGGCACTCATTAGCAGGCTTTTGGGGTTGGCTAATAGAATGAATACCAATATTGTAAATAAGCAATTTAGTTTTCTTTGCCAGATTCATAAGAAGTGTGGTTTTTGGTATACCAGGAAACACACAAAGGTTTTAAAGTGGAAATTTAAATAAATAAAACTTGGCAACAATTTTGTGTGTGAAATGTAGCTGCGTATGAGGTTGCAAAAAAAAAAAAAAAAAAAAAAAAAAAAAAAAAAAACACCAGGTACTGTTTTTTCCATATTTTTATTAAAACATGTATGAATATAAAATATTCCAAAAAAATATAAATAAAATTCTAAAAGATCGTTTGTATCTTTATTAATTAGTGAATTAAGTGTTTATTCAGAAAAAATTCTAATTAATATAAAATGAGAATTTAAATTGTCAAACAATGTTGTATCATCTTTAAGTGAAATCAATCAAAATAATAAATTTGTATCTAAAGTCAATTGTAAAAATGTTTCTTTTTTCATCACGTAGGGGTCGTGAACAACCTAAAGAAGCACCTAAAAGAGCAGTATCAAAGTTTCTTATGGAACGGACTCCTATAACAGGTATCATTAATTATTTAAATATTAGCAATGTAAACAGTTTAAATATTAAGGAATTTTATTGTACTTGCTCCTTTTTTTAGGAAATAGAAGAAGTACAATATTTTCTATATTGGAAATAATCTTGTAAGTTTTATTTCTTTCAGAATTATAATATATTATTAGTTTTTATATAATTCTGACAAATCATAAGGCAGTACTTGATTTTGTGTTATTTTCCTAAACTGATTAACTTTTTATTCTAAAAACATCTACAGAAAGTTTATAAAACAGCATTAATTCTTTTTGTAGATAATATAAGAGGAGTTCTCACTGTAAAATGTCTTGAATTTGTAATTGATTACTTAAACTATTATAGTTATAAAATTTGATTGCTAAGATGTAAAAAAAAAACTCCTGCATTTGTTACAAAAGGTTACTTTTTTTAGATAAAGATCTGGAAGGTAAAACTGATGAGGAAAAAGACATGATGAAAATAATGGGATTTGGTAGTTTTGATTCAACTAAGGTAATTACTTTTTCTATTCTAAGTAAACACGATTTATTTTTACTGAATTGATTGATTAAAAATTGACTTTTTACAGGGCAAACATGTCCCAGGAAATGTTGCTTATGGTGTGCATGTTATCCATAAACGAAAATACAGGTTTGTTTTAATTTTCTTCACATATTTTAATAATTTTAGAAGTTTCCTGAAGTGTAATGATTCCTTTTTTTTTTCTCAGGCAATACATGAATAGGAAAGGTGGCTTCAACAGACCATTGGACTTTGTAGCCTAATTTTCATTTGTACTATTGTATCAAAGTTTTTCATTTACAATGTGTAATTATTATAGATTTTAATTAAAAAAATGTTTCATTTCTTAAATAGCATTAAGAAAGCAACATACACATTGTAGAATATCTGTAATTTTAAATTATCTTCCTAAATTGATAATTTCACTCAGTTAAAACTATCAAATATTAACTCAACCAAGCAAATATAAAAAAAAGTTTATTAATGAAATTTCATTTAAATTGTGAATTTTTACAGTAAAATACCTGTATAAAATTTATACCAATTCAGTATGAAACAAAGACAAATAGTTCTTTTGTTTTAAAAATATTTATTTGTAATCTTGAAAACATTTCATAAGCTTCATTCTTTTCCTGCATCTTCTTTAAGAGTAACAGTCTGATTAAAAACTAACTGCAAAGGAAAAATATTAATGCATTTAATTTGTTGAAATATATTAAAAAATTAGTACATATAAAATTAAATGATGAGTTGTATTTCTGTAAATACATGTTCCCTGTTAATTTTAGTTGATCAATATTTAATATTCAAGTATAATATTTGGTAATAAATTAAATATTGATGCTTGAATGTAACTCATTATTTACAATAAACTCAGTCGTATGATGATTATATACATAATTCATTCTAGGATTGAAAAAAAAAATAGATTTCATTAATGTAAAAACTTGTCACTAGGGAAATAATGATTTTTACAAACCATTAAAAAGGGCAAGCAAAGTAAATCAGCCCACAGAACTTTAAAAAAAAAAGAAAACGAATAATGATAAAAGTTTACAGTAATAAATACACTATGAATTTGAAAAGTGCAACTTACATTTTCAGGAGTAGAATCTGGATCTACGCTGAAGAAACCAACCCTTTCAAATTGAAATTTATCATATACCTTTACATCTTTCATAGACTTGTCAACCATAGCATTTTTAATGGTTCGTAATGAATTCTGTAATAAAATTTAAATAAATTAAAACTAATTCATGCATTTATAAAATTTCAGCTTAAGCTACAATGACTTTTCAATTATTTACTAGCCATTAAAACATCAAATATGGAATACCCCATTAAAAGATTTCCTGTTTAAAAAAATAAAATACAAGTAAAGTTTAATGTCATTTTGAGCAGAGAATTTTTATATACAATTTGGATGCAAATTATTAATATATTAAAAAACATCAGAATAACTGATTAACCATAACATTTGCATAGTTTCGACTCTTAACGAATTTTCATAGGCTTCTTATTATACATTTTTACATGATTGTTTAAATCATTAGTGTTCACCCATTAATAATTTGGTATATATTCAACATATTATTCAAAGACAAAACTATTTCGTGTACTAGTGTTTTACATGCAAACAAATAGAAATATGAAATCAAAATTTAATGAAAGTTCTTACTGGATTACAATCAGTAATAAATCCACCAGGTACTTCTTTAGGATCTTCTGGATTTTTATGATTGAACCTATTTTTTAAAGTGATTTGAGTATAAATTTGTAATACAAAACTGATACATTAATAAATGCAACCTGAATAATGTACAATACTTACAGTTTTTCGTATAACCTAACTTCACAAGTAATTGGTTCAGCAACCCAATGAATAAAGGCCTTAGGTCTTTTACTAACAGCAACTGGTGTGCCAATAGTTCTTACTTCAATGATTGTATTATTTTCATCCTAAATTAATGAGAAATTTTTTTTTTTTTAGATGTCAATATCTTTTTAAAAAAAACTGCGTAGGATAAGCAAATTTGTTCAATTTAATTCATAATTACAACAAGCTAAATGTTTTGACAAAACTGTTCAAACCTTTATAACTTCAGTTACAGATATGACATATCCAGCATGTCTCAGCCCAACTGGTTGACCAATAGTCAGTCGCTTGTATTGGTTGTTTGGAAGTATCTGTAAATTAATATATCAAAGCATTGAAATGTCAATTCTATAACCAATAAGTATCACAATTACGGAAATATACAATAAACATACCTCTTTAAAATCTGATTGATCGATATAGATTACATCAGATAATACAACTTTATGATGTCCTTTTGAAGGATCAGCAGGAAAATCGGGGACATCAATTAATATGGGGGTTTCACATGGAAGACTAATTCGAATTTTCAAAGGTTCTAAAACAGCCATTGTTCTAGAAGAAACATGGTTCACTTATAAAATTACAAATTTAAAAAATAAATAATTTCTGGTATTAACGAAAGATAAATTTTTCATAGAAAGCTTAATTATATTTCTGTTAAAAAGTACAATTACCTAATTTAAATTATACAAAATCTCAATATATAGAAAGAGAAATTGTTTTAGTTGAAACCTAAAATTGAAAATGGTTTCAATCAGCTTCTATGAATAAACTGTCTGGTATTGGTAAATTGGCCCTTTGAATTCAATATTTATAAAAGAAAGAATTCTGAAAGAGAGTTGATAAAAGTTATCCAGATATTATATAAACCAGTGATTCCCAAAGTGGTCTATATAGACCCCCAGGGGTCTACGACGATCTCCAAGGGGTCCACGTCAGCCAAAAAGTAATTTGGGGGTCCATGAGGTGTAAGTGGGGTCTATGATAGTGACTCATTAAACTAGATCGTGACTAATTTTAAAAGAAAATTTAATCAAGTGGAAACCAAATTTTAACTATTTAACAGATTTATTTACTAAATTTAATGAAGTTAATTTGCATTTACAAGGTGGCAGCATTAATTGTATTAAAACAAGAACCATTTCAGCTTTTTTTTTTCCTGGGTTAAGCTAAAGAAGTATAGTACCGTAGATCCCGAATTTTTTAAATTTGCTACAGACAATTTGTCAGAATGTTGTAACGGACATTCAACATTTAAATGCCTTTTATTCAGATTTTGAAACCAGGTTTGAGAATGCTTTGACTATGGCAATACCACAGTAAGCAATATGGTCATATTACAATAGGAACCGATCGTAATAAGCACTAACGATCATAAAGTTTAGAAACATATGTCAGCAAATTTGGCTTTAAAAAGTCAAGTATATTATTTGTCCCGAAGAATACCGTGAGGAAGTTTTCATTACTTTTCCTGGTGTGAAGGAGTTTCAGCGTGGTTGCCAATCTCCAAAACAAAAAAGGGGAAAAAACAACAACTGGACAGTAAACATAGGAGATTTAAGGTTAACCCAGACAAGATTGATACCAAATGTTGAAAAGTTAATATTGTAGTGCTAGAGGTTCATCCCTCACATTAAAATCATTTGTTGTTTAGTTATTTTATTTATTAACTTTAAAAATTTTTTAATTAGCTTGTGCTGAGTAAATTTTAAACACTATACTTCATTACAGTTAGAAATTTAATTCTCTTAAAGTAGGAGTAGTAGTACAAGCTGTCAAAAAAACATTCCAGTTGATAAATTTGCAAAATTTCAACATTAAGCGGGGGTATACACCAAATCGAAAAACATGGCATGGGGTCTATGAGACCAAAATGTTTGGGAACCTCTGATATAAACGAACAACTTCATATGGAAAAAAGAAACACGCAAGTTATTTAACCCATCTAAACTAAAAAAAATTGTATGGACTTTTTAATAAATATATAAATCTAGAAACACTATATTTTATTTCATGGTTAATATTTCTCTACAGTATAAGAATTTATAATACAATAGTATTTGAATCAGCTATTCTATTTGAAAACTATTCCTTTTAACTCTCCTTGACATATATATAAATATAATAAAAAATAATAACCTTTTAGCTGTATTATTGAGTACATCTCTCACATGAGCTTCTAACATTAAAGGGTCTACAAGTGATTGAGCTCCAGTAACACCAAGCTAAAATATACATACACATTTTAAGTAAGTTTTGAACAATGGACATATTAAAGAATATCAATTTTTATAATGATTCCTTGATTAATTTTAGAATTAAAGTCTTCCTTTCTGAAAATGTTTTATAAAATGCCTTTTTATAATTCAAAGCTTTACTTCAAATAATTTATTTTGCAATTAGCAAAAATCAAAAGAAAATGAGCTGCAAGAAAAAAATAGATGCAAAGGAAATTAATAAAAGATATTTTGCACATAACATCTTTTAAAAATAAAATAAATTTACCTCAACACAAAATTTTTGGATGGCCTCAGGAGGAACTCCTCTTCGTCGTAAAGCAGTTAAAGTGAAAAGACGTGGGTCATCCCAATCTCTGCAATAAAGATAATTTTATGGCAATAAATTTAAAATTCATTTTTAAAATAATTATTTAGAAAATACGCCTTCAAAGCTGGACACTTGTGATTTAAAAGTAGCAATGCAATTTCAAACCTTTAAAACATCTAATAAAAAAATCAGGAAAATATTTAGTTTCTATGATTTTACAAAATAAAAAACAAAATTATTAAAAATCAGCAAAATAAATATATTATAAAACAAGCAAAATATAACATTTTTTTATGGTTGGAAAATGATTGCTTATAGCTATAGTAATTATCATGCAGCATTTTAATTCTGAACTGCTTAATTTCCAAGCTTATTTTAAATTACAGTTATATTTTATTTTACAAGTTAATTTACTGAAATATGAAAAAAATTAACCTAACACCTAAATTTTTCAAAAAGATACCATTTTACTACTCATTTTCTTTTATGAAAAATTCTAAAAAGTACAAAATAGACATTTTTTTAAAATAATTTATTTACAATAAAAAACTTCCATGCAGAATAGAAAAAAAGTCAATATTAATTTTAGAAAAGTTAAGCATAAATAAGTTCAAAACATTAAGAATTATTATGTATAGTATCTAACTGAAATTATTTAACTGCTGGTGTGAGTTAATATAAAACAAATTTAAAGTCATCTATAAAGCTTTAATTTAGATACTGAAAATGTTTGGAGTTCATTAAAATGTACGAAAATTTCCCCGAAATAATTAACAGTTTTAGAGCTATATAACATAGTTACTTAGAGTAACATGGTTTCTTAAAATGACTTTTACAGTGGAAATGTGAATCACAAAGACGTTTGAAATTTTTAATTAAGATTATGAAAAAAACGAAAATTGGAACCACTTAAAATTAAGAACCTTGAATGTAATAAAGATTGTTAGCATTCAACATTATGAAAATATAAACAAAAAAATTTACCTGAGAATTCCTTCAGAAATCAGTTTTAAAATTTTACGCTTTGATATCACAGTGTAATTCATATTTAGACGTCCGTATTCCCACTGTACAGGGCAGTAAATATCTAACGCATTACAAAGCCAATAATAAGAAGATCGTCTAAAATAAAATTATACATAAATTTCTTATTTTTATAAAAGCAAAACAGAACTGTTTTTACACAATATAATCATATACATGTTTTAAAACAATGTATAAAAAGAGTTTGGAAAACAAAGATAAGCAAAATAATATTTTTGAAAAAACAGGTAATTAAATACTTTACTAAATTGAAATACTGAAGTAAGCTATATCATTACTGACTTTATAATGTATTTAAAAACAAAACATCAGTTAAAAATAATGTGCATTTCAAAAATAAAACAGAAATTTTGTTTCATAAAGAACATTTTCAAAGTTAAAATTTTTTAAAGATAGATAAATTAAATATGGTAGTATTCCTCCATGTAAAATAAAGTGAAGAATCCTGAAGTGAAAGGAAGAACTAAACTCTGTATTTTCCTTAATTAACTGGAATATGTTTTCTATTTTAGAAACAAAAAAAATGTGATTTATTTATTATTCTTTTTAAAAATTTCAAAATTAACTTAACACAACAAACAAATCTGAAAAAAGGAGGAGGCTTATCAGAAATATTTTAACTAAGGAGTTTCAAATATAAAAGCAAATTTTCACAATAAAATGTTATTTAAAAAGAATATATAAAGTTTTATAAAAAGGTTTATGTGTAATATATATATGTATATATATATATATTACATAAACTTTTTATATTTAAAAAACTGACATTTCTTGATTTATTCTGAAGTATAGTTAATACATTTTGAGATGAAAAATCACTTGCGAAAATGAAAATTAGAATGCTAAAAATAATTTTTAAAAAACTTTTTTGTATACTTTTACATGAAAACTTAATGTTACCTTCTTATTCACTTTCATATTTTGAAATCTGGGGAAAAATATGAACCCAACACTCTTAGGAAACACTCCCACACTTTTACAATAAATAAATAAATCACAAATATAAATAAATACAGACACAGCAAAGAAATAAAAATATTCTCCTTTCAAATACCTAGATTGGAATTCTTTTGTACATAAAGAATGGGTAATATTTTCGATTGAATCACAAAGGCAATGAGTGAAATCATATGTAGGGTATATACACCTGAAAACATTACAAAAGAAATAAATTTTTGTTTCCTTGACAGATTGCATAAAATGAAAACTAATAATTAATGATAATTTATTAAATAATTATTAACAAACCATTTATTT
This sequence comes from Trichonephila clavipes, assembly GCA_019973935.1. Taxonomy (NCBI): domain Eukaryota; kingdom Metazoa; phylum Arthropoda; class Arachnida; order Araneae; family Nephilidae; genus Trichonephila; species Trichonephila clavipes. The sequence continues at coordinate 220,979 of BMAU01018615.1, forward strand.
CCTGTTCTATGATGGGGCAAAAATTTTATGCGATAAGCAACTGGATCTTGTTTACCTTCTTCTAAAGTTACTTTCATTCGTAATGTTGCCTCTCCTTCTCCAATTTTTCCATTTTTCATATCCTACAAAAATTATAACATTTGTAAGCACTTTCAAAAAAGTTTCATTTTGGTAAGTTTACTTGATTATATTTATTCGGTTGATTTTATTGAGCAATTTCTTAAAATAGAATATATTCTTTTTTCTAATGGGGATGAAGATTGGTATTTTACCGTTGAAGACCTAGTACATTCCCTGGAAACTGGTATCTCTTTTTAGTATGGCACCTATATAGGTGGTATCCCAATCACCACAAGTAATTTTGATGCCCAGTTTCCTCCTCAGAGGGAGGTATCTGTGTTCTGACAATGCAAATTTATAATTAGGAATATAATTTTGCTGAAAGCACCCAAGCCAAATAGGCACTCAAAGGATCTTTTACATGCTGCATAATCATACAACATGGACACTCGATTTTTTGCATCAGGAAAATCCACTGACTCGGGCCAGCGTCGAAAATGCTAATTTGAGTGTACAAGGCCAGAGGCAAACCAACTATGCCACCCAGCTGGCTTATAACAAAATATACATAAAATAAATGATAATTTTTTTTCTTTCTGAGTTTTTATTGATCCTAAAGAATCATAAGTTGAAATATCATAATTTTTAGATCAAAATTTTTAATTCATAACTCTAAGTTTTTGTTCAAAGAAGGTAATTACCATATTTAAACAGAAGTTAACATATTCTATCAATGTCGTGGATGTTGAGATAATTCTTTTTTCAGCTTTCAATTACCTTTTAACTGTTTGAGCAAGTAAGGAACAGGAGAAAAAAAGAACAACATTTATTTTTTAAGATTTGAGAGAACTATTGTAGTAGCTACTTTACAAAATATTAATAGTTTTTAGAAAAAATATAGGAAGTGGTACCCTCTACGCCACTGAAAACAGCTAGGAGACAATCTTTTAAGTGAAGTGAAAACCTGACAGTTTTCCTACAGCATGTAGAAGAGTAGGAATTGTTACCTGAGATTTCTTCCAGAAGTTAATAGTGAGATACTCAGTCTGCACATTCTTGGACATGGAAGCTTTCAATAACTGTTCTGAGATGTCATTACAAATAAAAACGATTTTTGTCCATTTTGATAGTTCCAAATGTTTACACAGTATTTGGGCGCAGTGTTCGATGACAAAAGGCCAATATATACTGGTTGTAATGATACAGTGACTATGCATTACTGTACAAGAAAACATGTTAGCAATTTGAGTATTGCTTTTAAACAAAGACAATCTTATTGCCATGAGTAGATGTTGCAAGAGATTTTAAGCCATGTATAATAATTTGTAGCAAAGAAATCAATGCAATCTTCCTATTTGTTTCTACATGCCTGTGTAAAATAAAATTTTCTCTGCAATAATAACAATTAAAACCAAATACAAAAATAAATTAGGATTATAAGCAATAAGGCATCACACCAGAATTTTCTGACATGAAGTTGACACAACACAGTCACATTGCTCACACAAGTCTAATTCAAAATGTTAATTTGCAATTTAATTCAAATGAAGAAGTATTGTTCAAATTTAATAAATATGATTTTAGATTATACAAACAAAAACACACATGTGAATATATTATTTTACAAGTTACAGCTAGTGATTATTTTTGCTTTAGGAGTAGGCGAACAAAAAAAGGTTTGGAGACTATTGTACTAGACCTTAGGTTTTCAACATGGCTGATAATGCCCTCTTGTGGACATTTGGGGCTTTCAGGGGAGGGGCAGTAAAAGACCCAGAATAAGTTAGGGGTTTTTTAGATGGTATGGAGGGGCATGGGCAAATTAACCAAATATAGTCTAAAAAACATGCTAATTATATATTAACAAAAGTAAATTTTAATACTGGTTACCTTATGTTGATTGCATGTATTTAAAATTATATATTCATGGCAATAGCTATTTCAGATTTGCAAGTAAAAAAAATTGGGGGCTTTAAAAAAAACTAAATTAAAAAAATATATTCTATTAGTAATAGAATATTTTTAAAAAATTTAATTCATGTTTTTACCATGTATTATGTACGCTCTTATTTCTCTGGAGTGGGAGGGGGGAAGTTTTGAAATATTCATTAGAAAAGGGTTGGTTCTAGTACATAGGTTGAAAACCTATGCACTAGACATTTTACATTGTTTGAGGGACAGCATTTGTGATAAATAGCCTCAAATAACGAAAATTAGATAGTGATACTTTCTGCATGGAAATGCAACTGTATATGGTTACATTAAATGGTCACAGTTTCTTTCCAAAACTGAAACGAAGGAGATGGCTTCGAGCAATGCTTCTAGGGGTTGTATGAGTATTGTCAAAAGGACATTGTTTTACTGAAGGAGATAATTTTGAAGATGGTTATGAATAGATATCATGGAATATATTAGAGGCTAAATCCTCAAACTTTTGGATCCTACCTCCTATTGTTTAGTTATATTGATTAATTTTAAATAGCAGTCTATCAGAAACTTAGAGCAAAATAAAACTGAGACAAATTTGATAAGACTTTAATAAATAATATAATTTTAAATTACACCAAATTAATACCACTAAAGACAAGTATTAATACTAAAAATGTAACAAATGAAAATTTAGAAACTGGATAATATTAATAGTATCATCCACAATACACACACAATAAATCCATTTTCAATATATAAATCAAGATTTAAGTAATTTAAATATGTTACAAAGTTCAAGGTGCATTGAAATATTTTAATATACACTCATGAACATTGAAAATAGCGACCCAAGAAGAAAGCATCAGATTGAAATGAAATTTAATACACATAATGACACATATGAGAGATTCACTTGATCTCAAAAACAAGACAATTAAACAAATACAGGGTGTGCAATGACACAAATACTGGGCAACTTCAATAGCGCCTTGGACCACCTCCAGCTGCAATACATGCCGCCACACGGTCCGGCATTGAGTTGATTAGACACCTTATGTTGTCCTGAGGCAGATGGGCCCACAAATCTTGGAACAGCCAACTCTAAATCATGTACAGAGTGACACGATGGCATCTGCCGTTTTAGCTGATCCCACACGTGTTCTACAGGGAACAAATCGGGGGAGCGGGCCGGCCATGGAAGAGTCCGAAAATGACGTAGGAAGTCTTGAGAAACTCTTGCTGTATGCGGACGAGCATTATCTTGCTGGAAAACTGCCACTGGGAGACCATTTAGGAAAGGTCCTACATGGGGTCGAAGAATATCATCAACATAACGTTGGCCCGTTAAGGTTCCACGCATCACAATTAAAGTGAACCGGCTATCATAGGCGGTTCACTTTATTTTTTTCATCGGCGGGTAATTGTCACGTTTATGAATCTTCGAATTTGCGCTGGCTTATATAGCACCCTCTTCCTGATTGTAGCGCCACCTCGGCGTGTATGAGCATGTGTATTGGCACAAAACTTGGATCATTTGCATATCACATTACGCTGTACTTATTTGCAAAGTTTCGCGATTGTACTTAGCTTCCTTCTTGGGTCTCTATTTTCAATGTTCCTGTGTGTAGTTCTGAGAATTTTGTTAAATTTTCTTACAATTCTTCAGACAAATTCAAAATAAATACCTTAAATAGCTGCAAGCTTTCTTCTACAGGGCGATTTCTCCAAGGGGATGGAGGTGGATTAAAACCTTTCAATTCTTCTTGTTTTTGATGACAAATATAAGCCATGTCCTTTTTTATCAAAGTACAAGCATATTCGTAAAGTTGATCAAAATAATCTGATGAATGTGTTATCATAGCTGGTTCATATCCTAATCAAGTATGCAGAGAAAGCAATTTTATAAAAAAAATTTGATTTTTGTATTTAAAACAATAGATCATAAAGAAATGAACCAATTAAAAATCCATACAAATAAAAATTTATGTATTTAATTATCCACAAAACAAAGGTGTTCATCCTTAATTCTCTATATGTAAATAACATAAAATAAACAAATCTTTTCAATAATTTTCAAAGTGAGATTAAAAATTTTAGATTTTTTTTTTAAATCATATATTATTTGATTTTTTTAACAGCAAATAACCTAAAATCTTGTATCAGAAATATATATCATTTTTTTTTTGTTAATATGTATAAAATACTAGTTTTGAAACATACTGAGGCTAAGATAAAGATACGGAAAAAAAGTAAATTGATTTTATTACATATTAATAGAATAAAAAACAATTTCTTAATTAAAATTAACTAAATTAATTTACTGCATTTGGATCTTTTCTGTGAAACTAAAAAAAAAGAAATGACCTTTTTATCAGTCAGAATATATAATTCAATTATACTACAATAATAATACAAGTATGCATTAGTAATCATAAAACATGCTATAATAAATTTAGTTTTTCTATGATTAAAGTTCAGTGATATTTTGATATACTATTTGTTTGGTATATTTCCTCTTAGCTTATACCAAGAACAGAATTATGCAAATTGACTCTTGTTTCTCTCATTTGGAGTCATACCTGTGGGGTGTATACTTCAGAATTTAATCAATGGTAGGAGTACATGACCATTTTTGTTGCTCTTTAGAAACTTACTAGTTTACTCTTGTGAATCATAGGGTACTATATTTACTTTCACTAACAACTTATCAACTCATTTCTTTGCACTGGAAGAGAGGTCATTCTCCAATGGATCCCATCTCATTGGGGCATTCAAGGAAATGAACATGCCGACAAGTTGGCCAAAGAGACTTCAATGCTGCATCCACCTTGCCTTCTGATGCCTCTTCAAAATGCCAAGCGACTTCTCAGGGAACAAATTTCTTCAGAAGAGAATATCCACTCTTACAGACCTGGGGCTGTTGGCAAATTTTGGTCTCATCTGCTCAATGGCCAAAGACGTGCTCAGCTTTCTACCCTACCTAGGGTGTGGCATCACCGGACATGATTACCTGCAAGCCCATCTGTTTAAGATTGGCCTGGCTGATTCACAGCTCTGCCCTTTCTATAAATCCGGACCAATGACTGGGGAACATCTATCCAATTACCCCGCTCTACTTTATGTTCTCTCACAAGACAATTGTGAAATTCTCCTCCCTGCTATAGCGTCATCTGCTTTATATTGGACTGCAAGATGCCTTGTGTCCGAGAGGACGTTGGCAAGCGGAATTTTAAAAAAAAAAATACTTTCATTTGACATGGGTGCACAAGTTGTTCTGTAGACAAACATTAAATGTTAAATTTCACCAAATCATAAAGTCCACTTCATTTAATACTCCTTTCATTACCTTGGAATTGCTTCATGCATTAACTTAAAAATAAATTATAAAAAAATCTGCCTTTATCGAGTAGCAGAGATAATCACATAAATTTCCTTTTGTGTTTGCCACTCCTTCAGAAATATATCATACTATTCCTATACCAAAAGGTACACTTCATTTAATATTCTTTTAATTACACTTGAATTATCCAGCTTGAAATGTTCCACCATAATTTTGTCATTGTTGAGCTGAAGGGACAATTGCATGAATTGCTTCCACATTATTTACAATATTAAACAATTTTTCTACTTGATAATAAGCAGATGATGCTTACTTTAAGAAAATATTCATGAATTTTAAAGACATTAGTCTTATAATCTAAATCAAAAAGTTCAAATAATTAAAACATACAAAAAAGGAGCATTCATCACAAGCTGATGAGGAATCATGAAATAAATGAACAACAATTTTAAAAGTTATTATAGCACAGTTATTTAAATAATGCTTAAATTCTATAGGAACATAACACAAATAATTACATACCAAGCCACCGCACCATTTCAAGAATTTCATTAAAAAACTTTTCTTCTTCTTTTTCAGGATTAGTATCATCAAACCTTAAGATACAGATGCCATCATGAGCTTGAGCATATCCAAAATTGATATTAACTGCTTTTGCATGTCCTATATGCAAAATTCCATTTGGTTCTGGCGGAAACCTAGTTCTGACCTATATATATGAATATAAAAAAATCACAGTAGTAATACTGGCTATTTTCATTATTAACATGCAGTAGTACTTTCTTTTAAGGACACTTCTATTTAAGGAACAATTCTGTTGGTTCCAGTCTTAACAAGGATCTTAATGTATTTCCCTTTCATTAAGGGACATTATTAAAGAAGGCACTGAAAAAGTTTAAAAATAAGATAGAGAAAATAAATAAAGATAGAGTAAGAGAGAGAGACTTCAAAGGTAAGTTTATATTCAGTAGAAGATACTACATACTATTTTCAAATACTCTCTATTTAACAAAAAATCAAATGCTGTGCTTATTCGAATCTAAGCAGCAATATTTTTTCAATATTCATGCTACAGAAAATCAGCTGTGGCTTAGAATTGAAAGAAACAAAATTTGTTGGATGGGGCAATTAGAACAATTACAGGTTCATGTATGCATTTAAAAGTTTATAATACTCTGGTGAAATAATTAATTATTCTTTTCTTATTAGTTCTCATCTTAAAATTATTTAAATTTTGTAAAATTGGATATCAATAAATTTTATACTATTTTTCATCTTTCACAAAAATTTGTTGAGAATTTAGGGTACAGCTTAGAATCAATGGTGGCTTAGATTTGAATAAATACTGTATATAATGGCATAATAAATCAATGTAACTGCAAAAGTGGAAAGAAAGGTTTAACACTAATATGTTAGCAACTTCAATTTATAGACAAAATAGAATGTTTAATGAAGTGATTGCATGCTGTGATTGTGCAACTTTTTCTTTAGATTTACGTTAGAAATAAAAACACCAACTTTGGTAAACTGAAATCATTTTTATCAGATATTTAGCAAATACAACAATTATTAACTAAAATAGTACTTTCAAATGTAAATTGATTTTAGTTTTTAATAAGTTGTAAGGCAATCCAAGACAAGGTTCATTGAGAAAGAAAAGGTGATGAGATCCAAGACAGGGACCAACCTGATAAGGCACAATACAGATACGGTGAAAATTTCTATTAATCTGTGTTCTTGCTAAGACTGGGAAGCAGGAAGCAAATGAAGTGTATTTTTGTACTAATGAGCTATTTTTACATATGTTATCTAGTATGGCTTCAAGGAGTGAATATTAATGTCACACTACTCATCTACTCAAAGGCTTTTGGCGACAGATCTTGTAATTTTGAACCATGGTCCATGATGAGGACAACACCTGAGCTGGCACCCCCACCCCTCCTAACTACCGTGAACATTAACCCCTACACAGTGGGTCTTCGGCGGTACAAGGCTCGAACTCATGACACACCGGCTATGAGTTTGTTATTCTGACCACTAGTCTACCTTGGCCACAGCATGGCTTCAAAGAGGAAGATTAGTATTAATAGAAAAAGGTGATGCGATTCATATTGTAAAAGTTGAAATACTTAGTTTGAGAGACTTAGGGAAAAAATTTGACAAAAAAACCCAAGTGTTATGCTAAAGGATTGAAAAGAAATACAAATACAATGGATTATAAATTCAAATGAACATTTCAAGACTAAAATTTTAAAAACTGAAGCATGTGAAATAGATACAATAAAGTCTAATTGGTTTTGTTGAGAGTAAGAGCAGGATATATTCCTGTAAGTAAAGTATAAATGTAAAAAAAAAGACAAAAGTTTTGGAAGTCTGGGACTATAGGGTTTCAAAACATTAAATGGAAGGTTAGAAAAATTTAAGCAAAAAGATATAACATTGCTTTTAAGACCATTTGTGGTGAAGAAAAATTAATAGATATATGCAACATGTAATACAAAAGATAAGAAAGGTAATTGAAATTTTTGAAAGATATGAGGCTAAAAACATCTACATTGCAGATGTAATTGAATTATTTTATCAAATTTTGCCAACAGTTACGGGTTTTGCAAGGTATGGAGCAACAAAGATTATTATCCCTCTGATCACAATCATACAATATACTTATGATGAAGATATTTTTTTAAATGTTATTTTCTTCAATTAATAAATATCAAAGTATTTCAATTGCTGCAAAAAAATTCTGAATTTACTTTTATTCAACACTGCTATCTCTAAAAGTTCTCTGAAGGTGATAGTATTTCTAGAATCCATTTGGAGTATGTTCTGGAGATCATTCCTGTGATAGGTATATTTTATGCAAGTTAACAGAATATGATCCAAAACACTGAATCCATTGCAAGTTGAACAAACAGCATTATCCTGAAAATTAAATTTGCTTAAAAGACTGGAAAATGTTATCATTTTGCAAAACATTTGGACTCCTAGAATATCATCTTTTCAGCTTATTGTCCAATTTGATATTATAATCAATGTGGACATTATGTTTCTCAAAATTATAAAGTATTTAATGTAATAAAAGTTTTGGTCATATTTTTCTAGCCTGTTTTGATAAGCATATGTATGGGTATCTTCTGAGGCTATTATTTACTCCTATTAATATTTAAATCAAATTCCATTATAGCTCTTGTGGTTTTATCTGCTTGTTTATTACAAAAATTTTTTTGAGTGACTTGGAATCGAAAGAGATACTTATTGCATATTATATTGTGAATGGATGTGTATCTTAGAGGACAGTCTATGGATTACTTTTGCCTAATAAGCCTCTATGCTTCAAAGAAAAGCATTCTAATGGTAAAAGATCCATGAAACATCTCACTATGATACTTTGTTGTAACATGGAAGGAAAGTTTGTACAATCATTTGCAATTGGAAAGGTAAAAAAATAAGGTGCTTTAAACACATTAATCTAAAAGTTTTATCAGTCCAATGACATAACAAATACTGTATTATCCTGTATATAATCTGTAGCGGTGTAATATCCGCAAAGCCCTTTTTTAGAGTAAAAAAAAACATTGTATAATCTGTGGCAGTTTTTATGGCGAATAATCCAAAATATAAACTGCTGATAATGAGTGTCACATAAGATAAAAAATACACAACATAATTAAAAATAGAAGAAATTGTAAAGAAAACAAAATTTATTATGAAATGTTTTTTATATAACTATGTATGATAATATTTTTTACGATAATCTCAATAAAACAAAAAAAAATTTTGCTACTGCCATCTATGTTTTGAGTTGTTAAACAAAACATTGCACATCAAAAAAATCTTTTTTTTTTTTTTAATTTAGCAAGTTAACAGCAAAAAAAAAAAAAAAAAATTAAGATTGAGACTGCTTTCCCATTGTCTCTTTCTTTTAAAATACATTTATTTATTTCTTCCTCTAATTCTGGCCAGTGAGGTTTTCCACGACAATCGGCTCTTTTACATCTATCACAATTTTTGAAGTTGGTCTTATTTTTTCTCCACAAATGAATATTCAATTCGTCAACATTGAAAAACCTTGCAGCTTCCCAATTTCGGTAGCCTTCTCTATAGCTTTTAAATTGAAGTCTGCAGTGTAACTTACATGCTTTCGCTTCAACATGATGAAAACTTTCAAAGGACGTAATAGCTCTAAGTGAAGAGAAAATTGGCCAGCGACTAGTAACTGTTTTTTCCTTCTGAGAAACCGAATTCGTTTTTTGAATGTAATTGGACAAAAACCAGTTACAGCTGAAATACGTCAGCTGAGTCATGAAAGCAGCATCTATTATTTATTTTATAAAACATAAATGGCATTTCTTTCAAAACTTTATTGTTAGCTTTTCTGATGGAGAATGTTTTTTCTCAGATAATCTGCAGCAGTGTATAATACGCACAATGAAATTTGAAACTTTTTTAACACATAATCCATGGATTATATACAGGAAAATACGGTAGTCATAAACAATGAGAATGTCAGAATGATTGATTGATTTTAATGAAAGAACGTATAAACAAAATAGGAATATTCTGCTATTTCTTGACAATTTGTCAGCCCAACCACCTAAAGAGTGGAATCAGCAAAATCAGTGCCTTTCCTATCTAATGCAACATCAGTAATACAGCCTTTGAAAATAGGTATAATTAGAAGCTTCAAGGCTCATTACAGAAAATTGCTTTTACAACATACTTGCATAAACAGCGATAAGCTCATATAATATGACAATGTATTGATTGACATTCAGTGGATAACAAAGGCTGTCAAATCAACACATAAAGTTGTGTTCAGCACCCTTTAAAGAAAGCAGATTTTAAAATTCCAGTTTCAAGCCCCCTCAGTGAAAATACTAATGATGAAAATGAATGGAATTGAACTTGTAAAAATCAGTGACAGTGTCCAAATACAAGAATATTTGGAAATCAATGAAAGCTTGTGTACTTAAGACATGAATGATAATTTTTTTTTTATTTTTACTGTATTTCTTAATGTGAGCTTCAACAAAAATAGCTCGGATAACAGTGAGGAAAATGAAGAAAACATAGATAAAAAGTGATGACAGTATATATTATATAGATGTCTTGAAATACATTTCCCAATTAAAAAAATTCTTAACTATAGAAGCATTAAAGGATCCAAGATCCTCAGTGACTTTAATATCCATTTGGGAAAATAATGCTTGCTATGAGTATTAACACAAACTTGAGTAACAAATTATTTTCGATCAATTTCTGTGAGTACAAAACTGTGTGTTGTCCATTTCCTATATCTTACAATAATTAAAACTTAATTAAAAATTTTCATTTTTTATTCAGTTAAAAATCAAAATAATATCAATGACAAAGTTAATTTACTTATATATAATTTATGTAGAACTTTTGACACAACTTGAATTTTTAATTAAATTACAATCCTCTGAAAAGGGAACAAAATATATGGTCTGGTGGGTATCCTTTATTGGGAAGTACTACTGTACATACTTTTTTTAATGGCAACTGTTGACTAATAAAATCAAATTCATTATTTAATTAATATTAATAAAATTATTTTTAAATCAAAAACAAACACCATATATTCAGCATCAGATATAAATAATTTTGCATATTGTTTTTCATATTTCCAATTTTACAACAATTTTTATTCATAAAAAATAACAATATCAATATATTAAAAAAATTGCATATGAATCAATCATGTTGTTCCAGATAATTTCATAAAATGACCACAGGAATTGAAAAATACATTTAAATAAAAATAATGTTGCATTTAAGGATTCTGAAGTAAAACATGACAAGCAAAACTTAGCAAATTTAGTGCTCACTATGTAACTTCAATGTTACTTAACTCAATATTCCAATCACACAAATTAAATGAAAAATTTATTAATTGCTGACATGGCAACAATTTTAAATAATTTTTCCAATATACTAAGTTATAAAATGATTAAAAAAACATATATTTTAGTTATTTTAATTTTAAAATACAAATAACATGTTGGACCAGATACAATGTATGCTGCAATGATGCAGAACAATTTTTTTTTTACACATACCACAGAAAGTGATGCAAAATTAAAAATTGTATTTTTATTATGCCCCATTTTAAAGCAACATGAGGGCTGTTGTTGGCACAAAATAAAAATAAACAATATGTTCTTGATATTAAAGAACTTTATCGCATTTTGTTAGATCACTTGTAATATACATGGCATTTCATATGCTAATTTTTTTATTATTAAAAAAATACACTTTTAACATAATGAAGTAAACAAAAGTATTGAGAAACATGCTTATTCTCTTGTTTTATTATGCATTTTAACATTTCAGTTAAGAGAAACATATCTCAAAAAGTGATAAACTTTATATACTATCATAAAAACTACACCACAGTCAAAAAATTATAAAATAAATTATATCAAATAGTTTATTTTACCTGTCCTTTTGTCTCTTCTAAGTGTTTTTTCAAAAGATTCATAGTATTTGGAGTAATGATATAGCCATCGGTTTTATAATTTTCTCCAGGTTTATGAAAATTTAGTTTCTTCATCACACTAGTTATAGTACGAGCTACAAAAAAAAAAAAAAAAATAATAATAAAAGATTTGTCCTTTATATACAATATACAAGCCAATTTTTCAATCAGACATGCATTTAAATGCATTAACAACATGCTTTTATATACATATAAAGCACAAACACATTTACTAAAACTGTTCTTCAAAAAATGATTTGTAATTTTAAAAGATATAAGCAGTTATTAATTTTCTTTTCCACTCTGCTTGTAATTAAGACTATTTAATTTTTTTTGTATAAGCTGTAACCAGTAGTGTACACAGGAATTTTTCAATTAAGGGGGTCAGGGATCGATAGTTCACTATTCTTGTATCATGCTCCTTTTGATTTTATCGATTTTCGGGAACAAAACACAGTAAAAAACTAATTATTGAATAAATAATTAGCATTAATTAATAAAATTAATCATTAATAGAAAATACTTAATTAAATTTTATGTACTATATACTTAGATTTATAATCAATCAGGAAAAAATATCAAGGGCTTGGGGGGTTCGGACCCCCGGGACCCCCCTTGTGTGCGCCACTGGCTGTAACTAATGCATGAATTTAAATAGTAAAATAGTATAGTACAGTAGCATTTATACAATTAAAGACACATTTATTACAAAAATATATAAAGATTTTTGAAGAATTAATTTTAAATACAATTTAAACCTTCACATAAAAATAATATTTAACTCTCACAGACATATAATATAACTCTACCTTCTTCTTCTTTAGGTACTTCAGATTCAGTAGGGGTGCTCTCTTTCTTTTTTTCTTTAACCTTGAATAGATAAATACGTTTACTTCTCAAAGTTATTGATTAAAAAATCATAATTAAAAAAGAGGTCAGATCAAATTGTGTTATAATTTATTGCAAAGCAAAATGTAGTTTTAAAGGTAGCAGTATGACAAATTTAACTCTTTGTATTGATAAGCAATTTTATGCAACATAGATATAAAAAAATATTTTTAAATTCTTATTGTATTACATATAATATTGAATGTTAACCAAAATAGTGTAATTTAAAAAATTCCAGACTTTTCACAATAAAGCTATTTTGATAAGAAAATTACTTAAAGAGAACTCTGTTCTTGTGTATTGACTTGATTTATAAAAACTTACACTGAGGTAAATTTAAAGGCCTGAACAAAGTTATATACAAAAAAGTAATGACCTTTATAAAAAAAACATAGTTAAATAACTCAATTTTTAAATCATATTCATAAAAAAAAAGACTATTACACAAATAGAAGTTAACCAGTAAATTAGAAAATGTTGACATCAAGACTACGATCTAGCAATAACTATTGAGTACATGAATGCTGTAAAATTTTTAGGTTTCTTTATAGTACAAATTTTGAAAGCTTTATAGATGGTAGAATAAATCTATGAGCATTTCATCAACTTTTAAAGATGAAGAAGCATCCTTTTCTGATGCTACATGTATTAAATGACACTCAATACAAAACTAAGTTATTAGTTTTTTAAATAAATAACTCCCTTTTCCATCTTTGGTTATTGCAGAATTATCTGCTTTAAATTAAACCAAATGTTCAAAGGGTATCCAACATTTCTTAATTCCTTCATGATGTGATTCTTCTGAGTGGAAACTACGTCACTAATCACAGCAAATACTTTAATCCTTACCCATTCATACCGCTCAGCAATTACAGACTAAGAAATATTTTCCCAAAATAAGACCAGCACAATCAGCTGCAGTCAAACAAACATTATCTTCTAAAAGAAAAAACGTAAGTAATACTTTAGCCTTTATTACATTTGACTGAACCTCTCACTCAAAAAAATTAACAAACTTTGAGCAACTGCTACTTAATTTCTTATTTGTAATGTGCTTTAGAGTTTACACATGATGGACAATACCATTGATTGATTGAATATTAACGTCACACTGTTCAGCTACACGAGGGCTTTTGGCGACGGACCACGTAATTTTGAACCATGGTCAAGTGACGTGGACGACACCTGAGCTGACACCCCCTCTCCTATCACACCACACCAACGGGAGGACGTTTCAGCTCTTGACAGATTTAACGTGCATCACTGCCCTACACGGCGGGTCTTTAGTGGTACTGGGCTCGAACTTGTGACAAAGCAAGCCACGGTCCGATACCTATACCACTCGGCTACCGCGGCCACATGGACAATACCATATAGGCCCCCAAGAAAAATGCATGTCTCTCAAGACATACATCCCAAAATATATTCCCATTTGGGATGCAGCAATACAAATGAATTTTCTTTATATTCTCATAATATTTGAACGTATACTATTTTGCCTTTGCAAGACATAGTGGAGAATCAGTTAAGGAAAACAAATTGTTTGGTAATATGAAATGCACAAAATACAAATATATACAAACTGAATCGAGCTCCAGGAAGTTGTTATAAAGAAAGAAACAAGTATAATGTGTCCTGCTTCAAGAATAAGTTAAGAAGATATAGATTGCAAATTACAATATGCAGGATGAAAAACAGGGAGTTTTTAAAAACTTAATGACAAGTTCTACAGTATTTGTTTACTTATCTTCTGGTTATGAATATAAATACTAAATAAGAGCTATAGGAATGAAAATAATCAAAGGATGATCAAAATTGTTCAAAAATGTGTACAAAGGAATGATCTAGGCATAAAAACCCAATAAAAGGCTAAAAAGCATAAATTAATATGCACAATACTTAAGAATTGGTAGGTATATATAACTGTCCCTTAAATTTATATAATAAAAGTACTGGTGAAATTTACTGTTGCAAAGAACAAAAGAAAAAGGAGATAAATATTTATTTACTCATAAATCCTTTGAAAAATACAAAAAAAAAAAAAAAAAAAAAAAAATTAAAGGAAGAGAAAGCAAATAGCTTTCTGAGAAATATCTTAGATTCTTCCATAATTATATCAGAATGGACGACTAATTTATTAATTAATATAAACTTTAAACAAATATAACCCCTGAAATATGAGATACACATTAACATAAATAAAAAACAGTAAATCTATAGCTAAATTTAAGTTTAATTTAAAAACAAAGTAAAGGAATCAGCCACTAAATTTTAAAAATTCTAATCATTTTAAAAAGTTTTGACAAATAATTTGAGCCTAAGTAAACATAGGCAGTACATGATATTTAAATAGAACTCTTTATTTCATTTTCAATCCTGTTTTGATCCTTAAAATAAATTCTCACCAGGCATAAATTCCATATTATATATTTTCAGAATTCAAACACAACATAATTCTCTTTGTTATGTGATAACGTTGGTCCAGTGGCGTAACATACACCCCCGCAAAGCGGGGGGTCCAGGGCTCTAGAGGGCCCACAGCCTGACTATCGCCAAGTACCTAGCTTTTGTAAAATCCAACTTGGGGGCCCAAGTGTTCTCCGTTACGCCACTGCGTTGGTGTATCTTTATTTTTAGATACATAAGTCAATGTCAACACTCACTTTACTTTTGGCAGCTTTCTGATTATTAGCACTATCTTTTGGTCCTAACAGATCCAAAACTTGAAGGTCTACTTCATTCTTTATCCATTTACCATCAGCAAAAGGAAGCTCATCTCGTGCTTTAGCTGTAAAGTAAAAATTTTAAAATTAGTCATAAATAAAGAAAAAATATTTACATTACCTGAGAAAAAAAATAATTGTATCCTATGTAAAAATAATTTTTTTTTCTTTTTAAGGAATTATTTTATCAAAAATTAATTGTTTGGTGCAAAGGAGGAAAGAACACATCACATGTCCCTATTGCATCATACTGCCTTTGCAAAGTATTACATCATCTAGTTTTCACAAATAGAACTTCAAAATGAGAGAATGATAAACTATCATAATTTTTTATGTAATTGAAAACATGGCTCCATACAATCAAATGACTCCATGGAAAAATAAAGTACGATAGCTGCTTTAGATGAAAAAACATTTTTTCAACACACCTGATTGAAAAAATAAAGATACCTTCAGTTTGCAGATTCAAGAGTGATTTAATGCATGAAAAAGCAGGATCATGCTAAAATATGACAAAAAAGTTCCAGACAACAATGTCTGAAGATAGATTTCTGAAGTGAATAAAATTTTCCTTAATCATTATGCAAACACTTTTGGTTTAAAGTAATACTTCCGAATGCCCATGGTATTAAAATAAGTGCATGAACTGTCCAAAGATGGCTTATGGACTGTGGTATGCATGTTTATTGCTTCAAAAAAAGGCTTAATTACAGAAAAAAAATATGAAAAAGTAACTTGACTAGGTGAAAAAATATTTTTTATGTTTCTAGAAAAAGAACTATGTGGGATAAAATCTTTTTTTCTTTTTGATGAATCCAAATTTTACCTCTACTTATTGGATTGTTAGGGGACAAATGAAAAATCAAGCATACAATTCAGATTAAATTGACAACTATGAAATTCCTAGATTGTGAAATGACCTGGAGAAGGAAGGTATTTAGCAAAAGGGTTGGACAATTGAAATTTATCACTGACACTGAATACATCATTTTACACTGACATTTTTTTTCTTTTCTTTTGGAGTCCTCAAAGTTAGTTATTCAAGAAACTTTTGTTGTTGCTTATCTCCATGTCTAGCCAAGCTAGACCAAGTCCATAATTTCACTCACTTTCAAAAAGTCCAACACCATTAGAGGGTCTTCATAAAGATCTTTTTTTGTAAGCCCCAGGCAGACAAAAATGTGCTCTAGAGATGCAGGTAGAAAACCTAACACAAGTTGGAAGAACTTTGTTTCCAACCTTAAAAGTTGTTCAGAGGTGGCCTCTCCGAAAACAAGTTAGAATAGTTTGTTCCTGCCTGCTGCATTGAAGGGAAAGAGAAACACCAGGGCATTTAGCCTCATACCAGTGATGAGCAGGAGGAATAGTTGATTGGTGAAATAGATATTATAGATATTAGATTATATAGTGGAATAAATATATAAGATCTAACTTTACAAATAATTTTGTTGCATCCTTTGTATATTTTTATCTCCACAATACAACCAATATTTCAAAAATAATTTCAATCCAATTTCTTGGTTTTGGT
The DNA here is from genome assembly GCA_019973935.1 of Trichonephila clavipes. Classification (NCBI taxonomy): domain Eukaryota; kingdom Metazoa; phylum Arthropoda; class Arachnida; order Araneae; family Nephilidae; genus Trichonephila; species Trichonephila clavipes. The sequence goes on from BMAU01018615.1 coordinate 237,946, forward strand.
ACAGGTCTCTTAAAAAAGATCCAGCATGAAAGTTTTGGACTGGTCTGGGAATAATCTTGATTTTGATTCCTCAGAAAATTATTTGCATGTGATGAATGCTATAACTACAACAAAGAAAGTCGCTACCAAGATTAAACTGCAGGAGATTTTGGTACTAGGAAATTGGTCACAATTACATAGAAAAGTTGATTTCTTAATTCCAGACTGCTGCAAGGCTACCATTGCAGTTCAGAGGATCTACAAAGAACAAATGATCTCTCTGCATGTAATCACATCAACAGGCAGGTAATATAATTATAGCATATGTAAAATTTATTATGAATCCCTGAAATTATGTGTCAATCTCTCTTTCTACTCCATACTTTGATTAAATACTAGATTTTTCACTTTCAGAACTTATTCTAAGTAATTAGGTGTTTTAAATATTACAACATGCAAATTATATTCTATCAGTTTTATTCTAATACTATAGTTTTTGAATAAAACATAAACCACATTTTTTTCACATGCATTTAATGCATTTCTTTTGTCTGCATTGTATATGCACTTTTGCGCTGAACAGAAAATAATTTCATTTTTATTTGGTGAAAATAAGCATTTTTTTTACAGTGTATAAATATTTTATGTGATTATATATATTTTTTGTTTTTCTCCAATTTCTTTTGCCATCACACATATAAAACTTCTTATCTTTGTTAGCAAAATACTAATCTAAGTCATTTTTGATGTCCTCATTTGAAATAAAGGTTATTCCACCTAAAAAGGTTTTGTAGTCTGGAAAAAATAATAATCAGAAGGTGCCAGATCTGGAGAATATGGCACATAACGCAGTGCATCCCATCCAATGTAAAAGTTTTTAGCAAGTTACTAAACTTCTATAAAGTCCTGCATCCCTTTGGTGGAACACTATACTTTTTCTATTGATCAATTTCAGAATTTTCTGATTGAGTGAATCATTCAATTTGCCCAGTTGTTGACAGAAGATTTGGTGGTATTGGTATTGAAATGGTATTGTTCCGCACGCACACAGAGAAGCTAAAAAAATATTCCCTCAGAATATTTTTTAGAAAATAGTTGTTGTTGATGTGTGTTTTTTATCCTGGGAACATATGAAATACAAGTGAAGAAGAACAGAACGCATACAAAACAGAAGAATATACACATTTATTACAGATGATGATCTCAGCATATAACAAGAAGGGGTGCGCTGCTTTCCTTTTGAGACGGAATCCATTACAGGCGAAAGACCGACTTCTTTCCCAAAGAAGATACAACCATGTCTTACTCAAGATTCAAACCCAAAACTACTCAGTTACAAGCTGAGGGTCATAGCCACCATACTAGCTGAGTGACTTTAGAAAGTAGTACCTTTTTTAAATGAATACTGGTATTCAAAGTGCTTTGAGTCAGTTTAAATCTTTTATTTCCATGATCTCTGACACTTAACATTGTTGCATACAGCATGTTTCTTTTACTCAGAAATGATTCATTTAAAAAATGGATCGTTTCTTGATGTTTGAAAAACAGATCTCAGATGCCAATGAGACAAAACAAATTTTTTTGCACATTAAAGTCATTTCCCCTCCCAGTAATGTACATTTCATTGAGCATGCATTATTATTTGCCCTATTACAAAGTAAGAAGAAATTATGATAATTTTATAAATAAAACAAAATTATTCATTACATTTTCTTTGACTTATTCAAAAATTGATTTAAATCCATGAACTAATTTTTTTAAAAAAAAACAATCCTTTCTAAAAAAAACATTTTTTTAACTAAAGATTCTCTATTCTAGATAAATGTAGATAGTGCAAAAAAATAAATAAATAAAATACGAGTAAAACAAAAAATATATATATATTTATAAGTGATTGCAATACTCTAATTTTGCAAGATGATGGTTCCAAGAGATTTGAATAATGTTAGAAATAAACATTTACAAATTTTTTTTTACATTTTTTATTTACATTGTGCAAGTAAAAATGTGCCAATATTACAGAGGAAGGGGAAAATACTATTTTAGCCCTTTTCTAATGGGAATCTGATAAAATTTTATGATAAATTTTTTAAAAAAAATTACCCATAAGCGACCCTATATTAAAAGAATATCTCTTTTCAAGAAGTTCATCTTTATGGTTAGCAATAATTTTTTCAACAACTTTTTCTATTTCCTCAGGAGATACTGTTACACCAACCCCAGATGATGCTTCAAAACTTTTTATGTCTACATTTTCTTCTGTATGGTCCAACAAATATTTCATAGCAGCTAAAAAGAATTAAGGATTTTTTTTTAAAAAAAAACGAATATTACAATACAATTTGTGAAAGGCAATAATAAAAATTATTTGAAAAGAATTATTTTTAGAACTTAAAGAAATATACATTAAATATTGAAGAATTCTTTTGGAAGAATTTTGAGAAGTGCTATATATTTTCACACATTTCTAACATGAGAGCGTCTATTACATTGCAATGAAACTATTTTATTAAAGCATTAAAATTTATAAATTTCAGCCTGAATTTCCAGTAACATTTGTGCTAAAAATTACATTTCAATAATGGATCTTATTTTTTATAATTTATTTTAACAGCAAAAAAGGAAAGAAGCATGCTAAAATTTTCCTTAAAAAAGGAAAATTCTACCAATGCAATTAAGAGTTATGTGTATGTTATTTATAATAAAGTGATTTTTAAAAAGATCTGTTTGTTTTTATTTCCTTTGATCAATAACAAAACAAAAAAAATACTTTACTCATCATAAAAACAATGATTAAATATTAATGTATACAGAACTGAATAACATCCCTTAAAATCTTGATCAACTTCAAAACGGAGATTCCTTAAAATTCAGAATTTTCACAATACCTGCTGTCAGAAAAGTATTACTTCACTTTCAAATACTAACTGTAAGATACTTACTTAAGAGTTTATGTTCAACAGAGAAAAAACCAAAGTTTTTTTATAGCAAGATTTCATTTTGTTTCTAATTAATTCTAATTTCTAACATAATTCTAATTTTTGTGTTCAACCTATAATCTATACGAGATTTCTAGTAACATTCTATGAAGCATTGTAGGATCAACATTCTGAATGGTTGCTGTAATTCGATTTTTCAATTCATTAGTATTATGAATTGGAGATAAGGATAAACTGTGTTTTTCCTGCATCCCCACAAGTCCAACAACGGAACGGAATGGAGGAACGGGGAGGGTGACAGTTAACACTGACCTTGTTTTAAATTGCAGTAGAGCATTTGATGTTGTTTATGTATGAAATTAAATGTTTAAATGTTGAGTTATGGCGGTTTTGAGTGAAATCTGCCATTTTGCTGTGGTGTATGCATAGTTTAATTTAGAATGTGGATGAATAAACAATGTCTGTGCTCTGATAATTGGGTTTTCATGATTTTCAATTGATCTGAAAACATTCCTATCTAACTTAGTGATGAAACTAGATATCTCGGCTCCATATGTAGATCGTTGTGTATCCCATCATTTCTAATGTACCAAGGTGCGTTAGCTGTTTATTTTGTATAACTTGAATTTTTTTCATGTGGGTGACAGCTGCAGCACCCCAAACAGGTGATGCGTATGTGATAACTGGGCGCAAAATTTGCTTGTATAAGATTACTTTGTTTTCTAGGGATAGAGGAGAGTTCCTCCCAATAAGGGCGATAGCTAAGTGAATTCTACCCCAGAATTTTTCTGAGAGATAGTCGATATGCTTTTTGTATGTTAGGCGGCTATCTAAGTGTAGACTCAGATAATGAACTACCGAGACCCACTGTATGTTGTCGTCAAAAAGGGTGAGCTGGAAAGGGGGGGCTCAGTGACACCCCATTTCCTGAATAAAATTGCTTGAGATTTATCAACATTAATCACAATTCTCCATTGTGTTAGCCAATCTTGTAACCTATCTAAGAAGTTTGCATAGCTTCTCACAAGTCCAAAGATGTTATGTCTAGAGATTTAGATGGCCATGATATTGGACCTCCTGTTCCCATCTATCACCTGGGAGAGCTTTTTCATTAAAACCTTGCTCACTTCTAAACTCCAGCATGGTGGTGCCCCATTAATGTGTTAAGATTAAACATTAACATTTGTTGCAGATTTAAATTTGATAAGCCCTTCTACAGCTTGTGCTTTTTTTAGAGGTGAGAAGCTATTTTGAAATGAAAATGTTGCCAAAATGTGGATGCTGTACACTCTAGTTTGTATTTCATTAAACAGAAACTTTAATCTTTTCTTTATGAAACATTAAAAACCATTAATGAAAATCTTTTTGTTGTTGTTGTTTAACTCAATTTTGAAAGTGTAGTCATACTTTTTGGACACCCTATACTTTACATTTATACAGTGAAAATATTTTAAAAAAGAACAACTTCTAAGGAAGAAGAATCATTAGAAGAACAATTATAAAAATGATTAAGTAAACAAAGAGAATACATGAGTAAATCCAAATTTTCAAAAGAAAAAATATTTTATAGAACAGTTTTTTTATAAAAAGCTAAATTATATTACTAATAGTGAAAAAGCACAAATAAAGTCTAATACATCAATACATATATTAATGTTCATTTAATAATGACAGATAATACTGCAAACAAATATGGAATAATTACTAACATTAAAAAATAAGAGTAAAATGTCATAAGAATTATATCTTAAGCTTACCATTCACCTTTATCTCAGTATTTAGTTTTTCTTCAGCAATATATTGAACAAGTAACTCAGTTTTTGACATTATTTGAGGTTTAATTGAAGTTCCAATTTTGTACAACAAGTTGCCTGTTGATTTGGATATTCCTTTTGGAGAATATTTATTAGCCTAATTAAATGGGAAGAAAAGAATTAAAAGGAGAAAAAGAACAAATACATAAATAATCATTGTCTTTTTAAAATTAATTTTTATGAACTATAAAATATTAATGTTTTTTTTAAAGAAAAAAATCAAGTATAAAACATTTAAAAACAATGAAAACCAAATACAGAATTTTTATTTAAAAATGTTAAGAAAGTTATCACAACTTTATTTCTCTTATTGTAGCTCTGAAAAATCAATTAACATGATTTGAATTGGCAGCTTTTTATCATTTTCTTGTGCTACAACACTTCAGATATGATCAAATAGATCCTTTCAAAAACAAATATCTGCAATAAGTTTTTTCTGGAATCGAATACTTAATCTTGATTTATGGCTATACCACAGAAAGACAGCAATAATAATAATAATAATAATAAATAATCAAAATTCATCCCATCCAAAATTATGCAGATAAAACAAGAATGCATTGCATATAGAAAATTTTAAAAATTACCGGATTAATTTATTTTTTTTTGAAAAATATATCTGATTTCTTTAACCATGATTCATGTGAAAAATAATGCACCCTTGAACAAGACATTTATTTTGAAAAAACTACGAAAGAAATCATAATTCTGAACAAGCATGATTTAAAAATAATTTTGAATCAATCTCCTAGTTCAATATATCATTTAAAAGAAATATTATGACATTTTAAAATCAAAAATGAAGTATATTTCATAATACACAATAAAAATGCTAATTTCCAAGAAAAAGAAAAGCATAGATTTTTAAGATTAATTTTTCTTACTTTAATTGTGCATTTTTCATATTAAAAAGCATATCAAAGGACATTATATGGGTTTTTATTTAAAAATTTTAAGCACAAATAGTAAGAATTAATAATAGCCATATAACCATATAAACAAATAGCTCTTTAAAAATATTCCCTTTTACCTTTTAAATAATTATAATATATTTTCAATTTTAAAAACATAACACCAGTAAATTATAAATTTCAATATGTAAAAATAAAATCATGAAAAATGTTTTTGAAAATTTTTGAATTAATGAATATGTTTCAAATGTTCATCAGGAATAAATTACAATTAGATCAAAACATGAAAATCATAGGACTGTGTTCATTTAATGTTGAAAAATTAAGATTCGAATTTTGAGCACATTTTCGGGTTAACAAAGAATTGTTAGTTTAAGAGGTTATATGTTTATCGTATTGCATCTCGAAATTTAAGAAATATTTAATGCAAACACAATCTTTCATTTTCATACATAAAATTAATCTATTTATATTGAAATTTGACAGATTAAATATAGAACATACTAAATACTAGAAAAAAATTCATAAAAAATATAGTACATTAAATTTTACTGCAATCTCTATACATGTATAAATTTAGTCTTTTTCTTTAATACTATGTGAAAACAACTTTAACAGATTGTATGAGTTTTAAATTGACATTTTTCAAAAATAAATAGGATCATAGGATCAGGTTCAAAAACAACAATATTTAAAATCTAATGGTAATGTCAAATTTAAATGTATCCATAGTGACTATTTTTTGTGTGTAATTATAAACTCGAAATATCAATCACTCCATTAAATGAACAATATTTATAATACAATTTCCTAAACAATAACTAAATACCTTAATCTTATCTGCAACCATTAATTATTTTACTAAAAATATATTTATAAATTAATCGATTTACAAAAATTAATATTTTATATATACAATATTGTTTCAACATGCATTGAAATTGAAAAATAAAATTCCGATCACTAAAATACTGCAGCAAAAGGGGAGAAAAGAAAAGTAAAACGAATGCATCACTAAAAAAATTTAAAAATTAATTCTAACAATACTGATACCGAAACTAATTATCGAATAAATTGTGTGTGATGATATCTTGCATCAGAATTATTTTCTATTTACTGGGTTATACTTACTATATTTATGATATTAATTAATTGATTACAAAGTTTGTCATTTTTTGCAGTTTCTTTAGCTTTTTGTTCACTAAGACCTATACTAATTAATTTGTTGAGGACATTCATGCTTTGATCCATTCTTGCTGTTACACCGGTAACAAACTGAAACTCGTGGCCGAATACAGAGATCCTGGTGATTGATGTGGGCGAAGTCCTATTTAAGTTTGTTTATTTCATGATTTTTATATGATGCCAGATTTACTAGTGTATTTAGATAAAATTATTGATTATTGGTGGCAAAAAATTCAAATAAGTTGATTTGGATTCCTCCTATTCTTTTAATGAGTCTTTTGATATTGTACAAATAACGTATCTTTCTAATTTCAAATCATCAAGATAAACTTTTCGTTAGATACTTTAAAATCTTTCAGTCGGAAACATTCGAAGATCCAATCTCCAACAAATTTTAAAATACCTTACATTCTTCAGAAAAAACGTTAAAGTGCTTTTTCATTCTACTTCACAGTTCTATTATACTCCTTAATTACACTAAAAAGCTTTCTACATGTAAAATACGTATACTCCTAAAAGAAAAATTTGGAAGACTTCTAGAAACCGAGAGAGAATTTTCATCTCTCGATATGTGCCTGTATTCATATCATCATCAAACTCATCATCTTTATTGATGCCCAAATTATCATAATATAACGCCTTTTAAGTTCCATTATGGAAAAGGCCATCGAGAATCTGGATTATTTTTATGTGAAGTGGCGCGCTTATCCCGGAGGACAGAACCCGCAATCTTTGGATCCGTAAGCACGTAACATACCACTAGACCAAAAAGATCACTTTAATCCGGAGACGGTTACTAGCTTATATAGAAGATACGGCTACACACTTCCCCACCAGTGAGTCAGTGGATAGGCGAACGAATGATATAGTTGTTATTGCTAGCTGTCAGTTGTTGGTGTTAATTGGAGGAGTTGCGTCAAGTGAGAGTTTTGACGAGTTTTTGGTTGGTAACACGACAGTTCAGAAGGTTTCTTAGCTCAGTCAAAATCACCAATAAAGTGGTGTGCCTTTCCGGAAAAAAGAACCCACTACCTTCGGTACCTTATAAGCACGTAACATACCGCTATACCAAAATGATCCCTTTAATCCGGAGGTTGTTACTGACTGATATAGATGATACCGCTACATATACATGAAAGACACATACTTCGTAACACATACTTAAAAAATACAAAATAATTCGAAACTAAGAACATAATTACCTGTTACTATTTGAAAGGAGTAAAATGTAAGAGAAGAAGTCGCCTATTTCAGCAGGTCAATTTTTTCGAAAAAGAGTCTACTGATGGTAGAGTTCACAAGCATTTATTTTAACTTATAGCAATTACACTCGAGACTAAAATAAAACACCTCATGTGGCTACCAAAAACTCTAATTACCCCTGTCCCTTTTTGGATAGCTGAAACCGGATATCGTATGGGTGAAAGGAATGTACGTTGTGACTCCACTCCGGGCTGGGGAGAAAGTTACTAGTGAAAGATGTGTAACCATATCAAATTTGAGAATTTAACATGTACTTCCACCTCGAATCCTTCGTTTCTACAGAATAGAAAACTGGCATTAAACATACAGAATACAAATTCAGGAAATAAGATATGGAAATAAATTACCAAATTCCCCTCTAATAATATTTTAGAAAATATATACAATTTTTTGCAACAAAAAAAAAAAAATAATCTCAAATTTGATCCTAATGCGCCCTTAAAATTTGCCACCCCGGGCAGGGTGCTGGCCTTAGAGCCGCCCCCAAGCCACAGGGGATCCAACATTTGTAACTACAGTCTCACTAAAACAGCACTTTCATATCTAAAATAGGGCCCCGAAAGAATTTTGATACAGGGCCCATTGAGAGCTAGCTACGCCAGTGATTAGCTCGATTGAGGTATCGTAACAGAGTTATAACAATTTGGGACTAATAACCAAAAAAATCAAATATTTTTCAAAGATATCTATAACAAAATCTAATCTAAACAATAAAACTAAATATGCCAGCTTGGGCTATGTTGTACTTTGATATGTGCTTTTAAGAATTTTAAACAATGATAACAGTCGAACGAATTTGTGCATAAGCGTCTATTGAATAAAATGAGAAAAATAAGTATTTATTAAATACACTTGTATCAATTATTTTTAAAAAGTGCGCATAAATGTTTTTAACATAAGAAACACACAAGAAACCGAACAAAGATGAAAACTGAAACCAGGAAAAAACACGCGCTCTTTTCTTCTCTGTGGTGGTATCTACATAAGCCAGTAACAGCCTCCAGACAGGGGTGATCTCTTTTGTCTAGTCGTACGTTACTTGCTTACGAATCCATAGGCTGCGGGTTCTAATATCCGACATTGGTGATCTTGGTGGGGGAAAAAAGCAAACCTTCTGATGTGTCATGGTGCCATCTACCAGCAAAAAGAGCAATCAAAAGTCATCAAACCCACTTGACGCAGCAAGAAAAACTCACTTGTGGACGCAAAAGTAACACGTTCGTCTGTCCACCGACTCACTGATGGAAAGTACTGTGGTGGTATCTACACATAAGCCAGTAACACACCTCCGGACAAAAGTGATGACTTTTGTCTAGTGGTACGTTACGTGCTTACGAATCCGTAGATCGCGGGTTCTAATCTCCGACAATCTCTAATATACAAAAATGTTAGTGATCTTCCAAATTCTATTACATTTTTGAAACATAGTTTGCCCTGCATAACTTTTAGGTATTAATATTTGTTGATCCTGAATTTTTAGCTCGGCTCGGTGACTTAGATGTAGAGTGCCCGCCTCGAAAGTCTAAAGTTGCAGGTTCGCTGCCAGCTGGAGTCGATAGATTTTCTGGATGCGAAAATGAAGCATGCCATATGATTATGAGGCATGTAAAAGATACCTTGAGTATCAGTTTGGCTCTGGTACTCTGGGCAAAATTAAAATCATAGCAATATTTAGCATCCGACGAGAGCTTGAATGGAATAAACTCAAGCGTCAAAAATTTGGTAGCAGGAGCCGCCACTACATGGTGTTACCAATGAAATGACTCTTACACTTGGAGATCTGCCGTACTTACAAAAGCTCAGCTACCAAAATATAGCCCATTTAATGAAAGAATGACTTTATCTCTTGTTTTAAAGAGAACAAAATTTGACTTTCTAAAACGGAATATATTTGTCTATAAATTGGTCAACGGTATAATACGTTTCCAATTTTAGCAATAACTTGGTAAAACTGTAATTGTGATGATGATTGATTATCCATACCACAGATACTAATTAGATTTTTATCCTTCTAATTGTCCTTAATATCCTTCTAATTAGAAGTTTTTTGTAAAAATTATGTAAATCAAATGAATTTACAAACTAATGCTTCATTTAATTGTATTATACGTTTTTTTTTTAGAAAACATATGAGTGTGTGACGGTCTCACGCGTCTTTTCATTAACATGTCCTTTAGAGTTCTTTGGGGTCAGAATGAATGGCAACTCTTTTCCAACCAACCCAAGAAATAAAGTGTGAAGGAAAGATGCAAATTAGGAAGCTTTTAAGTAACAGAAGTTTACAGAAAGCTGAGTGGCATTTGGGGAATGTTATGATAGCCCGTATTTCAAGTGTGAAGATGTTTTGAAATGTTAAGTGACAGCCAACAAAAGTTACCCGTGAAAGAGAGCCCTTAGGTCAAGGTGCATACCATTGAACGCCAGTGAACCGCAACTTCAACTAGGATCAGATTGAGATTGATACTTAGTTCGACATTAAGGTTGGAGTGACTATTTATATATAAATATTCGGATCTGTGATAGCCTTGGAATTAAGCTTAGGCAAGTTAGTTATTGGTAGAGGTCCGAGTTAGGTTATTTCGGTATTATATATTTTGTGTTTAGCCACCGTAGATTCTCTCATATCATATTATTATATATTATGTTAAAGGTTTAAGTTAAGATCTTAATAAAGTCATTTTAAGATCATGGCAGCTTCTAGTTCTTCATTTATTCCTACACCTCTAGCTCACGCTGATACTCTAGGAGAAGGGCACCCGAGATGGGCATCCTTACATGTATTCTGTGGTAAGATAAAAAATTAATTGGATAAGAAATTTTCGTGAAGGTAAACTGGTTTCAGATCATTCATAATAGATGTATTTTAATTTATTTTGATACATGGATTTCATTTTTAAAGCTTAATAATCATTTAGCATTTTTTACTCGATGAAGTATTTTTAATTAGATAATCTTTTTTACTCTGAACAAATAAATTTATTTGTAAAGATTTCATTTTAGAATAATAAATTATTTATTGGCAAAAAAATAAATAAGAATATACACACATCGAAATCAATGTTAAAACAAGTAATATATATACAAAAAAAATTTTAATTATTTCTTGGCAAAAAAATAAATAAGAATATACACACATCGAAATCAATGTTAAAACAAGTAATATATATACAAAAAAAATTTAAGTAAATTCCTACATAGGTCAACAAAGAAAAATTTTATTTTAGTTACTTTTTATTAAAACTGTTACAATTACCGTAAATCGTGCACTTATACTTTCAAGCTGAAATTTTTAATTTTTACATGTATTCGCCGTATAACGCGCACATCCTTTTTACGAAGAAACTTGATATAAACAAACGCATTGTACTTATGCTGAGTTCATCTATTCAAGATATTATTCTAAGATATAGAAAAAATAGTTAATTTCTAGAACTACAACCCTTTAAGCTCATAAGAGGATTGTCATTTTTTTTTAAATAAACAGTATTTTAGATCTATATAGAAAACACATTTTTTTCTATGCTACCCTTTTTTAACGCGCGCCCGCGTAAATTTAGATCTTATTTTTTTGTGTTAAAAGTGTGGAATTACAGTAATATAAATATGTATATACATAGGACAGAATCACAGTATTAAGGGACAAAATAGAAAGCGATTTTCCTTGTTGTTTTCCTTTCTACATAGGGTGTTGGATTATTTTTTTGCTATTTATTCATGAATGAAATTTAATTATTCCAATGAAATAGCATAGTGAAAAGAAATTACATTCTCAGAAATTAGGTCATCCCAGGTGGGATTCGAACCCACGACCTTTGGATTCAGAGTCCAACGCGCTATCCATTGCGCTACAGGAACACAACGAACGATTTTCATCCCTATATATACTGTCGGACTATCATTTTCGTTACTATTTATTCATTTCTTAATTTAACCAATGAATTAATATTTGAAAAAACTGTATAAATATCAAGTGTCATCCACTACAAGTTTAAAAACATGTATTTGAACTTGAATGGATGGATAGAAAGTATTTTATCAACGAATGAAAATTTTAACAAGATATACATATGAATAAATAAATATATATAAATATATAGGAGAGAGTGAGCTAATAGTAGGAATTGAAAAACAAATAAAAATATAATTAATTATGAATTTCATTTTTTTAAATCTGTTGAATAAAATTTAAGAATTTTGATTTAAGGACGCACGGCAGTAGCGCTCATCAAAATTTTTCAAGGGGGGATCCAGTGTCGAAAGTCTACCATTTTGGAATCATGCTCCAATACGCCGCACGCCATATTCTTTTGATTTTGTCCATTTTCGGGAACAAAAACAATTATTGAATAAATTTTTATCACTAATTAATCAAATTAATTATTAGTAACAAATATATAATTAAATTTTGCGCCACCGACGCACGGTACCCCATGAAAAATTGCAATAAAATTTAATTAAAACGCTACATAAAGAGCTCTTCATTTTACCTGAGAACTATTTTAATTAAATTAAAAAAAAGAGTATGTTCCGCTAATTATTTTATTAGACTTCTTCCCCAAACGATATTCTAATGCACTAAATGGTCATAACATGTATACGTATGTTTGTAAGATTCATCTTCGTTATCTGAATGGAAAAGAAAAAATAATTGAATATACTTCAAAATAACAATCCATTTTCGATTTTTTTTTTTGTAAATAAATGAGTTTCCGAAAATGAATTTTATGAAAAAATTCATTCTGGAAACTCATAAGCATTTTGAATAATAAGAAGAGAGAAGTAATGAATAATAAGAGAGAGAATTTCGAAAGATTTAGAGCAGGGGTGGTTTCCAGGGTACGGGCTACCTCTAATTTTTTCATGGTGTTGCTGTCCAACCAGGGGTGTGGGTATAGTAAGCTAAAAGAAAATATACAAGACAGTGGGATCTCCATTTTACAAACCTCTATTTTCCGAATTTCTCTATTTAACGAACTTTTTCCTGGAACTAAGAACATTTTACGATTTTCTTCGTAAAATAACCTCCAAATAGCGAGGAGCTCTTTTTCTCTCTCTCTCTACTATTCAACGAAATTTTCTCTTAAGATACGAATTTTCCTCCGTATTTTTTTTTTTTTAAAAATACCATATTTACTCGAATCTAAACCGTACTTTTTTTCCAAATGTTAATGCTACTGAAAATCGGGTGTGGCTTAAATTCGAAGGAAAAAAAATTTTTGGATGAGGTATTTAGAACAATTGCAGCTTCATGCGCACGCGCGCGTGCATTTATAATACTGATAAAACACACAACTAATTATTCACTCCTTATTAGTTTTCCTTTTAAATTTATTTTAATTTCGTAATATTGGACATCGACAAACTATTTTGGAATATTTTTCAGTTTTGGCTAAACCTTGTTGAGAATTTGGGGCGCGGCTTAGAATCGATGGTGGCTTAAATTCGAATAAATATGGTATTTCTAGACCTTCGTATGAAGGAATGATTATTAGGTCTTAGCGAAGGCGGTCACCCTAAAATGTCTTGGCGGTCCACCGGTCGACTTAATGCCTACCCCAGATTTAGAGTAATCAGTCTTTCTACAGCGCGGGTCTTTAGTGGCTTCATGACTGGAAAAAAGTTAGCTACTTAGCTGTTTTAATATCACTGGCGTAACATACATTCTAGCACCGCGGGGAGCCCAAAGCCTGACTGCCGCCACGAACCTACCCTTACCCTTTGTAAAATCCAACTTAGGGGCCCAAAACCTTAGTTTGAAGGGGGCAAATATTCTCCTTTACGTCACTGTTTAATGTATACATAAAATAATTTTAGATTTTTATACTATAGTAATAAATGTATAGCTTCTCAAATTTATATAATGTAACGAAATGTAAATACAGTATAACATCATTTTTTTATATACAATGTAAAACACTAAAAAGGGCTCTCTCAACTGGAGTTCTAGTTTTATTTTTTAAGGAAAGAGAGAAAAATCGCTTTACAGTTCCAGATTTATTTTGATGATCAAAAAAAAAAAAAAAAAAAAAAAAAAAAAAAAAAAGTCCTTCGTGACAATATTTGTGATTTCGAATAAAAATTATTTTAAGATTGTTTTTAACAAGGAAGCTATTTAGATTGCGCGGTGAATGTAGGATTTCTCAAAATAAACAAGGCACTTACATGGTAGCACGTCGGTCGATAATTTGGCGGCGATTTTGCGCCATAGTTTATTTACATAATTAAATTTAAATTCAATTTTAATACTTAAATTTCATTATTTTCCCCAAAAGTAAACGTTTAAATAGATGAATATCTAACAACTGCCTTGCTCTGGTGGCTGTTTTTTAAGTTGGCACACTATGCAAATATTCCACTAGCCTCTTTTCATAAGACAAGTCCCATACTTTAATTATTTTTCCATAAAAAATGTACTTAGAAAAACATAAGGTAGCTTATAAACAAGGTTACTTTGAACATGTGAGGGATTGTTTCCTTATTGGCTGTATGTCACGGCATTTGACGAAATTAGTCGAGCCTAATGCTCAAGTACCACAAACAATATACGATTAAGAGAGTGAAAACAAGATAAATACATGTCATTGGTCTCATGATATAAATACAGATGGTGCAGTTTATTTTAAAGATGCATCCAGTTACATTCGTGAAAAAGGTGAATCCCAGTTTACAAAAAAACGAAAGGCATGATTCGTGTAACAAAACATTGCAAAGCTTTACATATGAGAATTTCCTTTTTTTAATCTAGCTCTTATAGAAAATTCTTGTGGCGCCATCAATGTGTATAAAGTGAAGTAATACCGAAGACAGTTGTAGAAAATTCTGGAAGCATGGATACGTGTACTTTATTGTAATTTAAAAAAAATTTTATACTATTTCTTACATTTTTACACCTCAAAAATGCTTTATACTAATTGTTTAAGTTTCCAACAAAGTTTTCTAAGTCTAAATGATGCAATATCATTGAACTGATATGTAACACATATTCCATATAAGCAATATTAAATAATATAGATAAATTATAGTAATAATAATTCAAGCAAATAATTTGTAAAGAGGCAATTTTATTTTCCGCACAAATACATTTATTACATTGCAATAAAATGTTATAAGGGGGTATAATATGGTATTTCATGAATCCAAAATAAGTTTTACTCAATGAATTATTAAATGCAGAATTTAATTTAAGGAAAGCTCACTGGATTGAAAGTCATGTCCAAATTGTTAGAGAAATATTATGAGAATTCAAATATGAATAAGAATTTTAGTATCACAACAATGGTTAACAACAAAAACACTAATAATTATCTTTGTATATTTCAATAATTTTCATTATTATCACAACACTTGGTGTTTCCTTTTAGAATTGGCTCATTTTCTTGCAGCAATGCTCTGCCAATTTTACTCAGTTTCACTCTCGGTGATAGTTGTATTTTAGACCATCTCTCAAGAACAACCACTCTTTCTGTTATCCTTCCATTAAAACCATATAATATTATTAAATCTGTCGAGGCACAAAATCTTGATGTTATCATGGTAAGGAAATTTGAAGGGTAGGATGCCAATGCAAGTTCATTACTTGATTGATAAACCCTATCAATCACTTGAACCAGATAAACAAGCAAAATTCTTTCAAATCAAAGGTGACTTGAAGACAAAATGGTCATCTAGTGTTCGTTCCAGTACAGGAAGCTTTTTGTAAAAAAACACAGTTTGTTGAGTTACATTTGAATTATTTAATTATAATCAGAGGCTTACCTACTGTCATATCAATGATATGGGGCTCCCAACATATGTAACATTTTGACACTTTTAAATAAGTTTTATTAACAGACTGTTTTTATTTTTTTTCCAAAAAAGGACCCACAATAAATTTTGATCCAGAATCTACTCAGTACTAGCTATGCCAGTGCTTATAATACAAGAAATTGACATCTATTGAGTTTTACAAATGGCTGTCAGACACAAAACCTAATACATTGGTTAACTGGAATCTTTACATGTAAAAGATATGAATAGATTCCTTATTTTCTCTTCCTCAAGACCTTAGAAGGTTCAATAATAATGCAATTGGTATGGAAGACAGTATGGTTATAGTGGAAAAGTGCCTACATTTCAAGTTAAAATATGCAGATTGCTAATTCATCAAAATAAATGCTGTATTTCATATCTGCAGTTTTAATACATTTCTTTTTTCTCTTGATATAAATCAAATATATAAAGCAATCATAAACATAAAAAGAAAAAATTTATTTTTGAGAAAAATGCATAAATTATAAGAATTTTCCTTTCTTTCTGAACAGAATTAACTGAAAGTACATGCTCAGAAGCTAAAAAATATAATTTAAGCAAAGATAAAATTTATATGATGTATATAATTAACAATTCATAATATTTTATACATAAAAATATCAAGTGAGTTACACCAAGGTCTTCGAAACTTACATCTTCGTAGGTAACCTTTTTTTACTACATCTGGCTACATAAAAATACACACACCAAAATCAAAAATCATTAAAAAAAAAGGAAATTTTTTTGATATATATATATTAAACATTATGCAACTAAAAATTTGTTCAATATAAATGCACTCTGAATACAACCAAAAGAACAAAATATAGACTTCAAACGCATAGTAAATTTTGAAGCAAAATATGTTCTTAACAAAAAGTTTCAAAATATACATGAAAAATTATGATTTGGCCATCTTAGAAAAAGTCTTTGAACTGTATGTATCAACAGAGTTACCTATAAAAAATTTTGTCGTATTAACAAAAGAATTTTTAATATAGATATATTTGAGTATATCTATATTTACATATTAGTGTCACTGCAGCAAAATTGGCACCACACAAATCACGTCTTTAAAAAACAAAAAAATTTTAATGTTTTACACAGGAAAAAAAAATCAGTCAGATGACAGTATAAAATGGTGTGATTTGCATTGCGCCAATTTTGCTTCAGTGGCATTGATACATAAATGTTATTTTAAATTATACAATCTGTAATGAATTTGTATTTTTTATATAAAAATTTAGAAAGCTTTTATCAAACATATCCAAAATGTACATTTTCTAATTTTAGAAAAATAATAATTTAATATTTTCCAAAACTTATATTTTGAATCCCCCAATGTATAAGTACCACATTCTCTGTATACTCAAACACAAAACCTTTTAAGTTGGAAAATCTTCACACAAGTTCCTCAAACTCTTCATCGATTTACTAATCAAGGAATAATACACAAGAACCTTTGCTTGTACTGATTTTTTAAAGTATAAAAATGAAAAAAACCCTCCAAAGTACAGTTATAATTCAATTTTATGTTCAATAAAAATGATTAATTCTATAATTAAAATATTAGTCTATTTATTATGCAAAAGTAAATGTTTTTTTAGCTTATGCTTCAAACCAAAACATCTGTTACAAACATCGCATTGAAAAGGTTTTTCTTGTGTATGAGTACGGTAATGGCACTGAAGATGACCTAGTTGTGAAAAACATTTATTACATTCTTGACAGACGTAAGGCTTTTCTTTACTATGAGTTCGATAATGAGTCTTTAGAACACTTTTACGAGCAAACCATTTGTTACACACATCACATTGAAAATTTTTTTCTTTAGTGTGAATAATACAGTGTGCTTTAAGGTTACCTCGCGAGGTAAAAGATTTGTCACAAACTTCGCAATGAAAAGGCTTTTCATTGGTATGAATTAAAAAATGACTTTTAAGGTTACCCTTACGACTGAATCTCTTGAAACAGATCTCGCATTCAAAAGGCTTCATTTCATCACAAATTCCACATTTATTGGGTTTTGAATTATTGAGGTTACACTGCTCCTTATGATTATCTGATGAATTTAAACATATTTCAGATTCAGAAAGACTTTCATTAGTGTGTGTCAAATAATGTTTTTCAAGATCATTTAATTCAAAAAATGATTTTTTACAGACATGACAAGTAAAAGATTCCTTATTTTTATGTACATGATAATGATTTTCAAGAGCAGATTTCCATGCAAATGTTTGTTCACAAACTTCACATTTATATACAACTTCTGCATCAGTTTGAGTTTTCTTTAAATGGACTCTACGATGATGAGCATTAAGGTCACATCTTTGAGTAAACATTTTGTTGCATATTTCACAAACCAAAGATGAGTCAATTATGCAAACAAATGGTTCAGATTCTCGATGGGCTTTTCCATAATGACACTTTAAGGGCCCAATATTAGGAAAATTTCTTTCACATTTTGGGCATTTATATTGAAGCCGAAAATCTATGATATTAAAATCAAAACTCGGGTTTAATAATACGACTTCAGTTTTTTCCATTCTTTTCTTTTAGTTAATTTACAAACAAAAATCTAATATGGCTATTTTCTCAAACAAATGAGGGAAGATTTTCTTTTTCAATTGAAGGCAATTTGCATTAATATCGTTAGGAGGTAAATTTTAAAAAAAATTCCCAATAACAATTCTTATATAATGTACAATAACAATTATTTTACAAAATGTTTAATGGTAAGAATTATTCAAAAAAAATTATTTTCTTTCAGGTGTCTCTTTTTCCAATAAATTTTTGCACAGAAAAATTGTATGAGTTGTTAGGAATTTGACACAAAACAATGGCTATCATATTCTGTGTGAAGAATACATCATCGAATAAAAATTTATATATTGAACCACACCTGCATTCACCAATTACCGCTTTCATTTATTTACATCCTGGATGTTGCCGTACAAACACGCTATGTTAAACATTAGTCTTTATTACAGTCAGTCAGTACACCAGGAATTTTTGCCAAAAAATATCGCTAATCTGATACATGATTAAAAGTTCAGTTCAGTTCAGTTCAGTGAAATCACTGAAAAAGTGGAGACTTGGCTAACGCCTTATGCTCCGATAAAATTTTGATCAGTTTTTAATCCAAGTTATAACACACAGTTCGTGATTGCACTGTCCATGAGTAATTTGAATTATCGCGTTGTGCTTCAACTGAGATTGATGAAAGTAGAGTATAGAGTAACTGGAATTTTAGAATCTATTGGATGATGTCAGAAATTTTTCAACTTTTTGAATATGCTCTATTGTTTTACATTTCGCTATTGAGGAATAAGACCATTCTCCGTGATTGGAGATAAAATTTTTCAAAATTTCACGCTGTGATTTGTATTTGATACAGTTTAATATAAAATGTTCACTAGTTTCTGGTACTTTACAATCTGCACACAAAGGAGAATCTGTTAGTTTAAAAAGGAAATAATTTTGGTAATTTTTTAGCTCGCAACTTATTGATTAAAACTTCTGTATTTCTATTTTTTGCTGCCTGTCTGTTCCATTTTTCAAGATTGAGAAATATAAAAATAATTTTTATGTCTCTTGCTCTTTTTCCATATTTCTTCACTTTTGATTTTGTGTTGTTTTTTGAAATATGTATGTAGATCCTCATACGTTATCCAAGAAATAATATTCCACGGCTCTGGAGAGGCTTTAGCTAATTTATCAACTTCTTCATTAATCCCTATTCCCTTGTGAGCGGGTACCCAAATGAATGTAATTGATTGAGCTATTTGGAGGCACTGATGTAAAGTTGAACTTAAATTTAATATTATCGTATTGGATTTTCTATTAATATTTTGGATGCTTTTTTTAGGACTGATAAGCTGTCCGTCAAGATTATATAATTTTCTGTTTCAGAAACCCAATTTTTTAACGCAGTCCATATGGCTATAGTTTCAGCTGTGAATATTGAAATCATTTCTTTCAATATGAAATTTTGTCGAATTTTTTTCTTAGGGATCAAAATTCCTATTGATGTTTGATTAGTATTTTTTGAACCATCGGTTGCTATTATGATATTGTTATTAAATTTTGGCTGAATGTAATCATTAAACATATTTTGTACTATGTCATCTGGAAGATCCTTGTTTTGAAATGGTAGTTCATGAGTATAGATGTTTATTTTGCGACTATCGTAGATTGGGGGAGGAGGGATCTATTGAAGAATATCTACTTTAGAGATGCATAATTATTGGAGCAGGTTGATCGTCTTTTGAAAAATACTGATCTCTTTTTCTCTATATTTATAAAAAATACTATTTATATTCCAAAATAACCTTGCGTTCGGTGACAAGTCTTTTAATGCTATTTGCTTGGTTATAAATTTTTGGCAAAGGAAATTATGGCGAGTATTAATGCTTCCATTTATAGACTCTGCTCTTAATAAATCCAACGGGGTATTTCTTGGGAGACCTAGGGCTAAACGTAAGGCAGCATTGTAAATCGGTTCTAGTTTCTGTCTGTTGCTATTGCTAGAAAAGGAAAAAAGTTGACTTCCATAGTCAAAGATAGAACGGATTGTGGCATTAATAATATTTAAAAGATGATCAGATCTTGTTCCTATTTTCGGAGAAGATAAGGCTTTAATTGCATTTAAATATTTGAATCCTTTTTGACGTAGGTAATTAATATGATAATTCCAGGTGATATTGGGGTCGAAGATGATACCCAGGATTTTCAGACTCTTCACTTCGGGAATAGGTTTGTCACATATTTTAAGTAATGGAGGTATTCTGCTTCTTTTTCTGGAAAAGTTGATTAGACTGCTTTTTTCTGGAGAGGTGGCCAATTTCCATTTTTTACACCAGACTGAAATTTTATTTAAAGATTCTTGCATTTCGCATATTGTTTTATTCCAATTTGTACCACTATTATATAAAAATATGTCATCAGCATAAACCAGAAGATGGCTGTCGTGTTGAATTTCAAAAATATCTGACATATAAATCATAAAAAGGAAAGGACTTAAGATACAACCCTGGGGTACACCATAATTGTTTGTAACGATTTTTGAAAAAACGTTCCTCCATTTGATTTGAATTGTTCTCTGATGTAAGAATTTTTGAATCCATCTTAGTAATCTACCAGAGTATCCAACTTTGTTTAATTTAGAAATAAGGCCATTTGGCCACACTGAGTCATATGCTGCTTTAATATCCAACGCTACCAAAATAAAATATTCGTTGCGTTCTCTAGCCAGTATAATGTCATATTGTAATTGAAGTAATGTATTAATGCTGCTTCTGTGAGGGTAAAAACCATGATGATTAACATGAAAAATTTTGTTTTGAAAACTGAAATCTAGCATTCTATGTAGAATCATTCTTTCTAATAATTTGGCAATTACTGAAGTAAGAGAAATAGGACGGTATGACGAAACTTCCTTGTGATTTTTGTGAGGTTTTATGAAAGGTAGGATAATTGCGTGAGTCCAATCTTTTGGAATTTGACTTGAAGACCAACTGTCATTAAATGATTTCAGAAGGAGATTTATAGCTTTGATGGGGAGATGGTTTATTGATTGGAGAGAAATTTTATCATGCCCTGGACTCCTGTTCTTTTGATGAGATATTGCTATTTCTAATTCTTTTAAAGAAAAAGGTTTATTAATATCTTGGCTATTGTCCGGAATAGAAATATTTGGATTATTATCGTTGTTTTGTTTTGCGTAATATTGTAAAAAACAGTTTGTGCTTGGGATTGTTCGTTTGTTAATATGGTTCCGTTATTTTCAATAATATTAAATGAAGAATAGTTAGTATTTATTCTATTTTTGATTATTCGGATTATTTTAAAAAGAACTTTAGGAGAAGATATTTTTTCGCAGGTCTTGCGCCAAAAATTTTCTTTACAGGCTTTAATTGTTCGCTTAAGTTTTGCGCTTATTTCTTTATATTTTATCCAGTCTTTTTCTTTAAAGTTTTCCCTTGCTTTATTATGGAGTGTTTTTTTTTTTTTGCTCTTAAATGCCCGCATGCTGCTGTCCACCATGGAGCTCTGGAACTGATCTGGTTTTTTTTTTTTTTCGGTTTCTTGAGATAAGACTTGAGCTTTTTTAATTTCTTTTATAATATCTATATTTATGTTTTCATTTAAATTTACATTTTGTTGAATAATATTGATAAATTTGTTCCAATTTGTTTTTTGTTTAAAATTGTTAGTTACTGAGCTGTTTGTTCTTTTGTAATTAATAATTATAGGGAAGTGATCACTTCCAAAATTATCGGTATTTGTGGACCAGGATAAATCATAATTTAAATCTATAGATGCTAAAGAAAGATCTATAGATGTAAAAATTCCCGATGAATGGAGATAAGTTGGACTTTTATCGTTTAATAATATTAAGTCATTTTCAATGATCCAGTCAAAAATCTTTTTTCCAGAAGCACTGGAATTTTTCGATCCCCATATTTCATGAGATGCGTTGAAATCTCCAAATATCAAACCATGATTATCAATATATGATGCTATTTTTGATAAATTGATGTCTTTAAAGTTACCCGGTGGGATGTACAGTGACTCCCAAAATTGAGAGTACACTTAATTCCGAATTCACCATCAGATCACCAGGTGCAGAAATTAATACGCTATGTTAACGCACTTTCGTACATTCCAAATACATACATTACTCTTCCAAATAACTTTAAATGTAAGATATGGAAATTGATTGAAAGAAAAATATGAAGGTTCGAAAGAAAAACTACACTATTTTAATGTCACAAAATTGAGGGTACACTTCTTTAATCACTATGCAAAACTACCAGTAATTTTTCAAATAGAAATTTGATAATAGATCTATGATAAAGAAAGGCTTTCAAAGGCTATCTGATTACAAATTTGTGTTTGTAATTTGATGTCTTGATTAAAAGGGAGAATCGGAAGGAAATGACGACCGAAGAGAGAAAACTTGTTATTTAACTGTCAAATGAAGGTAAATCCCTGGGGAATATTGCTAAAGTAGTTGAACGAAGTGTTAACTGCATCCAAAAAAATCCTGCAAAGATTTAAAAGACTGGTATACTGGCAAATAACGAAGGAAGAGGGAGAAAGAAAATTATGAACTCTATAACCGAGCGAAGAGTTATACATCAAGTGAAGATTGATCCTAAAATTAGTGCTCCTAAAATTGCAGCCAGTACCTCTAATACCTTAGGTCGATCTGTTTCTGCAGAAACGGTACGAAGAGTCCTAAGAAAGGCTGGCTATAATGGTAGAGTAGCTCGAAAAAGCCCTTAATTGGTAAGAGGAATAGAGTCAAGCGATTGAAATTCACTAAAGAACACATTTTAAAGCCTCGACAGTTTTGGAACGAAGTCATTTTCAGCGATGAGAGTAAGTTCAACATCTTCGGCAGTGATCGACGTCGTATGGTGTGGCGTAAGCCAAATACCTCATACCACCCAAAACACACAATTCCTACTGTAAAGCATGGAGGTGGGTCGGTGATGGTTTGGGGGTGTATGGCTGCTTCGAGGGTGGGAAAGCCAGTATCCATTGATGGAATCATGCACACAAGATGGCTTATCTTAATGTACTGTAAAATAATTTGAAAGAAAGTGCTGATAATTTGGGAGACTGGAGTAGAATTTCATATTCCAACAAGACAATGATCCCAAACACACTGCGTTTGCTGTAAAAGAATGGCTGCTTTATGATTGTCGGAATCAACTTAATACACCTTTACAGTCTTCCGACTTAAATGTTATCGAGAATCTGTGGTCCCACCTTGAGAGAGCTGTGCAAAAACATCAAATTACAAGCAAGGAACAATTGAAATCGGTATTGCAAGAATTGCTGAATATTGCTCCCGAGACCACTAGACATCTTGTGGAATCAATGCCTCGGCAATTGGAAGCTGTCATATCAGCAAAATGTTATGCTACTAAATATTAACTCTTTATTATTCATGATTTATGCAGGAAAATAGATGCATGTACTCTCAATTTTGTGGCTATTAATTTCTGTTAATTTTCTTTATAAGTTATTATATGTATGTTTAAACTATCAAATATTTTGTTTTATCATTCAAAATAATGAATTATGATCTAATAAACGCATCTATGCTTAAAGGTTTTAATTATTTCCCTCATTTAATATAATTTTTTCATTCTAAACATTGATTCCCGTTTTAAAAGTAGGTGTACCCTCAATTTTGAGAGTAACTGTATGTATTAAAAATTGTGAACTAAATCTATCTGAACTCTGACTATTAAAATTTCTAAGTCTTCACTAATTTCTGAGAATATTTTTAATACGCTAATATCTTTATTTAAAACTATCATTAACCCTCCTCCTCTTTTGATTTATCTATCAATTCTGAATATATTCTTATTGGGAATTGTGAAAAAATATCATTTGGATGTAACCAGGTTTCTTGAATTATTAAAATACTTGCTTTTTGAAAAATTGGAGCGAAAAGAATATATGACCTCTTGTTTTTAATTCCACGTGCATTCCATTGGATTATGTTCATGATTTAAAACGGAAAAAAAGGTGCGATACTACGAATTAGTTTAAAAATTCGAAAAAAGAAAGTAGATTAATATTGAGTTTTTAGCGAGAATATAAGAAAATTTGATTATTTATTTAAGTTCCTTTATTTTTTTTCTACTATACTATCTAAGGTATTTCCTCTCTGTTCTGATATTTTCTTGGATCTTTTTGTTTTTTCATTCTGTTTTCTATTTATTAGACAATCATCATCTTTTTGAATTGTTATATTGGATGCAACTTTTTTTAGGGTGGATTCCATGGTATTCATTAGGGAAGAAAATCTTAAATTTATTTGTGCTACCACGGTATTCAGTTCAGTCGTGAAGCGTTGTACTATTTGTTCTAATTTTTTTCGAATATGTTATTGTTTTCTTCAAATTTCAACTCTAATTCGCAAATTTTTTTTCAAGATTTTCTATCTTCTCTGTTTGATCATTATATGTTTTGGCCGAGTATGATGTTTTTTTTCCCTTTGAAATTTCTCAACTGCTTCGTTTCTCGAGATTTGTTGCTGTACTTTAATTTTTAAGATTTCAATTACTTCTTGATATCTTTTACAATTTTTATCATTAGCTTCATTTCCCTCTCCACAAGAGCTACATTTTTTTTTATTTCTTTGCAATCGTTTTCAGAGTGGTTCAGTGAACAAATTCGGCATTTTATTGAGCTTCTACAAAATTTTTGAATGTGTCCAAATTTCCAACAGTTTGTGCATTGCCTAGGTTTTTCATAGTAGAGAGTAGTTTTAATCATTTCAAATCCAATTGGAACTCTTTCGGAAATACTGCATCCAATTTGGGTAACTTTAACTGTTTTGATCGGTTTAAATCCAGATTATGTTTTTTTGGTAAAGCGTTGGATATCAAAAATTGTGTAATTGTAATTTTCTAATTCCGATTTTATGTCGTCTATTGTATATTCTGTGTCTATTCCCTGCAATATATAACTACTGGTTAGGCCAGTATAGGACAATCTTGTACTTATTTTTACACCATTAATTTCTTTAATTTGTAAAGTTTCTTTGGCAGTCTCGCAATTATTTGTTTTAATTATGATCTCACCGTTTCTTGTTTTGCTGATACTTAGAATATTTTTTTTAATTGTGAAATCTTTCATTATACTTTCTTTTAGTTTAAGTGGATTACCATTCTGAAAGCCATTTTCTGATTTTAAGAAAATTGTAATATTTGGACTTGTGTTTAAATTTTGTCTTTCCGCAAACTTGGTCAATAATTCTCTATATCTGTGAGATTACACCTATATTTATTGAATGAAAAGTTAGTATTTTCTATCTCCATATTACTATCTGGGTGAGGGTAGTCACCCATTTTGTCTTCCCTACTCCAACACTCAAAATTGTATAAATACACTATCTTGTGTAAAAAATTAAATTAAAAGCTCTTATCCGAAGATAGAATAAAAATCATATGAACTAAATTTCAATACAAAATAAAAATTCAAAACGATCTCACCCGCTCGAACCCACTTGAAAAGTCAAAACTATCCAATATTTTTAGCACACTCTCCAACGTCAAACTCCATGATTAAAATGTGGTAACCCTACCAGGGGCTGCGGTAGCCCAGTGGTTAAGGTATCCAACCATGGCAGGCATGTCATGAGTTCGATCCCAGTACCACTAAAGACCCGCCGTGTAGGGCAGCGATGCACGTTAAATCTGTCGAGAGCTGAAACGTTCTCCCGTTGGTGTGGTGTGGTAGTTAGGAGAGGGGGGTGCCAGCTCAGGTGTCGTCCACGTCACTTGACCATGGTTCAAAATTACGTGGTCCGTCGCCAAAAGCCCTCGTGTAGCTGAACAGTGCGACGTTAATATTAACTCACTCACTCACTGTGGTAACCCTACCGGCGTTAGTTACGGGCCTGTACCTAATATTAAAACCAAAAAAAAATAAATTTAAAAACAAATTTTAAAAATATGACTAAACAATCAAACATCCATAAATTTCGATATGCTATATCAGTCCTAATCAACCATTATAATAGTTTTTAATGATAACATTTTCATTGCTACTGTGGAGCTACACATGAAACAAGGTCCTTACCCCACAGTCTGAAAACTGGGCATTTAATATGTAAACACAAGCAAATAATTTCCCACTTTTAAATTTTATCATTTCACCGGGGGATAGAGGGAGTCTTCCCTTCACATGAATCTCGTCAATTCTCTTCCTCTCTGTTTTTCCATCCCCAGAGGCGAATTAAGTTAGTTGGGTGGTCCCTGGTTGAACTCATTGGGTTGCAACAATGCAGCAGAGGCCAATTAAGGTAATTTGAGTCCCCTAGCGGTAAAAGGTTTGAGGCCCTTGTGCTCAAGTAACGAAAAACTAAAATAGTGAAAAGATTCAGTGATCCTGAATTCTCAAAATACAATGTATTACTAATAATAAACCTCAACGGCTAAAAAAAAATCTTAACTGGATTTTTAAAAAAAATTAAAAACCTTACTAAAGAGCTTACAATTTCGCTACACAACTTTACTCCTTGATTTCTCTTTGGCAAATCCATCAATTGTTTTTGTTGTATATATTTTGTCCCAAACATCTTGTTCTGAATATAATATGGCCATGTCTCTCCCATACTACTTTTTAAATAAATTTTAACATTCTTTAAAACTAAAAAAGATTGCTCTTCTGATGCATTCTAAAGAATGTTTTTTTTCCAGGTATAGAAGTTTAAGTTGGCATTATTTTCCAAGATGGCGACCGATTTAACAGCTGTCAAGTGATTTATTCTCAGTTTGGTTTGGCAATTCATCAAAACGATCATCAAGCAAGGCGTAGATTCGTCGAATGGGCCCAAAACGAGATTGCCGTTGTTTCCGATTTTCATAAGCGAATTTTGTTTAGCGCTGAAGCGCACTTCTGGTTGAATGGCTACGTCAACAAACAAAACTGCCGCATTTGGAGTGAAGCTAATCCACAAGTGTATGTCGAAACACCGTTACATCCAGAAAACTGACTGTTTGGTGCGCTTTATGGGCTGGTGGAATCCTTCTTCAAAAACGATGAAGGCCACAACGTTACAGTCAATGGTGATCGGTATAGAGCCATGATTACTAACTTTTTCATTCCTGAATTGAACAATCATGATGTCCAGGAGCTGTGGTTCCAACAAGACGGCGCAACATGTCACACAGCTCGTGCCACAATCGATTTATTGAAAGACACGTTTGGTGACCGCCTAATTTCACGTTTTGGACCTGTGAATTGGCCTCCAAGATCTAGTGATTTAACACCGCTAGACTATTTTTTGTGGGGCTATGTAAAGTCATTGGTCTATGCGGATAAGCCACAAACGCTTGACCATTTGGAATACAACATTCGCCGTGTTATTGCCTATATACGGCCACAAATGTTGGAAAAAGTCATCGAAAATTGGACGTCCAGATTGGACTACATCCGAGCCAGCCGTGGCAGTCCTATGCCAGAAATCATATTTAAAATGTAATGCCACAAGATTATCTTTCGAATAAAAAAAATTCATGTCAATCGAATAATACATCGTTGTTTTATTGCAATTTAAAGTTCTATACCTCTAAAAAAACACCCTTTATATTGGTATAATTAAAAATACTTTCAAAAGTATCTCTACATTAAGGAAAGTATCCATACACAGTAGGATTTCTTTTGCAAGTGGACAAATTTTTGATGGGATCTTCATTGTATCTTCATTTTCTTTTAAAAATAGTATAAACTGATCCGATTCATATCATCAAAATTTAAACATCTCTACATCGTCCTCGTAAGTTTCTTTTAGTTTTTGAGAATAACCTTCTTCTTAATTTCAAGTAATAATATTTAATAAAAAAATACAGTAAAATGATCCATTACAGTTTCATAAATCTCAGCCCTTCGAGATAGTTCTGTTCTTGTTCTATCACATATGACATAAACGAATTCACTGTGAAATTTTCCTTTCTTTCAAAAATTTACAAACAACTTTTTTACTTTCACTGAAAAGAATTTTTCTCTTTTGCTGCCTGCGAGCTTGTCTAACTTCATCTTTAAACGACAGCCCTGATAAATCAGTTGCTCCTGTGGGTCCATTTTTTCAAAACCATTTCTGAAGTTTTGGGTATAATTTTCTAGAGATTTTAGTAGACTAAATTCTTTTATTAATTCACATTCATGTTATTACAATTTGCTAGTAGCATTTATTCTCTGGAATATGGTATTCCAAATCATGGTCATTAGGGAAGTTTCATATCTGTCCTGTTTCAAAAGGAAATTTGCCTGCGGTATCGTGATTTTTTCCCCCTCATTCGTACTCCAGATTTCAGCCAGGGCCACTTTTATTAATCTTTATCTTGCTATAAGGCCTATATCAGGGGCGTAGCTACCGCTGTATCAGCCGTATCAATGATACGCGGCACCCGAGCTACAGGGGCCCCAACATGTGTAACTACAGTACCACTCACAAGTCTTTCATTTCTAGAAAAGGGCCTCGAAGGAATTTTGATACAGGGCCCTCTCAGAACTAGCTATGCCAGTGACCTAAATTCAACTATCTTGTAAGAGTTTGCTTTAAACAAGACATATCTTTTATCACAAAACTTCGTTTTTCTTTATTTATCTTCATTAGTAAAATAAACTGATTAGAATAAAAATACCATCACCAAGATGGATTTGTGCTACATCAAAGAAATTTGGAAGTGTATTCATACATCTGAAAGATGATCTAAATTCAAATTTATCAATAGACGTCTTAGTCCGACTCTAATTGCATCATTTTAAGAATGCAAATGAAGTGTACTTTAAATACACGCTATAAAGTTCGTAAATGTTATTTATCGTTGAGATTTGACTTAGTGAGTTGATGATAGTCCTGAATGACTTTAAGAAAACGAAGAAGCCACTATCAACAGCTCGCTGAGTTTGAACGATGTCGTATAATAGAGTTAAAATAAGGTGGATTTTCTTTCCATGATAATGCAAAAAGACTCTGTAGGAATGTATCCACCGTGCAAGATTTTGGGCACCAGTGTTCTCGGAAGGAAAACTATATGGTCAACTACTACCTCAAGAAAATTATGGTCCAACTGCGCACAGATCACCATTGACAGAGAAGACCGCCGTATTCACCACATGGCAGGAGAACATCTTAGTGCATCTATAGCAGAGCATATAGTTTTTTTCGGCACCAGAGTGACACAGGGACCTGTAACAAATCAATTGTTTTAGAAATAGCTTTCAGCCAAATACCCTGTAGCATTCATACCATCAGCTCCAAATCGCTGACACCTGCAACTTCAGTAATTTCACGCTAGAGATCATTGAAGAGTGTAGTGATGTGGTGTCTTGTGTTCTCCGATTAATGCTGTTTCTGTATTGGTGCCTGGAATGGATGCATATTGATTAGAAGAAGGCCAGATCAGCACCCATTAATAACCTTCCTGCTGCCTAGACACGCTAGGCTTTCACCTAAAGTTATGGAATGGTACGAGAAATTTTCTTTTTGACAGCAGGAACACTCTGGAGGTTAATTCACTCCCCCTGAATGCAAGCTTGTAAGTCAGTCCGGTGATTCAAACTTTTGCACTGCCCTGTATAAACATCATTCAAGGGATGTTTTTCAACACCCCCTGCCTCAACGTGTGCCCTCATACCCTGTTGTAACCCAACATGCTTTATAAAAAATGTCATCTTGGTCTGTTAGATAACCGGATCTTTCTCCAATCGAGCTCGAATGGGCCATTATTGGGCGGTAACGACAGAGTCATATACAACTAGAATTAAGCAACCCTATATTGACAGACCAAGAGCAACAAGAGTACAATTCCATCCCATAAACTGATATCCGGCGCATGTACGAAACTTTGTATGCACGTTTACATATTTTAATTTTAAATTTTGGCTACTCTACACTGGTTTTTAATATACCCTCATTTTACATTTGAAAGGGCTCTTCTCGCGGTTACATTACCCTGAGATTTTTAAACTTAAATCAATTAAATATGTTACCTAGACACATGTATTACCGAAATTTCAATAGACTGCAAAAAAAAAAAATTTCCCTTAGTGTTAGGATTTTTTTCCGTCAGTGAAAAATGTATCGGAGAGTAACTAAGCACGCCTGTGAACTAAAAATGAATTTGTTGACTTGAATAGTATTCATTTATTCAAACCAAAATTTGTGCAAAAAAAAAAAAGCATGCGAAAAATTTGTACAGATTGCAACAATATATATATAAGATGGCTAGGGCTGTTTCACAACCCAAATCAGTGGAAATGATTAGGGTTGCAATATCGGTTCTAGATTTTTTGTTGCACGGCGAATTTATAACTGGAGTTCATCAAACTTGGGGCCCCTGGCGGCTGCAGTCCCACCAGTATCTTAATCCACCTAGACTCAGAGGCATTTTCTATGCTTCTTCGAAAGTTTCAAATGCTACGTAAAAGTTCAAATGCTGTTTATGAGAATGAAATGTTGCTGGCCTTTATAGCCTGAATATGAGTACCACGTGATCAGATGCGTGCGCAAATGTTATTATTTGCATATCCATCTCACCACTATTGCTTCAGAAATTTGCAAGAAGTTATGTGCATTATTTCTTGGTGTTACAATTACACTTTTGAGGAGTGTAGTATGATGTTAATAAACTATCAATCAGTTAATAAGCGATCAGACAATTTCTTCAGCATAAAATAGATTGCCATAAGTTGTAAAATCCATAGTAACACATAAGTACCTAAATCTTCAAAAGACGATTCCCCTTCAAAAGACGATTATTTCGACGTCTTTCTGAAACGCATAAGTGAGGAAATATAAATAAGTAAAAATTAAAATTTATTTAAATAGATTGCACTTAAGTATAAGTATGTTCAACCATTGAAATATGAGTGAGTGAATATTATTGTCGCACTGTTCAGCTACACGAGGGCTTTTGGCGACGGACTACGTAATTTTGTACCATGGTCAAGTGATGTGAGCTACACCTGAGTTGGCACCCCCTCTCCTAACTACCACACCACACCACGGGAGGACATTTCAGCTCTCGACAGATTTAATGTGCATTGCTGCCCTACACGGTGGGTCTTTAGAGGTACTGGGCTCAAACGCATGATATGCCTGACATGATCCGATACCTTGACCACTGGGCTACCGCAGCCCTACTGAAATATGAGAACTATATTATTTAGTTCTTGTGTAACAATTATGTAGTTTGGTGTTCTGGATGCTGTCAGATTGGATTCCGAAGGCATAGGTTTGCTTGGATATAATTAAAACAATCTAAAATTAGATACAAGAATAGAATTATTATTGCAGTGTGAAACACGGCAGATGTAGACATTAGTAAATAAGACTGATCAAACATTTATCAACACATAGATTGCATTAGTTTTGAATTTTAGAACAACGCAGCCGCAGATAGATAAATAACATAACACTGATCAAACTTCTCCAAGTTGGTTTTCTGTTAGACGCTTATACTGTTCTCTGATTTGTAGTCTCATTCTATAACTTTATAGTGAATTCCACGTTTTTTCTCTCTTAAGTGTAAATATTTTTAAAAATGCTCTGATTCTAAGCGAAATAAAAATGTATACATGAATATTCTTTTCTTTTTGTGAAGAATGGATGAAAGGAACTCGGATGAGGATGAAATGTTTAGGCACAGGTGTTTGTCTGTACATTTTTGAGTTCACCGATGTGTTTCATGGATTCTTTTACTAATATTCTATAATTTACTTTGATGTTCTAAAATGAAACATGAGTTTTTGTAGGTTCGTTCAAAATATTAGAATAAAAATCATGAATTTGTGGTGTCGAAACTTAGAATCTCAGTAATAGAGTTAACATTCGAAACGAAATAAAAACGTTTTATATATTAAAAAGGAAAATAAAAAAAAACACTTCATATTTATATATGAGTTTTTTTTAAATCATTTTTTTTTCGTTTTAAATTTTGCTTAACAAAAGCAAAAGATTTAATTTTATATTAATAAAATAAGAAGGGTTCTCTTTATTTTGATCCTACTTTTACAGTTTTCATTTATTGTTTATTAGAAAAATTGATTAAAAATTGTTTTAAAAACACAAAAAAGGTTTGTTCCTAAAGAGGATTTTTTAGATTCCTCCTGCCAGAATTATTTTTTATGTGATGGAAACTTTCCTCCTCCCAATCTATGGCTTTTATTTTTAAAATAAATATATCTAATGTATAATATAGAATCTAAAACTGTAAGTAATATTAAAAAATCTTAGTATAAAATGATACAAATTAAAAATAAGTGTCAAGAGAATGGAAGTTTTACTTCGAATCAAATACTGTAAGTCAACGATTCTTAAACTTTCGATCGCCACGGCCGTTTTTTTCAAGTATCAGTCTGACATTGCGGACCCTCAAGATTCTGAACACCCCTCCCTGACTACCAACATTTGGCTGAGTGATTTAAATGCTCCTCAATAATCCTAAGACTGTCTCTGCTACTTATACAGACTTTTTTTCCCTTCAAGAAAGCAGTAAACATCTAATTATATAATATATAAAAATATTACAAAATATAATCGGACCTCTATATAACGAAGTCGCTAAATCCCGAAAAAAAGTTCGTTACATGGAAAATTCGTTATATAGAGGTTCATCTTTTTTTAATATACTTTATATAAACCCCATAAAACAAATTTTAAATTCATAAACACTATATAAAAAAGCAATTATTCACACCTTTTTTTAACTTAATATATGTTTATCTTATATATCTTACCCATCAAAAAAGAAAGAAAGAAAAACTGCAAGGAAGTCAAAAAAAAAAAAAATGTCGAAGTATTGACTGGAATTTTTAATATTAGGAAAATAACTTTATACTAAAATTAATGAATTTTAAGGACATTTTATAATTTAAAGCATACAAGTAATATTAAACATACATTATTTATAATTAGAACATGGGGACACGGGACAGTTCCACTGAGGGTGAAAGAGGATATTAAAGATGTTTCTAGTGAACTGGGCAATGGGGGTTAAAGGTTGCACTTTTTGGATGAAACGTCCAGGACTCTATTGCTCTTAGTGAGTTAGGGTCTAATAAAACCAGTTCAAGATTTATGACCACTATATAATGTGTTAAAGAGAGAATAACTTGAAATTTTTTTCAGAAATACTTTAAAAAAGGGAGAACAAAAATTGAATCACAAAAAAAAAATTTTTTTTTGGTTATATAAAAAATGCACTTCGCTATAGAGAGGTTAGTTTATGAAGAAAATCGTGAAATGTTCAAGGTTCCAGGAAAAAGTTCGCTATAAAGAAAAATTCGTAATATGGAGGTTCGACTGTAATTATTTCAAATGAATCAATAATGTACTTAACTGCATTGATTAAAATTTTTAATTAGAAGGTAATTAGTGCTACATTTTTTACAAGTGCTGTTGTATAGATTGATTGTGACCAAATTTAAAAGCATATAATTATTTATGGTAAATTTTAATCGCTTTATTACCAGTTTCATTTAAAAAATGAATCGTTTAAATTACCAATATAACCATTCTTAATAGTGGGAGTAAATTATGGCTCGAAATTAGGTCCTCAAACCCGAAACGAAATTATAAAGCTTTTGAAGGATGGTTGCTTAAATTCTGTCGTAAATAAAGCATTTAAAAAACGGAAAAGACATTTTTCTAATGGATTAGTATCTGAACTTTGAAAAGAAATACATTTTGGCTGCCGATCAAAAGCTCCAAGAGAAAAAATATTTGATAAAAAAAGAAGCTAAAAAGATTTATCGCTGTAGAAAATTCTCTGCATCAAATAACTTTAGCAAAGTAAATACAAGTATCTCAATCGACAATTTGTCTTTAGAAAAAGAAAATTGGTCAGAAAAAAGTGAATAAAAACCAGTCTGTCATCAAATGTCCGCAAAGACTGTAAACAAAAGAAGAAAACGTTCTTGCCCTCAGTATTTAATGCTGTGCAAAAGTAGATACAAAACGTGGATAACTTCTG
The DNA here is from genome assembly GCA_019973935.1 of Trichonephila clavipes. Taxonomy (NCBI): domain Eukaryota; kingdom Metazoa; phylum Arthropoda; class Arachnida; order Araneae; family Nephilidae; genus Trichonephila; species Trichonephila clavipes. The sequence goes on from BMAU01018615.1 coordinate 272,334, forward strand.
CTGAAGCATTGTTTTATCTGTCACCCACAACTGACAAAATGACGATACAAAAAATTTCACTTGAAAAGCGTCGCAAAGACGAATCTGTTTTACAAAAGGCAAGTTGACCATTAGGTGTTATGGTATGGATGGGAATGTCCTCTCAAGGCATAATAAAACCATTTTTTAGAACCAAAGGCTAAATTTGATGCTAAATACTATCAAAATTAAGTTTGGAGAACATTATTAAAGAACCTCATTATTAAAGGAAGAATATTATTAAAGGTCTTTAACCTCAAAGAAACTTTGTTTTTCACCAAGAATCTATACCAAGTCATACTGCAAAATCAACTATAAAAAATGGCTGAAAATAAAATAGTAATAGTTTCCTTCCTCCTGTGAAATGACTAACATCATCCTCTGGCTGTGCTCTTTATAGTTATTTTTTATGGGGATACTTACAAAATAATTAAACAGACGTAAAGTAAGAACACTTCAAGGGCCAATAAAAGGCAATAGAAAAGAAAGTTGGAAAAATACCCCAAAATGGTCGAAAAAACTTTTTTGGCTTGACCTAAAGGTTTACGTAAAGTGTAAAATGCTAAAGAAAACCACATTGAAAATTTCATGAAAATAACTTAATTCAATAAAAATTTATGATGCCCTGAAAGTGGTCACATTATTTTCGAATTAACCTGTATCAGGAGTAATATTTGAAACCTGCAGTCTCAATTCAAGTTCTACGTTTTCTAAAAGGTTTCTGTATTGATTTTAAAATAAAGAAGAGCTTAAAATACTCTTTCGTATAAAATAAAAGTTTAGACACTCATAAAATTTTTCTAGGAGGGCTTTTTGCATTGGAGGCAATTTGCTGATCTTGTCTAGAATAGTGTATTTTTCAAATTTTCTATGTGGTCTTTCAAATTCTGTAAAAAGGGAAATCTTATAAATGAGTGGCCTTCGTGGTTGCCTTAGAAAAGCGTTGATGACCCTCGGGGGTCCACGAGCCCCACTTTAAGAACTGCTGCCGTAAGTGATAAATATAAGAACAAAAGTTTAATAAAAATGCCAAATGCTTCATTCATGACCCTTAAATGTAGTGACCATAATAGCCTAGAGGTTATGGTCACAAACTTGTAGCCAGTGTGTCTCAGTTTTGAGACCTGATGCTCCTGAAGACCTGTCGGGTTAAATCTGTCGAACTCAAAGTCCTCTCGTTGGTGTGGTGGGTTGAGAAGAGGTGCCAGCTCAGGTGTCGTCTTCGTCACTTGACCGAGATTCATAATTACGAGGTAAGTGGCTAACAGCCCTCGTGTTACTCCATATTGGACTGTTAATATATTCTCGTAACTCTTATTAATGCGTAAATGTAGAAAGTCGAGAAGCTATTTTGTTGTTCAGTATGAAAAAATTCAAACTACATTTTTGTGAAGACGACAGGATTGTTCACCTGAAATATTTTCACGTAAATATAAGACCTTGTAAATAATTTCACATGGTTTATTTTTCAATTCCCATTATTAGCTCACGATTTCTATATAGTTATTTATTTATTTATCTTGGTGAAATTTTCAATCGTTAATAAAATACATTTTAAAGCTCTCAATTGAGATGAAATTTCATGTACATGATTATTTTGGATGACAATACAATAATTAAATAATTATTAATAAAAATTAATTGATTAAAACTAATTATTCAAAGAATTACAAATACAGCCACGTTAGGATCATTTTTGGCGATATGTGTCAAAACTTGAAAAGATTTTTTTTTCTCACGTTTCAAAGCATTCAGTTGAACTGAAATTTTATAAACACGATTGTTTTGAATGACAATACGATACTTTAATGATAATAAAAATAAATTACCACTAAATGTTGCGATTCTGTCATATGTACATACATATTTATATTAACTGTAACTATTTAATAAAAAGTAGCTAAAATAAAATTTTTCTCTGTTGATCTAAGTAGGAATTGACTTAAAATTTCTTTTTATATTACTTGTTTTTTATTGGTGATTATATAAAAATCCCCTAACAATTATAAATTAACACATTAGCAAAGCGTTTCTCAAACTTTGGAGCGCAAGCATATCGAAAAGTATAAAAATAAAAGATCATTTTAAAATATTAATTTGTTGAAAAGAAGCAAAATAAAATACATTTTGATGTAATAAAAAATAAAATACATATTTACACACTTACTTTATTTGTATCAGCACTGTACATATTGGATAATTCATTTTAAGAATACTAAGCTTAGAGCAAGTTTAATAATTACCAGTGACCTCCACGGGCTTGTCATAAATACAAGTTCAATATACCTGACCTTGATAATTTGTATGGTTTATAAATTAAATTGAATTGTAGCTTTACATCCAAATACATTATTATTGCGCTGACGGGGGCATGCTGAAAACTATGATTGAAAACTGGGTCGTAATATTGAAAGTTTCGGAAGCTCTGCATTAGCAGGCAAAATGCTTACGAAATTAGACCTCAAGGCATTGAGATAATGCTTAAAATTTTCTATTTTGGAAGGAAATAACTTGATAAATGATTTGCTTGCTTACTGCATATTCCGGCGTATGATGCGCATCTGTATTTTCAAACTGCATTTTCTAACGTCGTGTATATATAGGGTGTTTTTTTTAGAGGTATAGAACTTTAAATTGCAATAAAACAACGATGTATTATTCGATTGACATGAATTTTTTTTATTCCAAAGATAATCTTGTGGCATTACATTTTAAATATGATCAAGCAAGGCGTAGATTCGTCGAATGGGCCCAAAACGAGATCGCCGTTGTTCCCGATTTTCATAAGCGAATTTTGTTTAGCGATGAAGCGCACTTCTGGTTGAATGGCTACGTCAACAAACAAAACTGCCGCATTTGGAGTGAAGCTAATCCACAAGTGTATGTCGAAACACCGTTACATCCAGAAAAACTGACTGTTTGGTGCGCTTTATGGGCTGGTGGAATCCTTCTTCAAAAACGATGAAGGCCACAACGTTACAGTCAATGGTGATCGGTATAGAGCCATGATTACTAACTTTTTCATTCCTGAATTGAACAATCATGATGTCCAGGAGCTGTGGTTCCAACAAGACGGCGCAACATGTCACACAGCTCGTGCCACAATTGATTTATTGAAAGACACGTTGGGTGACCGCCTAATTTCACGTTTTGGACCTGTGAATTGGCCTCCAAGATCTTGTGATTTAACACCGCTGGACTATTTTCTGTGGGGCTATGTAAAGTCATTAGTCTATACGGATAAGACACAAACGCTTGACCATTTGGAAGACAACATTCGCCGTGTTATTGCCGATATACGGCCACAAATGTTGGAAAAAGTCATCGAAAATTGGACGTCCAGATTGGACTACATCCGAGCCAGCCGTGGCAGTCCTATGCCAGAAATCCTATTTAAAATGTAATGCCACAAGATTATCTTTTGAATAAAAAAATTCATGTCAATCGAATAATACATCGTTGTTTTATTGCAATTTAAAGTTCTATACCTCTAAAAAAACACCCTTTAAGAATAAAATGATTAACGAGAAAATTAAAGTCACTGTGGCTAAAGCGTGGGGTGCTCGATATCAATTGTTATAATTTCTTACTAGTTCTATTCCGGAAGACAGAGTTAGTGTAATATTGTAGTGCAGTAGCGCACACAGAAGTTTTCAAGGGGGTCAGGGTCGAAAGTCCACCATTCTTGTATCATGCTCCTTTTGATTTTGTCGATTTTGGGGAGCAAAAAACAGTAAAAAACTAATTATTTTATAAATAATTAGTATTAATTAATAAAATTAATCATTAAAAACAAATATTTAATTAAATTTTACGTATTATATACTTAAAATTATAATCAATCGGGAAAAAATCAAGGGCTTTGGGGGGGTCCGGACCCCTAGGACGCCCTTCCTGTGTGCGCCACTGTTGTAGTACAAAGAACCCCACTCTTCCTTTTTATTTTGTTTTTGTCTTAAATGGGTTTTTTTTTTCAAATTTGTTTTATATTATATAATTGTGTTACCACTTACGTCTGTAAGTCTCATTTTATGCAATGTGGAGCATGAGGAGTTTTGCAAATAAATTAATTAAAAAAAATTTAAAAAAGCACCCCATGTGCTTTTGCCACAGTGACATTAATTTTCTCGTTAATCATTTTATTCTTATATTGAGAAATACTTTTTACTTTTGTGAAGGCGCTCCCTTCGGATGCCCTTCTCCTTTATTATTAGCGTAACCTAGAGGTGTAGGATTAACGGATGAACTAGAAGCAGACATGATCTTAATCTGACTTTATTAACTTAAGCGTCTAACAAATTAGATAATAGTAATATATGAGAGAATCTACGGTGGCTAAACACACAATATATATAATACCGAAATCACGTAACCCGGGCCATTATCAATACTAACTCGCCTAAGCTTTATTCCTAGACTATCACAGATCCTAATATTAAATAGTCACTCCTACCTTTAATGTAGACTGAAGTATCGATCACTATAATCCAAGATGAAATTGCTGTTTACTCGAGTGCAATGGTATGCACCTTGACTTAAGGGCTCTCTATCACGTATGATTTCTGTTTGCTGTACTTAAAAGTTTCCAAAACCTGTTCACGCTTGAACCACGGATTATCTTTATCATTCCTCAAATTGCCACCCAGCTTACTCTAAGTTCTGACATTTAAAAGCTTCCTAATTTGCATCTTTCCTTCACGCTTCACTTCTTGGATTTGGTTGGAAAAGAGTTGCCATTAATTCTGGCCCCAAAGAACCCAGAGGACATGTTACTGAAAAGACGCGTGAGCCCGTCACACTTTTTAGTTCGATTCACTTCAAAAGCGCGTTTTTTATTTTCAAACTATAATTTATTTAAAAAGACATTTGAAATGTACATGCGCAATGCTCTTATCTTTTTTTAAGTCAAGCAATAGTTTGTGAGTGGATAATGAAAGCAAGAATTCAATGAGGCACAACAAGGGTGTCTAACTCCAAGGCTGGCTTGGGCCAAATAAACTAAGGTTTAACTTAAGGAAAAAGAATTGTTTTCATTTAAAACTGTTAACCAGACATGAATGTGTTAAAAATATTTTACATGGAAAATTTTGTTGTATGTAATGTTGGCGAGCTTGGCTTAGTTGGGAGCGCCAATATTCCAAAAAGGTTACTGTACAAGCCTCGCTAGTGGCAGTCAACTTATTGTTGTGTAGGAGAGATCTCTCGCTTTTTCTTCGTAATCAGCGGGACAAATGTCCCCCATAATAAACATTGGATTGGAAACGCATCTTTGTTGTTCTTGAATTATCGTTTTCGTACACCTCTTTCCTCTCGCCACTATAAGGTACGTCATTTCTTTTAAATAAACCATATTTATATACACTTGTAGAAATCTAATCTTTTTATGCTTATCTTTTCATTACTTTTAAAGCTATCATTTATATATCCGGCATATAACACGCACCCGTAACATTTGATCTCATTCAATTCCTACTTTAGCACACACTCTCTATATATTTATTTGTGTATTGGTGGAATTTTCAATCGTTAATAAAATACATTTTAAAGCGCTCGATTGAGCTGAAATTTTATATACATGATTATTTTAGGTGAAGATACAATAATTTAATTATTATTAATAAAAATTAATTGATTAAAACTAATTATTCAAAGAATTACAAATACAGCCACGTTGACATCATTTTTGGTGACTTGTGTCAAAACTTGAAAAGTTTTTTTTCTCACGTTTTACAGCATTCAGTTGCACTGAACTTTTCTAAACATGATTGTTTTGGATGACAATACGATAGTTTAATGGTAATAAAAATGAGTTACCACTAAATGTTGTGATTCTGTCATATGTATATATACATATTTATATTCATTGCAACTATTTAATAAAAAGTAGCTAAAAATTTTTCTTTGTTGATTTAAGTAGGAATTGACTTAAAAATTTTTTCAAATTACTTGTTTTTTGTGTTAAATGTGCGCGCTATACGTCGGATTTTTCGATAACTTTCGAGTACCAAATGAAAATGTTTTATAGCTATTAATTTCTATTTTAAAGTATTCGACTACCCTAAAATTGCGAATTTTGCCAAAAGTTCACAATTTTTTTTCTGATTTTATTTTATAGTTCATCGTATTAGCTTTATAAAAATACCAATTTTATTATTTTCCATTCTCTAGAATAAAAACTACGATTCAATCCTAGGAGAGCCCACACCCTTGGCACAAATTACTTTGGTTGGCGATAATTGCGCCATCTAGGTAACCCTACTTTTAAACACTATATATGGCAACCCTAACTATTTCTAGCATTTTCGTATTTTGTGGGGGCGCATTTCGAATTTCATTTTGTTGTTGGGCTCCGGGACAGCTGCATGATGTGAGGGAATATACTTTAGAATTTTTTACTTTGTTGAATGCGAAAGGTAAGAAATAATTGATTGAATAGTGTATGAAGGAAGGATTGATTGCTTAGAGTTATGAATGTCCTAAATGTAATGATCGGCATGATGTAACATGGTCGGCAATAAAACGCTTTCTTCGAAATCTTACCAGCCACGCCGAATGTATGTTTGACCATTACCTCGCAGAATAAATATGGCGGCGCTCACACGATCATTCACTTAGCGATTAGACCTGTAAGGCTTTTTTAAAATCTGTTGTTACACTGTACCCTCCACTCGGAAAAGATCAGCAGTAAGAAAATAAATGCTGTTTTTATGTTTTTTACCTTAAATGTTTAATTTCTGTATTGTTTACTTATATTTTCATTACACATCCACTTTATCCCGCTATATTCCCTTGCCGCCATTGTCGGTTTCGCTTGGCGCCATCTTGTCCTGGCTTGGCGCTTTTTTCGGTTTGTCGCCAAGAGTGTGGGCTCTCCTAGGATTTTACCAAAACTACAAGTGTTTTAGTAAAAGCAGATGCCATTGCTTTAAGCAAGATATCATACTTTAAAACGCGTTTTACTCGAAATGCGGGTTTTTTTTTTTTTGGTTTTTTTTGGGAAATTCTCAAATGAGGGAAGCAATTGCTCAAAAAGTTTTGAAAATAATTAACTGAAATTTTTTGTGTATATTCTGTGCAATAGTAGAAGTGTTTTAACCCCCAGATTTATCAATCACTGTTTTATTACAAAATTTACAGTCCCATATGTTAATATAATCACTATTTTTTAAGCAATTTCATGTAATAACTAAGATAAAGTGTTCTAGTTTTTGTAAAAATTAAAATATCTCTCATCTTGAAAGTTATTTCAAAAATAAAATATCAACACATCAGAATTGAAAATTTGTTCATAAACTTTTGGTGTAGAATGGGCTATTTGCACGACAGGCAGACGCCAAGTAAGTAATCACGTGATTCCGGCTGCAATATCAACAAGTGTTTATTCATAAAGTTTGTTTACCTATAGCAGGGGTGGCGAACCTTTATGATTCCACGTGCCATTTTTTCTAAAAAATATGTTTCAAGAGGTATATGCGTGCCGTCAAATAATTTTGACTTGTGACTATTGAGACAATAATGAAACTAAGTACTAATAACTCAAAACTCTATTTATTTTGAAAAAATATACATTTTGCACCTTATAGTAGTAAATATTTTAGTTATACGTGTAATTTAAATTAAAGTAACATTAGTTTGATTTCTGCTGCTGATGATTAGATGAAAAATAACGCACATAAGGATTGAAGATGTTACTTTTAACAAAATACATGCTGAATTGGAGCCACCTGTCAAACAGTTTCTAAGCGAGTTTTTATTGCTATTCATCTCCGAAAATAATGACTCGCTGGAGTAGGTAGATGAAATTATGGTTAAAATAGACGTCCCAGCTTTTTCAAGCAGTTTAATGTGTCTGGAATTGAATTACATGGTTCCAAAATTTCATTATTAGCATTTTTATCTATATTGCTTGTTAAACTTTCTGTTTCAATGAATTTCAACTTTATACTTTTTTAAACAAATTTTTAAATTCATATTAAGGTATCCGACTACGTTCGGAACCGTGGTTTTGCAAAAGCGCATAAATGGATAATTTTCATGATATTTAGTGTCACTTAGATTAGAACACATGTATAAAATTGTTTTAAGGACATTTTGACAAAAAAAATTATTTAAATACAATATTTTGGCAAAAAATTAGCTTAGAATATTTTTTTCAAAATGTTCTCCTTTTGTGAAAAATGCTTCTATTATAATAATATTTTTCCTGTATGTAGCTCAAACTTTACTACAGAGGCTCAACTAGAATTTTTGAAATATATAATTTGGAAGTGGGTTTATTCATATTTTACGACAACAGACGGGAGCAATTTTAAGAAAAAAACGCCAATAATTATTTCAATTGGTGGTAACTTTGAAAATAATGTGAATTTTTCAAAAATTGTAGTTGAGCCTCAGTAGAGAGATCTGAGCTATATAAAGGCAAAATATTATTATAATAATAGCATTTTTCACAAAAAGAGAACATTTTGAAAAAAGATTATTCTAAGTTCATTTTTTTTATAATGTATTTAAATAAATTTTTTGTCAAAATGTCCTTAAAACAATTTTATGCATGTATTCTAATCTGAGTGACTAAATATCATGAAAATTATCCATTTATGTTCTTTTTTAAAATCACGGTTCCGAACGTAGTCGGATACTTTAAACTAGACTGGAAATTAATCGGTTGCATTTCAAAATTTTCAGTTTCCAACCAATCGAATTGGGATAAGTTCGGTTTATTAAATGAAATCACATCAGGGTACATAAGAAAACTTGAACATTTCTGATAATTCTTTGAATTGAGAATATCTCGCAGAAAACTGCGACCGATTACTCAGCACTTCATACTGAAGGTTATTTTGAATTAAAACGCAAACCTTTTTGATCGAAGGCGTGCCAAAAATATTATGTCGCGTGCCATCAATGGCACGCGTGCCAGTGGTTCGCCATCCCTGACCTATAGTTTTGTTGATGACATTCTTGTGTCTTAATTTTATCTAATTAAAAATATATGATATCATTGTATTTTTTGCATTATTTAGTGTATATATTTGTTAGGAAATATTTTTAACAACTCTTTTATATAATTTTTGTTTTATTCTAATTTATTTATCTGATTAGGTATTCATCTGCTTCGTTAGTATTATCTGGTTAGTGTTAGCTGGGATATTTATTTATAGTTCTTGATACACTTAGATATAGCTCTTAGTTATTTTAGTTATTAATTAATTTTGTAGTTCTTTATTTCATATTTTTTCACAAGAATGCCTTACAGTATAGGTTCGAAACAGCTTCTTTTGAAAAAATTCAACTTGCACTAGAGAGATATTATAAGTGCGAAGTTTTCCAGTGCCACTGGAAATCGAAAAGTTGCTGCGAATGTGTCGAAAGAATTAAAATTATTTGACGATAAATTCGTGAGCAACATATAATTTACTGAGCCTGATTGCTTAGTGAATGATTTTTTTTTTATTCAAGGTCTTGTAAAAGCAGAAATGAAGAAGAGAGTGAAGTACAAGCCATCTGTTCAAATCAGAACAACTAGTCAGATAAGTTATAAATTATTTTGTTTTATAGGTACTTTTTTTAAAGCTATTATGATTGCATTACTATTTACTCATTTATGCTTTAATGTAACTCATTGTTTTAAAATACAAAATAGGATTTTATGCATTAACATTGATATTTATCATTTAATTGTAAGTTGATTTCAAAAGATTAAAAGTAATGACAACTATTCAAATTTAGCAGCTTTTTAAGCATCCGTAAAAGAAATGTGAGTGGGCTAATTTATATTTTTTTAATAGCTACATTATCAGTGATAAGTTTATAATTTAATTCTAATTTTTTAGCGTAGCATTGAATATTTTATTTAATTGTCGATCAGTTATTTGACGAAAATCAATTTTATTTTTACAATATGTTGCATATAAATACTTTGCAAAATTATGAAGCATTTGAAGATGTTTGAAATTATTCTAATAAAATAACACTACATCTGTTATGAAAACGTTTGGTTCTATAACATTTAAAAAATAGGAAGTTGCTTCAAAGAATTCGAAGAGAACGTTTATTCCATTAGGATTAGCTGAGCTAGCGTCAAAACATTGCAACAAGTCTAATCAAAATATACTGACTGTTTCCAATCGGATAATCTGAAGTAGGTTACAAGAAATTGTTTCCAGATTTACAAATATGAATATAAATACAGTTAGATTACATAAAATACAAAATATAGTTAATTACAAATGCCTAAATATAAAATTCATTTTAAAAATTAATTATTTTTCAAATTATAATGTTCTATAATTTTATTATATTTTTGTTTGTTTATTGATTACTTTTCAAAATATAATGTTCTATAATTTTATTATATTTTTCTTTGTTGAGTTGAATAATATTTGTCTCAACACATCTTTGACTGTCCGATTTACTTACTAATTATCCTTTAAAAGTGTTTCGAAATTTTTTTAGAAATGACTTATAAGATAATACACTATTAAGTTAAAAGAAAAATTACTTATATTAATGTATAATTTGTAAAATGCATAATTTGTGTAATGCAAAAAAGTGTAATTTTTCTGAAAATAACACGCATTAAATAAGGATGGGTATGCGACACTTGGATCACAAAGTAAAATTAATGGGAGTATGAACTATATTAAAAATGTACATTACAATTTTTAATAGCACATTCAATATTTTTTTTCTTCATATCAAGTGCCTTTTACATGTTGATCTAATATTTTTAAATTATACAATATTAAGGGAATGAATGTTTCATCAGAAAAGGTACAGTAATTTTCAGAAATGCAATTTAATTATCCTCAGTTTTAAATATATTTTTTTCTTATTGTGTGAGTTACATATCTATAAATAGATGGTTCCAAAATACTTGTAAAAAAGTTTACATGTTTGAACCATTGCTTATCTCGTATTAGAGAATTAAAATATGAAAGTTTTTGATTAATAAATATTTATGCATTGATGAAATGAGTTTTATTTTTACAGCACAATGAAATGCAAATTAGATTGAAAGAATACAATACATGTATATAAATGAATAGTTGCATAAACCATCCATTCACAATTAAATTAAAAATTTATCTGATGTAGACAAAACAAATATTTTTATACAATTTAAATGATGATTAACACTATTTAAAAATATGCGAATTTAAAACAAAAAAAAATCACAAGATTGTTGTGATAGACATTCCACAAACTTTTCAGGTTATAAAAGTAATTGAATACATTTCAGCCGCAGAATTGAAAAATAAGAATTTTTAAAACAGACCTAACAAATAATTTCCAGTAATTGAGTTGTTTTTGTTTTTTAAATTGGCATAAGTCACTTTGTTTTTAAAACTAAATAGTATCCTTTTTCAAAAAAAAAAAAAATGTTTGGGTACAGTAACAGTAAAAATAATTCATGCTTTATCAAATTATATTAAGTTGATTTTGAAAGCAAAAAGTCAGTTTGACCAGCTTATTTCACTACTTAAAAATTAAGAATTTAAGTTTTTCAAACTCATAAAATGCCCAATTTTTAAAATTTTTTAGTCGTTTTAAGTGATTAGTGTGTTTCATAGATTATAGCGCACAAAAGTTATTACGGATTTGAAAATCTATACCCTTGTTGGTTTTTAATAATTATTTAATAAAAATTGGCCTTGAAATCAATTTTATAATTATGTAACTATGAGAACTCAAAACATAATCAAGCAGAAATAATTTGAGTAATGAAAATTGAAATTAATAAATCCAAATAAACAACTCAGTTACAGTAACACATAGCAAATTATTTACATTTAATTCATATTGTTGGCCTAATTATCGGAATGCGTAACTCTTTCTGGGGTGTTTGTTTGATACAGGAGTGCTACGCGTCATTTCTGAACGCAAAAAAGAATAATTAACTATACGAGTTTAAGAGCAAAATAGTCGACAAGAACTCACGAGAATCATGTGATCGTGACGTCACATGAATTTAGTCCATTGGCCACGTGTATGCTATTTTTTGTAAATTTTTACCAATTTTTCCCATTTTGATAACAATAATTTCTTTTTCTCTTCTTAATTTTAGCATATTTTTATTAAAATCTACTAATGAAATCTACTCCCCCCCCAAATCCTTATACCTCCTTTTTTTTTAAAAAAAAAAGTCGCCTCAAGTAGTCGGATACCTTAAATAGCTCGATAATTTTACTTTGTTTAGAAATATTTCAAAAGATGAAAAGCAAATATTAACTTATTCGACATTTTTATATTGCTGAATTGTACATAAATAAATATTTATAAATAATTTATATATTGGAACTATATGAAATAATTAGAGGTGGTAAGAATATTATACTTTTTACTCTTTAATTGAATGAAACTAATATTCATAAGTTGGTATGCAGTTATATTTTTCCTAAAGAACTTAAACAGAATATTGACAATAAACATGACCATTACTAAAATTTGAGTTAGAATATTTCTAAATATTACTACATTTCAGTCAAACTACTTAATTGACATACCGATTCCGATTTTTAAATTTCACAATCAAGTTGGTGAAGTGTTTAACTAAATGCCAAGCTGTTTCAAAGAGTTCGAAAATTACCATCAAAGATATCCCCAACCACAATCCCAGTTCACCTCCCAAGTGACTAAGTATTTCAGGTTTCTGAAACTTTGGCTTTTGTTCGTAGTTTTTCTGAAGAAGACTTCGGTAAGAAACTTTAAGCTTTGCTTTACTTTGCCTTTCCAATTTGAATTCAGTTAGATTACAGTCTTTCGCTTCTTTTTCTTTGAGAAATGCGACTTTGGAAGGCCATTTCGAAACCGAGATCTTTTCTCTGTAGTTAGTAGAAGTGCAAGGTAAGGGACACTTGCAAGCGGATTTTTGCTCTAGTAAAAGAGATAGAGCATCGTCTAGACAACACATTTCTGTAGTGTTTGTCAAATTGCAAGGTTTCTGAGACGTCTTCGATGGCCAAGTTGGATCAATGCAGCCACATGTTCTGAAGTTGATGTCTTGAATACAATTTCGTATACATGAATTTTGATTTTCGTGATATGGCCACGCATTATATTCTATGCAGTGATCTCTGTAGGGAGAAGGTAGTCTTTTGTTCACCGATTGCGTCAGTACCACAGATGTTTCGAACCCTGGACTGACATCCAATCCACTCTCTTCAAGATTGGGTGCCTCTTTTGGGTTGTGAATAATGACTCGTGCTCCAACAGTTCGAGAAATATCCATATATTCACTGTGTTTCAAATTTAAAGTCAATTCTAAGCCAGTGAAGTCTCCTATGTGAGATATCATTAATGTTTCTTCGTTGTGATTACTTTTGTTGAAGGTAAAACAATTTCCATAATGTAGGTCCTGAAATTCTTCGAAATCTTCAACAGAACACGGTTGTCCATTGAAGGAGCATTTGGGGATAAATTCCTTACCCTGATAACCTATGGCCTTTCGCCTATCTTTATCTAAGGCTAAATATTCTACCAAAAATTGAGCCATAATGTCGTTCTCTTTGTCTAATTTACCACTGAGTGCGGATGTACAAGTATGCAAACCTCGTCGTTCTGATATTATAACATGAAGTTTAAAATTTATGCCACTTTCCAATATCAAAGGATGAAGACAGCTTTCTAAAGTATTGTTGAGGTTCAAGCAGTTTTTGTAAGTTTTCTTCATTCGGTTCAAGTTACAAACGGTGACTGCAGGGAAATCTAAATGCCATTTCTGTTCCACTTGCACATTGACAACTACTGGATATTGTAAGTAACATTTTGTGACACGATATGCTTGACAAAAGGATATTATAAGACCACATGTTAGAATAAACAGCCAAAGCAGTTTGCGATAAGGATTTCGACAGCGCCCTAGTTGAGATACAGCATATACAGACGATTTCTCAAGTAATTGCTTTGAAATTGAGTAGAACTGATTTTCTCCATTATGTTTTCCTTTTCGGCAAGACAAAGTTTTATCATTCATAACTCCATGGACTTTTGCTTTAAAATGCATCGCTTCCATAATCTATAACTGTCTCGAGGAAAAATTATTTAAGAATTGATATGTTTTAAAGGAGGTATTTGAAAGTATGAAAAAAATATCTTACTTAACTATTTCCTTTAATACTTTATATTTCATTAACTTTCAAATGTATAAAAATTACTTCATGTAGCCTGTAGATATAGAATGATTAACGCAGCAGGGCAACGAATGAAAAATGTTTCTTTTCGATTGTCTGTCGAACAAAAGGGTACTGAACAAAATATGGTTTGCTTTCAGAAAGAATAAATTGAGCACGACAGCAAGAAAGTGATTAGCGTGAAATTTATTTAAAAAAACCTAATAAACTCTGACTTATTGTTTTAAAAAGTGGCAACAGTTTCTCAATACAGATATTATTGGCATGTTTTTCGATATATCGCTTCATAAATTACGTACACTTTTAAGCAGAAACAATTCGATACAAATCATTACAATGGTTATATGCCTGTGTTTAGCTTTATTGATTCTTATATAATGAATATCGATTTGCGAAAAGAAAATTTATTTCGATAACGAACACGTGAGATACATTTAAAATGAATGTCTTCTGACCTTGCACGTTTTTCTTCTTAAATAATTGTTTGCATATCGTTTTAGATAATAAAAATACATGCAATCTGTCATTCAAAACACAAGAAATGCATGTTTTACCGATATATAATATAACAAAACTGTAGCTTTTTGACAAATTCAAATAAAGACAATTGTATTGAATTTGTTTAATTTATCTGTTGATAAGTAAAATCTACCATTAAGATTTTAATGTGTAAATAAAAAAGTACGCGTTACTGAAAAAAAATAAATAAAAAAATACACCCCTTTCATTCTTGAAGAATGTATATATTTTTGTTTGGTTAAACTTTATTAAAACAGTTATACAAAATTTTCAAAAAAAAAAAATCTTATGTAAAATTAAATTAGTTGTATAAATTTCGTACCAGATATCGTACAGAATGGTACGAAAAAACTCACAACAACGCTAGATCTATGCGGTGCGTATTTTAGGTATGGAAAAACGAGACAAAGTAGGAAATGATACAACACACAAATCACTAAGTAATGGCCATTAAAATATTATTTAGTTAAGGGGAGCTTAAGTGAAGATAGAACGCTACGAACTGCATCTAATGACAATAATTGTAAGAAATTGTACCGGCATGGCATGGTGGCATTACTATATACCACAAACCTAAAATTTGCTAATATATTTTCTAAATAAAATCAAGAAGGAAAGGCCTAGCTGATTGCAAATTTTGCCAACAAGAGTTTTTTAATGAATCCAAAGGCATTACATGTTGTTTTATGAATCGTTAGAAAGCATTCAAAGCTTCTGGGAAATATTCAATATTCGCTATAAGTTTTACTTTACCTGTTTGTGTTTTATTATTTAATTTGTTATAGTAAAAAGGATAAAATTGCGGTAGCTAGTCTCCGAGAATATACAAGTTTAGTTTAATGGGTATGAGTGGAATTAAAGACGGTATTTATGGGTTAGCAGATTTGATGGTTTGTGTAGCTTTGCTTTTTCAAAAAGTAGATTTACAGTAAGAACAAGTAAGATAAAAAAAATTTTTTTTAAGTCAATTCCTACTTAGATCAACAAAGAAAATTTTTATTTTAGCTACTTTTTACTAAATAGTTACAATTAATATAAATATGTATATTCATATGACAGAATCACTACATTAAGTGGTAATTAATTTTTATTAATTATCATTAAAGTATCGTATTGTCATCCAAAACAATCGTCGTGTATATACAATCGTGTATATAAAATTTCAGTTCAACTGAATGCTTTAAAACGTGAGAAAAGAACCTTTTCCAGTTTTGACACAAGTCGCCAAAAATGATGCCAACGTGGCTGTATTTGTAATTCTTTAAATAATTAGCTTTAATCAATTAATTTTTATTAATTATTATTAAATTATTGTATTGTCATCCAAAATAATCATGTAAAGGGTGTTTTTTTTTTAGAGGTATAGAACTTTAAATTGCAATAAAACAACGATGTATTATTCGATTGACATGAATTTTTTTATTCGAAAGATAATCTTGTGGCATTACATGTTAAATATGATTTCTGGCATAGGACTGCCACGGCTGGCTCGGATGTAGTCCAATCTGGACGTCTAATTTTCGATGACTTTTTCCAACATTTGTGGCCGTATATAGGCAATAACACGGCGAATGTTGTATTCCAAATGGTCAAGCGTTTGTGGCTTATCCGCATAGACCAATGACTTTACATAGCCCCACAAAAAATAGTCTACCGGTGTTAAATCACAAGATCTTGGAGGCCAATTCACAGGTCCAAAACGTGAAATTAGGCTGTCACCAAACGTGTCTTTCAATAAATCGATTGTGGCACGAGCTGTGTGACATGTCGCGCCGTCTTGTTGGAACCACAGCTCCTGGACATCATGATTGTTCAATTCAGGAATGAAAAAGTTAGTAATCATGGCTCTATACCGATCACCATTGACTGTAACGTTGTGGCCTTCATCGTTTTTGAAGAAGGATTCCACCAGCCCATAAAGCGCACCAAACAGTCAGTTTTTCTGGATGTAACGGTGTTTCGACATACACTTGTGGATTAGCTTCACTCCAAATGCGGCAGTTTTGTTTGTTGACGTAGCCATTCAACCAGAAGTGCGCTTCATCGCTAAACAAAATTCGCTTATGAAAATCGGGAACAAGGGCAATCTCGTTTTGGGCCCATTCGACGAATCTACGCCTTGCTTGATGATCGTTTTGATGAATTGCCAAACCAAACTGAGAATAAATCACTTGACAGCTGTTAAATCGGTCGCCATCTTGGAAAGTAATGCCAACTTAAACTTCTATACCTGGAAAAAAAACACCCTTTATATAAAATTTCAGCTCAATTGAGCACTTTAAAATGTATTTTATTAACGATTGAAAATGCCACAAGATAAATAAATATATAGAGAGTGTGACCTAATAGTAGTAATTGAAAAATTGCAATGAAAACAATTTAAATTAAAAGTTTATGGGAAAGAAACATAATCAGCCGTAGAAGAAGAGCAATTCTTTCCCGTAGTAATCCTATGTAAAAACAAATATATGACAACTATAACGAAAATTAAAGATGAAAATATTCATTAATTCTTTCTATAAATTAGAATTTAAACAAAAAGAATTAAATAATTTGATGATTAAGTATTAAAAAAAATTTTAAAACATTTTTCAAAATGTATATAGCGCTTTTAAAAAATATGTAACAGGCTCTCCCGCGCATATTTTTACTAGCCTCTGGGTTTGTTTAATTACGATGTTTGGTATAGCCTCACCTTGCGAAAGTGTAAATAAGCATTATTATTTACATAGTAGTGTAGTGAATAGGAGCTCGGAGTAGAATTAAACGGCTTTATTGAATTGTTACGGAGATTAGAATAACTTTACCAGTTGCAGTTCATACAGCTTTTCCTGTGTGTGTGTGTGAATCGGACCTAGTTATTACCAAGTTTTTACACACACACAAGCTTTTATTTAACTTGCAATGTAATTTATTCGGGTGGAATCTTGCAACTCCATTTTGAAGCTGATATCTTCAACCGATTGAGCTGAAATTTTGTATACACGTTTAGTTTGGACGACAATGCATGTTTCGACAATTTATGTTCCGATATAGCAATTAGTTAAAAAGATATTAATTAAAAACCTTAAAACGCATAATTGTTTTACCCTGTAGACTGCATATTCCTCTGTGCTCTGTGATTCAAATTGAAGAACGATGAGGGGAAAATTGTTTTTTGAGTTTTGACGTTTTTAAAACAGCGATCTAATTTTTCTATGAAACTCGAACAAAAAATAATTACATAATCGGAAAGATCCTTTATTCTGCCACGATACGGTATAATTTTTTTTTTATAAAATAATAACAGTTGTATTTTTAACGATTTTTTTAAAAAATAAGTCAAAATCGATAGCGCACACAGGAATTTTTCAAGGGGGAGGGAGAGGGGGTTCCGGGGTCGAAAGTTCACAATTCTTGTATCATGCTCCTTTTGATTTTGTCGATTTTCGGGAACAAAATACAGTAAAAAACTAATTTTTGAATAACTAATTAGCATTAATTAATAAAATTAATCATTAGTAACAAGTAATTAAATTTTACGTACTATATACTTAGAATTATAATCAATCGAAAAAAAAGCAAAGGGTTTGGGGGGTCTGGACTCTCCCCCCCTCCTTGTGGGCCCCACTGGTCAAAATTTATAAGTTTTTATGAAAATGATTTCTAAACTGTTCCGTATGAATTTCTTTTCGTGTTAATGAATCGTTATTTTACACTAAAAAAGTTCATGCTTTTCTCTTTTTAGAATCAGTCATTTAAAAAATAAAATGTTGAAAACTTTTTTTTACAATATTTCAAAAAATACTCGCAATTTTAATTAAATATTTAATAACTTCGTCATTTATAAAGATAATAACACGAAACTTTTTTTTCGTGAGTAGAATAATATTATCTACGAATAATATTATGCACGAAGGTTGGAAAAATTGCTTAAAAGTTACGGATTTTAAAAAATTGTTTGCGTTTTTCGTCTAATACCCTTTTGCGAGAGTTTAAACATGCAATATTTTTGTTACATTTTTGTTTAAAAAATACCGTTGTTTGCAATCGATGTGAGAAGTTTGAAAGCATTAACTTAAAAACTAAGCCCTCAAAAAATAATGAAAACTTCAATAAAAACGCGATTTAACAAAAAAAAAAGTCAAGGGTTTGGCGAAATTAACCGCCAAACGACCTTTCAACAATGCTGCGTTGAATGAGATGAACAGACTGAGAAACCTATTCAGCGATAACTAAAAAAGTAAAAAATAAATTAAAAATAAAAAGCCCCAGGTTACCATGTTTTTTTATTAACTCGCTTTCTTGTGTGTCTGTCTGGGTGGGAATTTTGTAATGATATTAAACTAACTTTCCGATGAGCTAGAGATTTGAAATTTGGACCATAGCTCAGAAGTGGATGACAATGCATGAAAATGTAAAAAGAGAAGTTCTAGTCATGAACCCGGGCCCCCGAAGAGGCCTGTATGTTTATCTGGGTAGAATTTTGTAATTGAATTTAGACTAACTTTCCGATGAGCCAGAGACTTGAAATTTGGACCACAGCTCAGACGGGGATGACACTTTATGAAAATTTGAAAAAAAAAAGTTTTAGTCTCGAACCCAAACCCCCGAAGAGGTGGACATAATTCCGGAACTTACACGAACGAAGACCACCTGTCGATAGCACGGGTCGAGTTGCGTCTACGTATTCAATTTCGGGGCTCTTGGATCAAAGAGGGGCTCCCAGGTTACCATGTTTTTTTATTAACTGGCCTTCAAAAAATCGCTTTATTGACAAGAGTGCGCACTCTTTTGACCGTGTGAACACTTAACCAGTCAGCCTGTCAGCTAGGTGAAGAAAGCAAATGCAAATAACCACGCGAAAACCTCTGGTTATTGTTTAGTATTAACTGTAACTGTGCTCAATTTGAATGTGAAGGAGTCTGAATTTAGAAATGACGAATTAAAGTTGATTTGAGCTAACCGCAATAGTAATTCTTTGAGAGCAGTTTTACAAGTTTAGAGAAGCTTTACTTGTAAAGAGTGTTTTTTTTCCCAGGTATAGAAGTTTAAGTTGGCACTACTTTCCAAGATGGCGACCGATTTAACAGCTGTCAAGTGATTTATTCTCAGTTTGGTTTGGCAATTCATCAAAACGATCATCAAGCAAGGCGTAGATTCGTCGAATGGGCCCAAAACGAGATTGCCGTTGTTCCCGATTTTCATAAGCGAATTTTGTTTAGCGATGAAGCGCACTTCTGGTTGAATGGCTACGTCAACAAACAAAACTGCCGCATTTGGAGTGAAGCTAATCCACAAGTGTATGTCGAAACACCGTTACATCCAGAAAAACTGACTGTTTGGTGCGCTTTATGGGCTGGTGGAATCCTTCTTCAAAAACGATGAAGGCCACAACGTTACAGTCAATGGTGATCGGCATAGAGCCATGATTACTAACTTTTTCATTCCTGAATTGAACAATCATGATGTCCAGGAGCTGTGGTTCCAACAAGACGGCGCAACATGTCACACAGCTCGTGCCACAATCGATTTATTGAAAGACACGTTTGGTGACAGCCTAATTTCACGTTTTGGACCTGTGAATTGGCCTCCAAGATCTTGTGATTTAACACCGCTAGACTATTTTCTGTGGGGCTATGTAAAGTCATTGGTCTATGCGGATAAGCTACAAAAGCTTGACCATTTGGAAGACAACATTCGCCGTGTTATTGCCGATATACGGCCACAAATGTTGGAAAAAGTCATCGAAAATTGGACGTCCAGATTGGACTACATCCGAGCCAGCCATGCAGTCCTATGCCAGAAATCATATTTAAAATGTAATGCCACAAGATTATCTTTCGAATAAAAAAAATTCATGTCAATCGAATATTACATCGTTGTTTTATTGCAATTTAAAGTTCTATACCTCTAAAAAAAACACCCTTTATTTAAGCAAAATATGGAAAAGAAATAAAAAAAAAACTTTTTATGTACTCTAAATTTTAATTACCAATTACCAGTTAGTCGTTATTATAATAAGAAATCATTTAAATAAATAAAATAATTATTAATTACCATGTTTTTATTAACTCGCTTTCTTGTCTGTCCACGTGGAATTTTGCAATTGATTTTAAACTAACTTCCCGATGAGCTAGAGACTTGAAATTTGAACTATAACTCAGAAGTGGATGACAATGCATGAAAATGTGAAAAAAAGAAGAAACGAAATGGAGAAGAGAAAATTGAAAAAAACGAAAACAAAAATTTTGCTTTTCAGTCCGTTATAAAAACATTGTACATTAAAAAGTTTTTTAGATAATATATTTGTTAAAAGTCTCTATCTAGAAATCTCAATATAAATATCGTAAAATCCGGCGGTTCAAGTGTAGTATAGGGGGCCACTTGGCGCAGTCCTTTATTTTGGTGACTAAAAGTGGTCACCAAGGTACTTTTTTGGTATTATTTATTTTAGAATGAATTCGATATCTCACCATGACATTTAGATAAAAATCGAAAAATCCGAAGAAAAATCGCCAAATTAAAAGTGGCCCCCCTATACTACACTTGAACCAATCCGGCGTATAACGCGCAATTTTAACACAAAAAATAAAAGTGAAATTTACGGGTGCGCGTTATACGCCGGGTATAAAAATGATTGCTTCACAAATAAAAAAAAGAGATGAGCATAAGAAAAATTAAACATTTGCATAGACAAAATACTATACAGTAGAACGTCGTTTATCCGAACGATTATTACCTTCAAATATCCGAACTAGTTTTTCTTTTTGTCAACTAGATGTACTGGATATGAATGCAATGGAAAGCGAAAAATAAGTGATTATTTTCCACAATAAAGGTAAAATTGCGACATTTTGCACCTCTATTTTGCTTTTTCTTCAAGCATGTTTCCCGCATGGGTTGATTTTCAATATTCGTACAGTGCCCAGTTTCATATACTGCATGGATCGCATTCGGTTATCCGAACAATCGCCTATCCGAACGGTGTCCGATCCCAATTGATTCGGATAAACGACGTTTTACTGTATATTCAAAAGAAATGACATACCTATTGACGTTAAAGGGTTCTATTCTGATAGTAGTATTTTTTGAAAATCCTGGGATTATTACTCGAATAAATGGATTAAAAACATACGAGCATTGTAAACGTACTCTTCTGGTTCCTTTGTAAAAATGGGGGTGCGGGTTATACGGCGAATTTATAACCCCCCCTAGAAATTAAAAAATGCAGCTTGAAAAGTATGGGTGCACGTTATATAGCGGATTTTACAGCAGTTATTATTTTATCTCAGTTAGTTTCAGTTTAAGTTAAACCACTTTACATATGTAATTTATTTTGATATTGCAATGACTTCACACAGCTCTGGGAGAGAGATAAACTATTTATTTCAATACGAAAATCATCAGAAAATATTTTATCACAATTAATTAGCAAAAGGGTCCACAAAAAAATTCGAGTATCTTTCGCTGCAATATCTCATATCTCTCTCTCTCGCATAAAATAATGATGTAATTCACTCTTGGTGATTCCATACCGAGTCGGGTGAGTTCGCTGGCTCCAAATCCTCCTTACTTCGCGGACTAAGGCAGTGGTTCTCAAACTTTCACTACTGGCGCCCCCTTTTCAATCACAATTTTTATCGCGCCCCCTTATACATTAATAATGTACTGAATGCAATACTAATGCACTTTGACGCTAAAGCTACAATACGATCATAATTATAAACCGTACAAATTAACAAGATAAGTATTAAATTTTGTATATCTTACTTTTAAGTAATATATATATATATATATTTTGCTTTTTAGTTCGATTTACTATAAAAGCGTGTTTCTTAGTTTGTTTTAAAACTATAATTTATTTTATAGTTATTTTTACTATACACTATAAAAATCACACAATTCCAGTGATAACTTAATTAAGAGAAAATATACTTACCTGCTTTCAAGGACTTTTCAATTTTTCTTAGAAAACAAGAAAAAATCCAATAAAACTAAAGAAAATGTTCCAAATAAATAATGTCCTTAATAAAGGACATAAATCACAGACACTTTTCGCTAACAACACAGGAACGTTATTTTCCAGCTAAACTCAAATCAACTCAAACGTTTCATGTCTCACGCTTTTCTGATATTTACTTTAGCTATATATATCTTGATTAATATGCATTATTTCAGTAGGTTCTTCAATTGCGTGATAAGTTTCAACTTTATTTAATAGGGATCACAGATGCCCATTTTTTGAATATTCTGCTTTTTTACATTTATAAACCATAATAAGTCGTACAACACAGCAATCAAAACTACAAAATTGTTCATGGGGAAAGTGTAGCATGTTCTAAAAAATAATTGTGCAAAACGTTTTTCATTATGCATTATATGTTTCAGAATACTCCTGCTTATCAATATATCATAAAACTCTTTCACATGGAAAAAAGACGAAACAGAAATATATAATATATATTTACAACTTCCCTAAAAAAAGACGGAGATAACCATACCAATAAGTTCGAAGGTCAGCTAAAGTAATATTTTAGGTTTCAAGAAACGTAATAAAAAGTCGATCATTGTTTGATATCGATAAAGAAACGTAAAAAAAAAATCTCTCATCGTTCTCATATTGACCGCAAAGAAAACAAAATATTTGTTTAATTTGGTTGTAGGATCAAAGAAGGCTAATGAGCGTTTGAAGTGGAATTTTTTATTTTTGATGATCACCAGATGATAAAAATAAATTATATCAGTGTAAATGTGTATTTTTTATTATGTCAAAAGCATCTTGTTTTATTTCATTCCAAAAAATTATTTTTTAAACCTTTTATTTTCAACATTCTCGCGCCCCCCTCACAGGGTTAACGCGCCCCCAGGGGGGCGCGCCCCACAGTTTGAGAAACACTGGACTAAGGTATAACTGAATCACAATTCTTTAGCGGGAGGGACCTCCAAATCGATTCCCTCATGTAAAGTTTCTCCTGCTCTGAATCCGCCTTAATTCGTGGACTCAGTATCGCTTTCCTATCGCTGATCGGGACTCAGACCGTTCCCGGATTTCCTCAGTTCGGATTCCGCCGTACTTTGCGGTCTCCCTATCGTTTTTCCTGTATCGCTGAAGGGACCTCGCAAGAGCTCCCTCAAAAATCCAGTCTTTTACTGGAGGAGCTTCACAACGGCTCCCTCTAAAATTCAATCACCTCTCGGGCGCTCTCGCTCCCCTTATATATATCTCTCTCTAACCATCTCTCGCCTAATCATCTTTCCGTGATCTCTTGTCCTTTGCCGCCTCTGTCGGTCTCGGCTCCCTTGATCTTCTGCCGCCCCTGTCGGTCTCAGCCCATTTCATCTCTAGCCCAATGGGCGCCGATGTCTAGGTGCACATTGTATGCTTTCAGACGCGCTGACGTCACCGAATCGTGGGAAAACGAAAGCACAATGTTAATGCGTCTCTTTTTGACGCCGAGGACAGTCTGGGAAAAAGGGTCCAAATCTTTGACCACCCAGTTCCGAAATTCCTTCCCAGCAATTAGGGAAATGTGTGGAATTTTCCCAATGTCTGTTGGCAAGGGACCCGTAGTATTTAGGGGGAAAAGACCGGCTTCGTCACAATACGGATCATTCAAAGGTTGAATAAATTGGTCTTAGATTAAGTCTGGCCTTTATTGAGTATATTCCTTACAATTAACGAAGCGAATTCGCTGCATAATTACATTACGTAATTCAAATAATATTTTATTTATTCTAAATGAGTTTGAAAATGCGAAACCAAGAAAGACTCGTTAGAATGTGAAAGAACTTGTCAAACAGAGATATAGCAACAAACAATAAGTGATGTATATTTTAAAATATGGTACTCGTAACACAGAAAAACACTATTACCTGGGAATGTTGTAGGGACACAGTAGATGACTATGCAAGAAGCAAACCGTCCAGGCACAAAATCAATGAGAGTAGGGACAGGAAGATCTTACGGCATGGACCTCGTCTCAGCCTCAATATGATCATTATTCAAATAATTTCAATAGTCAAATGTTTTTTCCGATCGCATTCTCCGAAAACATGGGAATTTCAGACGATACGTCAACTGGCTATACGGAATAACCGTCGTCCAGGATGTATAGACCCAGGCCTACCACCATACACCATCATTACTCATTCAGTCAAAAGTCGATCAAGCCGGTTTGCGTGATTGTAAGTCAAGCTCATTTATCTGTTTCGGGTTATTGTTTGCACGAGTATTTGAAACGTATGCTATATGCTTTCTATTTCTAAGGGCCATAGGGGGGACCTATGTTTATATAGGGGCCTAGGCAGTGGCGAAACGGAGAATATTGGGGCTCCTCTGCAAATTCAGGTTTTGGACCCCAAGCCGGATCTTACAAAGAATCACAAAACCATAACATAACACAGGCTTTGGGCCCCCTCGAATCCTGGGCCTCTCGTGATGTACGTTACGTCACTGGGCCTCAAAAAGTCACAAGACGTCCCTGAGTATGGCGTCTATAGAGAGATGACTTTTCATTCCCTGCCAACCATTTGCACAATTCCTCTCCTGAGTGCTGAGCGGGCTGGATATGCAAGCTGCATCTAGTCACATCCAATTGATGTGAGATCAGGAATAGTGGCCAAAGAAACAACTTTACATCTTGCAGAGTATTTGATTAATGCGTTTAGTGGAGTGTTATTCTGCTAGTAAAGGGCATTGGGTATACTCCAAAGGAAGCGAGGTGTCCCCGAGCCCACCACCTTATTCATGCATGGTTGGGTAATCGCAAAATAGAGTTTTCAAATAAAACTTTATCTACCATTTGCACAATGTGCTTCAAGTTACGGGAAAAAAAGGGCCTTTGTTTTTTTTGGCAATTTTTTTTGTAACCGTACCGTATACTTCAAACCGTACCGTATACTTCAAAGTACCGTATACTTCAGTATATAACGCCTACTTTCGATGTAAAAAACGAGGTCGAAATTTACGGGGCCGTATCACGCAAACATATTTTTGCATGTATCTAAATCAGGGGGGCAACCCAAATGGCCTCATGGGCCACTACGGAAAAAAATTATAATCCCGCGGGCCTCATAAAGGGTGTTTTTTTAGAGGTATAGAACTTTAAATTGCAATAAAACAACGATGTATTATTCGATTGACATGAATTTTTATTCGAAAGATAATCTTGTGGCATTACATTTTAAATATGATTTCTGGCATAGGACTGCCTGGCTCGGATGTAGTCCAATCTGGACGTCCAATTTTCGATGACTTTTTCCAACATTTGTGGCCATATATCGGCAATAACACGGCGAATGTTGTCTTCCAAATGGTCAAGCGTTTGCGGCTTATCCGCATAGACCAATGACTTTACATAGCCCCACAGAAAATAGTCTAGCGGTGTTAAATCACAAGATCTTGGAGGCCAATTCACAGGTCCAAAACGTGAAATTAGGCGGTCACCAAACGTGTCTTTCAATAAATCGATTGTGGCACGAGCTGTGTGACATGTTGCGCCGTCTTGTTGGAACCACAGCTCCTGGACATCATGATTGTTCAATTCAGGAATGAAAAGTTAGTAATCATGGCTCTATACCGATCACCATTGATTGTAACGTTGTGGCCTTCATCGTTTTTGAAGAAGGATTCCACCAGCCCATAAAGCGCCCCAAACAGTCAGTTTTTCTGGATGTAACGGTGTTTCGACATACACTTGTGGATTAGCTTCACTCCAAATGCGGCAGTTTTGTTTGTTGACGTAGCCATTCAACCAGAAGTGCGCTTCATCGCTAAACAAAATTCGCTTATGAAAATCGCGCGCGCGCGACCATTATTTTCGAAATAAAATTGCACTATTTGAAAGCGTTGTTCAGGCGTGAGTCTATTCATGATGAATTGCCAAACCAAACTGAGAGTAAATCACTTGACAGCTGTTAAATCGGTCGCCATCTTGGAAAGTAATGCCAACTTAAACTTCTATACCTGGAAAAAAAACACTTTGTATAAAAATATATATCTTTAGACTTAGACATCTTAGAAACATTTATTACAGTGAAAATTTAATACAGATTGATATATTGTCATTGTTTATATTTTTTTTCATATACACAAAACATAGATAAAATAATAACAATGCAATGATCCAATAATGTTTAATTCATTTAAATTAGTGAGATAATTGTTTCTTTCAGTTAGTTTTTGCAAGTCGCTCTCAGTGCATGTCTAGCTGGGGTATGTTGATGGAGCACCTAGCCCTCTTGGGGCTTTAATCTCCTATCTGGTAGTGGTGGTACATGAATTTGAAATTTTGCCCTTTTGTTTTTAATTCTCTCATCAGTGAGCGGACTTCGTCCGCTACTGTTTTTTCCAGCAGGTTTCTGTCCTGCCCATCTTTTGTTTCCTTTTAATTTATTCTTATGTCACTTTCATTTAATTCAGCTCTATTTTTTATTAATTCTGATGAGGAGGTACGTCCCGTTTCTGGGACAGGAACTCCGTAAATTCCATGCCACTTGCCACTTGCCCTTTTTGTTTCATGGTAATGAGTTTAAAGTTACTTTGAGAGAAAAATAAAAATTAAAATATTAAAATTAAAAAATTTAAAAAATAGTGCTTAAATCAGAACGACAGTTAAAAACTCATGGCTGTATCGAACTGCTCGACTCGAGAGTCGGCAGCTATCTGTTGTATAATTTTTAGGGTAATTATTTTTGGTTGGCCCTGTTACACGATCGTGCAACAGCAACCAGGAAGATGTTCAGTTTTTCAATGTCGTTATTTGTTTTGGCCATGTCTTCCAGTGCCCGGAAGATTTCCGGGAACTGGGAAGTCAGGTTTTGAAGTTCGTTGATATAGGTTGCGAATTTCTCAAACTGAAAAGCCGGTTGCGCATTATCTTTGGTTTTTCGTTAGATGATTTATTTGACACTTCGGGAGTTTCCTCTCGTGGTGCCATCTGTTGTTTAGTTTTGTTACTACAGATGTTAGCGTAGCTAACTTCTGGAGTAACAGGTCGGCTTTGATTTACTATGTTTTTGTCCGTTCGGGTTTCTTCCTTTTTAAATTTTAATTTCGGGAATCTCGGGCATTGGCGACTAGTCGCCATATGTCCGTCTTCATTGCAGTTTATACAATGGAGGGTTTTTAGACGTTCGGTTATTGGGCATTTTGCAGTCGTGTGATTTTTTCCGCATTTAAGACACCTGGGTGTCATTCTACAATCTTTACTTGCATGGTTAAAATAATTACAATTAAAACACTGAGAAGCGCCCGGTCTCCTACGGAACGGGACGACTTCTACAGTGAGATAGTTAATGTTTTTAATCTTATAGATATCTTGCGCGTTTTTATTTAATTTTTAAGCTGGACCATGAAAAGTGGTAATGGGGATTTCGTCGAAAATTTACGCAATTGCGCGATTTTTTCTACTTCGAAACCTTTTCTTTTAAGTCTGCTTCAATATCCGCGATATTGGTTGTTGTGGGTAATCCCTTGATTACCGCTTTAATTATTTTGGGGTGGTCTATTAC
The DNA here is from genome assembly GCA_019973935.1 of Trichonephila clavipes. NCBI lineage: Eukaryota > Metazoa > Arthropoda > Arachnida > Araneae > Nephilidae > Trichonephila > Trichonephila clavipes. The sequence continues at coordinate 300,497 of BMAU01018615.1, forward strand.
GTAATGATCTGCTTTTTTGATAATTAAAAGGTTTTTAATTTTATCTTGCTCTTCAACCGTTGCCGGTTGGATTCGGATGTAGCTTCCGGTATTTTTATTTTTGGTGTTAGGATAGGATCTATTTATTTCTTGTAGTATGAGATTATAATTTTTTCCTAATCGCATCATGATTGGTTGGACCTTAGGGGTATGGGAGTGATTTCCATTATTTCCTCGTCTCCGAGGACTGCGAATTTATTATTCGAGGTACAGACGACATGTTCGATGGGTACCTCGATTATCTTTTTTTTGCAAATTTATTTGGGGTTTTAAATTTCTCCTCTCCTGCTCTTTTATTATTTTTGGGGTTATCTTTTACATTATTATTGCTATTTGGTCTTTTTTATTTTTTCATTATTTTTCTTGGGGTTGTTAATTTCATTATTTTCGCTACTCGATTCAGCCATGATACTGTCGTTCATAGTTTTATCAGTATGGGTGGGACAATCCTTTAAAGGGCAAAAGATCAAATCAATCTCACCTTCAAGGGCGGATAGCTCCTTCTTCAATGCCTCTATTCCGGTTGTTATCACCTGAGCATCCTCTTTTTTAATTGTAGTAGTCATGTCGAGCACACATGTTCGAGGCAAGTAATTCTACCTTCAATCGTGAACTTGAGTTCCTTTGCATGTATTTGCATATCGTAATTGATGATACAGGGTTTCATCTGTTAAGTTTGAGCACGATTAATGTTTGATAAATTTCAATTTAAAAAAAAACAGATTTGCAGTAAAAGCAAAGCAATAAAATAGAAACAGTTACAGGATTCATTTGTAAAAAAAAAAACCTCTAATAAACAAAAATATTGTACAAAATAATCCCATTTTATAAAGTTGTAATGAATCTCGCGGGCCGCAAAATTATTCAAGGCTGGCCTAATGCCTGATCTAAACGCTGTTTATTTAAAAGAAATGACATATCTTATTCACTTTTTTTTATAGTGTAGAACTAAATTATTCCTTTCCATAAACCGAAATACAAAATTGCTGTAAAGTGTTCTTTTCTGACTACTTTAAGGCAAATAAACGCACAATGCTTCTTATTGCAGTTCACGGCGATTTTCTTAAGATCTAATTTGCAGACACGTTCCTCTAAAATTGACCATTTTGTTATTCGTTTACACAAAATGCGCTCTCTGGCATATTAACTATTGCGAATTTATTTTTCTTCCACTCGTACATGTAGCGTTCACCAATACCAAACATCCTTGCTGCAGCACGATTTCCATCGCAAAATGAATGACTTTGCATCTGGAACCAGCACTGCATTTATTTCGTTCGGCAGCAGGGATTTGCTAAAAGGAACACAGATCAACGGAATATCAACTAAAGCTACAGTACGTTTACTAAAGGTTTCGATATTCAAATAACTTGAGAAAGAGAAAACACACACACATCTCATTGGTTGCGAATCGATTCGTTTCAAAAGTTCTTTTCACTCCAAATCGTATCTTCCTTTTCTCAAAAATCAAGTGAATGTTTATTAACGTTTGCACTACAAAACAAAACGAGGGATATTGGCGACGGACCTTGGACAAGTGCCGAGGACGGCACCTGAGCTAGTATCCCCTCTCCTAACTATTACACCACACCAAAGAAAGGACTTTGAGCATCGACAGATTTAACGTGCATTCGCCCCCTACACAGTGGGACTAGGGCTCGAACTCATGACATGCCGGCCACGAGCCGGTGATCATAACCGCTGGGCTTTCGCGATCACCTCGAAAATCAAGAATAACATCCTTGTGCACATCTGCATTGAGAATTCACAATATCTCCTCCGATACACACATTTGTCTTTTTGTCAATTCAGTGCATTATTGTTCGAAAACTGAGCAAAATATTTCGAATGTATGATCAAAAGGCAAGAACATCGCACATATTCTGTTTCATCGTGAAAAAAGTGCAAGTTTTATGGAAAAAATTTCCTAAAAATTAAAAAATTTTATTTTTAAATAACACATGCGCGTTATTTACGATATTTGACCTATCATTTTGATTATGAGGAGCAGTGGCGCACACAAGGGGATCCGGACCCCCCAAAGACATTGATTTTTTTCCGATTGATTATAATTCTAAGTATATAGTATGTAAAATTTAATTAATTACTTGTTATTAATGATTAATTTTATTAATTAATGCTAATTATTTATTCAAAAATTAGTTTTTTACTGTTTTTTTCCCGAAAATCGACAAAATCAAAAGGCACATGATACAAGAATGGTGAACTTTCGAACCCGGATCCCCCCCCTGAAAAATTTCTGTGTGCACTACTGATGAGGAGCAAGGGAAAAAGAAATAATAAACCCGGTGTTTCCATTGGTGAATAATTAAGCAATAGCTGCGATCGCTTCATCTACCCTACAAAATTTTTGAGATAAATGACTGATACGATTTTCAAAGCTTCCCTTGTCAGAACCTAAATGGTAAAATGCTGTGACCGAAGCATTCAGAAAGGTAGGATGCTGAACAAAAAGGTTATCTTTATTACAATTATTTTATCAAAATCAATAATGCATGAATTTTCACCAAAATCTAACTTAAAACACTTTTTTAGGAATAAAAGTATTGGACAGTTTAATTATGCTTAATAATACGTTCATGTATAGTGCTAAAAATATGTTAATGATTTAAGTTTTGCTCAAAAAGTGGAAAAGTTGAATAAAATTATGCATATTACTAATTTTACAAAAAAAAAGAAGAAAAAAAGTGTTCTTTGAGATTTTCAGGCAAAAAATATTCTCAATATAACAGGCTTGAATTTTTTCCCTTGCTTCTCATATGACAGAACAATAGCATAACGGTATTGACAAGTTAAATACTTAAGAAAATTTGACAAAAAAAAAAAAAAAAAAAACTAAATAAATTAAAATAGAAAAATATATTTCCCCCCATTTTTTAAAACTTTTTTTGTGATTTCACTTAGAACTGCCAAAGCCAAATATCCCATGATATAGCAAATGAAAAATAAATTTTTGGCCCATTTCATGCCAAGTACATTTAGGAGGAATTGTGTTGTGTGTGAAAGATCTTCTGGGACAGTTTAAATGGGATTTAATTGGTTACTCAGTATAAAGCTCTAATAGATTTTCATATCTTCTTTGAATTGACAGAGAACTCAAAGTATCCAGACACAGGAGAGCTCCAAAATATCGATATTTCTCACATCACTGGACACATCTTTCTTCAAAGCAAGCATCGTAAAGCTTATCCACCAATACAACAAATGTGTGGATTTTCTTGCTATGCTGCTCTTGCTAATGCCACCTATCTAACGGTATCAGATCAAGGCCCATGAAACTCATGAGGGCAAAGAGCTGAATGTACACATGTCATTAGCCTTAGCTTTAAGCACCATGCAGGTGACAGTACATTTTGGCTCAGTTCCACTACAATTTTGAGAGAGAACACCCTGGAGGTGGTTGCGACCTCCCATCTCTCTTCCTCTTCCCTGAACCTCATTAGAGGACTTGTGGCTTGACAGTAATTTAGAGTACCCCCCTTCCGTGAAGGCACTATACATTTACAAATGACCATGCCTTCTCCGGGATTCGAACCCAGGTCCTACAGCACAACAGTCAGAATCACTAACTACTATACCAAATGGGCAGCATGTAAACAAGTATGACTTCTGGCAATGAATTCCTTTTTCCCCCTCATCTTTTAATGGCCCATTAGAGGTTGAAAAAAAAAAGTCTCGTATAATTTGTTTCACACGTTAAAATCTGACACACAGAACCAATAAAATATTTTATAACATAAAGCCTTTTTTAAAAGGTATCTTGAGTATAATTTCCATCTTCATAAATAAAACTGACGAAAAAAGAATTAAAAACAAAATTAAAATTTGTATATATTTAAGTAATGTGCAGTTCATACCGCATTTAAAAAGAAGACCAGGCTTGAAATTAGATCTTTAATACAAATCAGAATATAACAAACAACGCATAAGCATTTTGTGGCACAAAAACTACAGATATAGTAATTACACAAATAGGAAACAGTGTATATTTGCCTAAAATAAGCTTATGTTTCTTTTGTGAAGAAAATAAAAATGAATAAAATCTAAATGTTCATAGCTGAGATTCTAACGGACAACACTAACAGATCTTGTGCAACAAAAATGATTTGTACAATGTTCTATCTAATTAAACTTTTCAATATATCACATTTTTAGCAGGTAAAAAATAAATACAATGTATAAGTAGTAGTACAAGTGAAAATGATTTAATGTCCTAGTCATCTGGACACATTTTCATTTCCATCTTTGGCTTGTATTAAACCAACACTTTCTGAAGGATCTAAGCACTTTTCTTTAGATAAGTTTTTCAGAGGTGTTGTATCATTACCAGTTGCTGAAAATTCAGAGTTACAGCAAGGTTTCGAGGATAACTCAATACTTTCCGATTGTTCTAGGTTTGTCCTCGACACTGAAACAGCGCTTCGAAATTTTGATTTAAGCTTTTGTAATAAGCTCTCATCTTCAGGTTCTTCAACATTAGATGTAACAGAGGTTTCTTTTGCATCATTTATTGAACATTCAAACACATCATCATCCTCATAATCAACACTTATACTTTTAACAGAGTCTGCAGGTGATGGAGGTGGAGCTTCACTATGAGGAGATCGCCTATCAGTAGTCGGCGGACGAGAGGTAGGAGCTGCAGTTGATACGGGTTTCGGGTTACATAAATCCAATCTTTTAAGGAATTCAGTTTTAGCACAAGCTTGAGGTTCCAAAACAGCTTTAGGCTGTGATGGATCAAGCTGATTACCAGCTGTAGTTGCTGCAGCAGCAGCTGCTGCTGCAAGAGTTTGAGCTCTTTCTCTCATAAGACGATGAGTTGTCATTAACTGAGCCTCATCATAGGAACGTTGGCCGGTGTCAGTGAATTCACTATCTGACATAATGATCGGAAAATATTCTGCCTCGCTAGAACTCTCAATTCTAGCTTGCATGGGTAATTCAGATGGATGAATATGATTTAATGTTGTATTACTATTTTGATAGGAACCACATGTAGCATAAATCATTGAACTGTAAGGTGCATGGTTAAATGAATATTCATTATAAACTCCATTAATTGTTGGATACATAACTCCTCCCATTAATCCAAAAGACAGAGAATTTAAAACATCGAACCCTTGGCCATACATAGGAGGAGGGGCAAACCTATTCATAGGATTGTGAAAACCTGTGTTCATTGGATTTGGTGTGATTCTTTGGCTTGAACTAGGAGTACCGATGGATGAAGGCAAATTTCTACACTCCAAACGATGGGAATTATCTGTCATACCATGAGTAAATGGAGGATTGATGACTTCACGTGGAATGGCACTTCTTTTGTTGGGTTGAGGAATAACAGGAGGCAAGAGGCATGGTGGGTATACTGGTATTGGACTTGGAACAAGATCTCCGGTACTGGTAGATTTAGAAACTTTAGCACCTGTACTTTTAGCCGCAGCAACAATTGAAGCAGTCAAAGAACTCTGGAGAGATGTATCACTACCTCTTCTGGTGCTGGGGAACCAACGATTAGTTTTCCAGAGTCGCATGCGTTCTTTTCTAGTTTTACGTCTTTGATGTCGAAGAACATATTCTTGTTCACTGATTTGAAGACTTGCAGAATCCAAGTTTTGCTGGTTGTAAGAATCAAGAGAGACATGACGACTTATATCTGATAGAAATAGAAATTGTGAGAAATTTGTAAATACTTATGATTTTCAGCATTGTACTAAGAGCATTGTATCAAAGCAAAAAAGTGTAATCAGTTTATGAAGGTAAAGTAAACTCTTACAAGTTAAAAGAGACATTTATCATTAAAAATATCATTACTACAGTGAAAATTAAGATTAATATACAATTTTGTAACAAAGAAGAGACCACAAGACTTATTTTTTAAATTACAAAACACTCATTTTAGCGCTATATTAAATAAAGAAAAAACATTATGCATTAAAAGCTTTAAAGTTCATTTGAGTTTTGAAAATATATTTTGATACTTAGTACAGAAAAAGTTATTTTAATTTTAAAAATAAAAAAATGGAATAGGGACTGATTAAATTCAAGATCTCACTTTTGAAAATATTTTAAACTTAAAGTACAGGAAAATCAGATTATAAATTTTAAAAAGCAATGCTTATGAACAAATTTTTAATTTCTACATCTAATCAAGGGTAAAATTAAAAAAAAAATTCACCAGAAGCTGAAGAATAATGTCTAGGAGTAAAAGGCGTAAGATCTGTAATAGCATTTCTGCGTGAGATGAAGTATGGTAAGGCCATAGCCCAAGATGATGATATGTCCCCTGATGCAAGACTAGAACCATCCAAATTCATACCTAAAATATATGTAAATATTTTAGCCCTATTAATTATCTGTAATGTAATGTAATTATCTGAAGAGAACAAAATTTGATTTTCTTATAAATAATTTTGTTAAAAAAACAAAAAACGTATAAAATGTTTTTTTAAAGAAAAACATTCATACATTTTCCCTCTTTATAATGAATGTTTCAATTTGAATGTGCCAATGTTCATCAATTTATAAAAATCAATAGAAAACACCTGTCTGCAACATAGTAAATATATATTTACAATTATTGTCAAACATTAACAAAAAATAAATTAATATAAAGGTAAGAATTTGATCAAGGGACAAATCATGAAATGCTCATAATAATTATATTTTGAGGTAATTTCAATTACAACTAATATACATTTTTTTTAACATGGAGAAAATAAAGCCAATATATACATCCCTTTATTAGGATATCATAGAAATGATATATATGAGGAATGTATCATAACATTTACATACCACAGATTATATATTGTTTAATTAATACTTATCATAAATTTCTCAACAATTTTAATTAAAAAAAACTGACTAATTCTTCAAATTATCTTCAATTAACATACATTCTGATTTAGAACAGCAAATAGAAATATAATATTTATCAAATGTAACTTTTTCTAAATAACTAGTAGTTAACAAAAGAAATAATTAACTCTGAAAAATCAGATGATAAACATGACTACAAAAAAATGTACATAAAGACTATATTGTTCTGTAGTTTTAAGAGAAAAAATTTAGAATCAATGTGAACTCACCAATTGGATCTTCATTATGGCTATTTAGGCTCAAAGAGATGTGACCTTGATTAAGTTGGTGACGTTTTTGAAAAGCTTTGGCAATCAGTTCATGTTTTTTTAAGTTTGCACTTTCTTCTTTTGATGCACAACATCTATAAAATGCAAAAATATTCCATCTCAGTCTATAAAAAAATATTTAAAGAATTATTTTTTCAATTCCTTACACAAATTCTGAGAATGCTTTTCTATTTAACTAGCAATTGCAGCGTCATTGAATATTGTTTGTTAAGTAAAATTCTATTGTAATAATTAATCTCTTTTAAACAAGCATTTTAACTTGCAATCCAGCGTTTCTCAACCTGTGTACCATGAAAGATTGTCACATGAGCCTCAAGGGTTTTTGACAAATAATTGAAAGTGTGAGTTTTGTAAGTTTTAGGATGTAATTGCCTCAACAGATACTAAAAATCTTTTTAGATTTAGTTTTCCAACACTTCTATTTGATAGTTTTTCCACAATTGTAAAGTGACATCAATTCAAATTGTCTTCAGACTTCACTTAAAGGTTACTTCCCTTTGCTGTCAGTTGATAAATATGAATGGATGATCAACCCATTTGTAATTTGCCATACACCAAATTTAACAGAATAAGAACAGACTTAAAATTTCTTTATTAAGATCATAATACATAATTACACAAATTTATACAGGCAGCGAGATGATCATACAGTCTAGTTTTTACAAAGTAAGCCCCTAATCCCAAGGGATCTACAGCTATTAAAAAATCCAACTATTAAAGCTGAATACCAAAAAGACAAACATTTAAAAAGTAGATACAAAAATTAGGTGATAGATACCTAAAATAGTCAAAGCCAATGGTCGGCAAACTTAGCCAAAAAGCCAAATATGAACATTTCAACAATTTTTAAAAAAATTGGGAGCCACATCTGCTTGTTTAGTAAACTTTCATTATACTAAATAAGTAGTACACTAAATAAAACTAAATTTCATACTTAATAAATATTTATTAATGCGAACAATGTGCTTTCATCTCCTTGGAAAGTTTGAGTAAGTCAGGTTTGTATGTTGTTTTTAATTTTAGGCATGATTCCAAGTTCTCATCAAGTAGTCAATTTCTCAGTTTACTCTTGATAATGTGCATGCTTGAAAAAGATTGTTCGTATATATATGTAGAACCAAAAAGAGAAAGAACAACAAATGCGAGCTTTTTCAGCTGATCGTAAGAGTCAGGAATACTATTTCAAGCGTTGAAAATGATCATCCAGGTCATTCAAAACAGACCACTTGTGTTGTGAACTAAAAGATCACATTTTTTCTTCTCCAATATTTCCAGTTCAACACAAAGACGTTTGAATTTAGAGCGCCATATCTCCTTGTTTTTTAAATCCAGCAATTGTATTTCAAAGTTACCAATGTCAATTTCAAAAGAAGAAAATTTCAACTCTGTTATTGTAGCATTAAGAGGATTTTTGACAAATACTAAAGTTGCTCTGCTGTTTTTAAATTCCTAAACCTGCTGAGAAATGCTACCCTCATATTTAAAACTGTTTATTAATAGAGAAGTTATTTTCTTGGCGATGCTTCAGCGGGCTCGAAAAATGAAACATTGTTTCCCTTTCAAAATCCTGAGCAAAAATGGATAATTTGTTTTCGAATGTTATTACTACTTCTAATATCGAAAAAATTAAGTTTCCTTTTCCTTGTAGTGTACAATTAAGCTGATTTAGATGAGACGTAACGTCTACCATGAAATAAAAGTTTTGGATCCACTGATCATCTGTTAGTTCTGGATAGTGAATGCCCTTCTCAAGAAGAAATGCTTTAATTTCCAGAAAAAGGGATGCAAAACATTTTAAAACATTCCCTCTTGATAACCAATGTACCTTGTTATGAAGCAGAAGATCAGTGTACTCACTTTCCATTTCAAATAAAAATTCTTTGAATTGGTGATGATTAAAAGCTTTAGCTAAAATGGAGATAATGGTAATTGCCAATTCCATAACTTAACAAATTTCACCCGGAAATGTTTGCGCACAAAGCGCTTCTTGGTGAATGATACAATGGTAAACACAAGTATCTTGTGATTTATTTTATCTTTCAAAATAACAACAAACCCTTTTCTTACACCGGTCATACTTTTGGCCCCATCTGTTGAGAAATCGACAAAATTTTATCGAGGGGAATATGATGTTTATCCATACACTCAATTATAACCTTTGCAATATCTTCTCCATGCATCTGATCTTTGAAAGGCAATAATCCTAAAAGTTCTTTAAGGCCTGAATGAGACATAAATCTTACAAAAAGTGAAACTTGCGCTGCATCATTTATGTCACAAGACTCGTCAACTGCTATTGACAAAGACGAAACCAATTTCAGATCTTTGATATGCTGGGTGGTTATATTCAAACACATTTTAATTGTTCTATCTTTAATGGTTTTGGCAGACAATGGTAACTCTTTAATTCTTTTCAGAATATCTGCTTTGTTCTTAAAATCCTGAAATAGCTCTTCGGATGCATTTATAAAACAATTTTTTATGTATTCACCATCTGAGTACGGTTTCCCACTCTTAGCTAAAAACAAAACTTGCCATATTAATATTGCTGGAAGATGGCATCCAGTTATTAAACACAGAAGTTGACAACTCTTTACTCTTCTGAAACTCCTCAACTGCTTTCTTCCTTGCATCCCTGGTAGGATATTTAGTGCTAAATGATGCATGCTTTCTTGTAAAGTGTCTCTTTAAATTTTACTTCTTGTTATGCACGAATTTCTCCTTACAAATAAGACATGTTGGAAGTCCATTCAAGTTTTGAATAAACTCAAAATTCTCGGTCCGCTCAACTTTAAATTTGCGGTTTTCATCTTCCATTTTTCTTTGCTTTTTTTGGTAGTCATGTTAATTGGGGTGCCTATAAAAACATTCCCAATATATTTTTTTCTAAAGCCACCAGTACAAAATTATCATTATTAAATTAATGAAAATAAAAATTTAAAAAAAAATATTTTTAAAAAATACAATTTCATTAATATATGTAACTGCAGTAAAAAGAAAAAATATTTTTTTTTCCATCTTCAGAATAACAAAACTTTTAATATGACCAAAAATGGAAGAAAACTTCCAACATTTGGACACATAGAAATTATTAAAAAATCTATTACAAATTTTGTACCGGAATCACAAACATATACAGCACAGGTGTAATAAAATCATATAAAAATACCTGTAAGATGTGCAGCTAGATTGAAAAATACAACTTTTTAATAAGACAGGGCAACGACAGACACGGTAGATAAAACAAAACTGTTCACACTGCAACTGCTGGTCTGCGATGCCAATTTGTACCCCCACTACTTTAGAAAAAGTATGCACATGCATGCTTGTGGCACCTTTGTATCACACAGGAGTATGCCGAAAACATAAAAACAATTTCAGCCGGTAGCTTGTACATGGTTCGTGTTTACATTTACGAAAACCAATAAAATTAAACTCAATGTTCGTTACGTATTTTTACAAAAATATAAAACTTTTATTACCTATCTTTTAACTTAAACAAAAAAAATTATACATGTTCTTGATTTATAAAAGAATTTTAATTTATTAAAATAAGATGTAATTTTTTTCTTATCAAGTTTTTTTTTTAAATGAAAATATTATTGCACCTTCCGTGGATATTTGTGCCAGAGTCGCACTTTGCCGACCACTGGTCTAAGCGAAAAAGGAAAAAAAGAAGACATTAAAGTGACAAAGAAGAAATGAAAAATGCTAAAACAAGAACATTCATAGAAAAAAATTGAATGGAAGTCGGAAAGAACAAACGCCAAAAGATGGAAGAAAGAAACTCCAAAAAATAGAAATTCAGTCAATGTTAGCAGTCAAAAAGACTGCAAACAGCAGAAATGACAAGTTAAACATTCTTAAAAAAAATAAAGATTAGTTTTGGCTTTCTGGCAAAAATTTATATCCTGCAATATAGTTTGAAATCTATTTAAATTCTTCTGGGAATGTAGATTTTCAGCATTGACAGAAATCTAGTCCACAAGTGATAAAGACCTTTACAAGTTCATGACAAATTGCAAACTTGTTTGATGATTTTGGAGTTTTGTTTTGATTTAATTTGTGTAAGAAAAGTAACTCAGCACTCTCACTAAATAAATTTTGTTAATAATTTTTTTTTATATCGTATAACTTTTACATTTTTTATATTCAATAGGCTGCCAAATATTTCTGGCATGCTGCTCACAGGTTCAGAAACATTGTTCTAAACCAAACTTTTTAAGCTCATGGAACCCCTAGAAATAGAAGGTGTTTTTGTGGAACCCCTAGAAGAAAGTATTTTCATGGAACCCTATCCCCCCACACACACTTAGAAGAATATATCTTAAAATAATATTTAAAGTAGATCAACATCTTATAGGTACTTTTTGTAAAGACAAAAAAAGTATTGTACCTAAAATTAAAATTTTTCAATCAACTTTTAACATAATTTACTCAATAATATTAATCTGTGATCCAAGTATCGACCACTGATGCATTATGTTTAATAATTGGGATACATGCTCGATTTTTTTCACACAGTCGAAGTCTAGGCATATTGAAATTAACTGTAATCACATTACATATTCTGAGCTTAATTTATATCCATACTTTGTTTTTGCAGCCACTTATAGTGAGAAATATTTTTCACGTTGTTCTGAATACATTAAAATGTTTAGAGAACATTGTGTATTTTGCATGAATTTGCAACATAAGATTTAGGAGTTAATCTAGCTTAAATTTAGTTTTGATAGATCCAAAAGTTTTTTTGTCCCCTTTCCTTTATTGTAGGCATTTCTTCAACAAATGTCAAAAGGTTCCCTTTCTATTAGAAACTATTTAGTTTTGCAAGACATTGTAATAACGAGTATATAATTATCTCGTGGAACCTGGGATAGTAAACAATAAAATATTTACAATGTAGTAGGCAATACATAAAAATAAAACATTTTAATAGTTTATTATATTATAATAAAAGTTTAAAAAGTATTGTAAAATAAAGTTATTATGCAGAAATAAAATTCAGTTTCTTGACGACAGGGATGTGAGCTTTAAATTTTAGTGGGTATACAAACTTCATAGAGAACGTGAATCCATTTTGCATACACATTTTAATTTTCTTTTCCGATTTTTTTATGGTGACTTGTCAAACCTTTGAGCATGCCTTGTGGAACCCCAGGGTTTTGAGGAACACAGTTTGAACACTACTCTAAACTAGTGGTTCTTAAAACTTGATTGCTGTGCCCCCAAGATTTTTAATACCCCCCTTCCTGACTCCCAACAAATGGCTGAATAATTTAAAGGTTCCTCAATATCCTAAGACTGCCCCAGCTACTTACATACTACTTGAAAAGCAGCCAAGAGGAGACTAAGGATAGAATGGAGAATATGCAGAGAAGCCAAGAAACTAAGAATGAGTTAAAGGAGGGAATGCAAAAAGGTCTAGAGGATATGCAGAAAGGCCAAGAGAGAATGCAAAAATGTCAGGAAGATCTCAAGAATGCTCTAGAAAAGAAAATTGACAGTGTGGAAGAGAAAATAGCACTGAAAGTAGAAGAAAAGATTGCAGTAGTTGAAAAGAAGATAGAAGAAAGTAGAGCAAGTTGAAGGAAGAATTAGAGAACAAGTTGATGAAAGAATTGAGGAAGTGGCTGGAAATTTTAGCCAGCGAGTTGAAGATTTTGAAAAGAAGCTTCTAGCTTGTGAAAAGATGAATGACAACAAGTTTCTGCCTACTTCTGCAGTACCTGTGCCTGCCTCACGAGTATCAGTGAAACTGTCCACCTATGATGGAAAAACCAACTGGGAGGTGTACAAGACTCAATTTTGTATAATTTCCGAAGCCAATGGATGGAATGAAGGGGTTAAAGCTTGTCAGCTAGCAGCATCTCTTAGAGGAGAAGCCGCCAAAATACTGCAGACTCTTCCCGGCGCAGAGCGACTGAATTTGAACTCCCTATATAATGCTCTGGATCTACGGTTCGGCCAGAAATACTCCAAGGAATATGCACGTCTGCAGATGAAAACAAGACTCCAGAAAACAGGAGAAAGTTTCCAGGAATATGCCTCCGAAGTAGAAAGGCTCGCCAACTTGGCTTTCACCGATCACCCAGCAACTGTAAGAGAAACAATTTCTTTACAGTATTTCGCGGACGGCCTGAGGGAGTGGGAAATCCAGAAGGCTGTGAGAATGGCAGATGTGCAAGATCTTAAATCTACCCTGTTATATGCCCTGAAATTGGAGGCCTCCATTCAAGCTAGTCGCCGAGACCGCCAATCTATCCAAGGAGCTAGAGTGACCTTAGATGCTCCCTGTGAATCTCCATGGCAAAGTGACATTGAGAAATTAAGAGATGAATTCCAAGCTTTTAAGGCTCAACGTCAGAACCAAGAGAAACACAACTTCAAGTGCTGGGGATGCGGTGGAACTGGACACCTGAGAAGAAACGGTCCCCGATCAAGGAAGGATGAGAACACTGTCTCTTCTTCCAAACAGGAAAAGTAATATATGGCCATCTCGCAGGGCGGAGGTTGCCAGATAATGAAAAGCCCCATTACAAAATTCTTCAGATTACGGCAGTAAATGGTGGCGACAAGGGACTTTACGTAATAGGACAAATTAATAACATCTCGTGCCGTATGGTTGTTGATACTGGAGCTATAATTAGAAAAGATTTGGCTCAAAACTCACAAGTTAATATTATCTGGATGTCTCCCTAAGTTTCCTTGCAAACAGTGACGGGTGACAAGATTCAGGTTCATGGGAAAGCTAACATCACTCTAAGGTTTGGAAACATTGACTATCACCATACGGCATATATAGCAGATATCACCGACCCCTGTATCCTTGGGCTGGATTTTCTGAAGAACAATAACTTTAAATTGGACTTTGAAAATAGCAATATGCATTCAAAACTTGATGTTCGAGCATGCGCAGTGGCGCGCGCGGTGGTGAATAAGTGTATTAAGAGAAACGCGAATTAAGTTTTTCAGAGTGTGTGTGGGAGATCAGACGAGCGAGAGCGCAGAAACGGTGCCCATCGTAAGTGTTCCGACATACTCCCTGAGTAACCGAGTTTGGAAATAAAAGAGTTGTATCAACATCCTCGTCTGGTTTCCTGAGACAAAAACACATAGGGACCACTTCCACAACATGGTCCGTCCAGCTGAGCCGGAGAAGTGAGCTATTCAAGGTGACGTGAGTAGTGGTCTTTTTTGTGTTTTATTATTATAAATTGAGGACTAAATTAATTTTAGAGAAAAATGTTTAAGAACTGCCGTAAGGGAAGATCTTCGGATCGTAGCTCTTGAACTTGGTGAGACTGTTGCTGAAAAAGTAACTATCGTTGAGTTAACTGAAATTATTAAAGAAAATAAATATTTTAAAGAGGATGTTGAATTTGTTAAAGAATTAATTCAATATACGATCGAGGACCGTAAGAGAGCAGAGGAAGACCGTAAGAGAGCAGAGGAAGACCGTAAGCGAATGCAAATAGAGGAAGACCGTAAAAAAGAAGCCGAAAATAGGTTACGAGAAAAAGAGCTTGAGCTTGAACTAGCACGTTTAAATGTTAATTCAGATAATGAGAGAACAGGTGAGGGTTGTAACACGCTGGATGCGTTGGTGAAAAGTGTTCGAATCCTAACGGTGAAGGTGCCTAATAGACCTGAAGGTTGGGCATTCTTTTTTCGCTTCGCTAGAAAGAGCCTTTGTATCAAAAAAATGTGCCCGAGAAATTCAAGTCGGAGATTTTATTAAATTTGTTGGGAGAAAAAGCTTCAAATGTGTTAACATATGTTAAAGATGACGAGCTTAACAATTATGAACAACTAAAATCAATAATACTAAGAGAATATGAGCCAAGTGCAAATCAATTCCTTGAACAATTTAAAAAAGCTACGCGTCATCCAAATGAAACATTTATTCAATATACTTCTCGCTTAATTACAAATTGGCAGTATTACTTAAAATTAAGAAAGGTCTCTGATTTTGACAACTTAAACGATCTTATTGTGTCCGACAAAATTTTCAGTTCGCTTGAAAAAGAGGTAGCGTCACACATTTCCGTTCGAGCAGGAAATGATTGGTTTCGCCCACTAGAGCTTGCCAAAGAGATAGACTTGTATAATACTTCTCGGGAAAGAGCTTAAAAACTTTGCCGAATGTTCTTACTAGAAATAATCCAGTGAAAAACGCGTCAAGGGTATTTTTGAGTGAAATTAAAGATTCTAAATGTATTTGTTGCGCTGAATCGCATCCATTATATAAGTGTGCAGTGTATTTAAAACTTCCCATAAATAAGAGAATTGATCTGATTAAAACTAATAACCTTTGCTTTAATTGCCTTTCTACATCTCATAGAGCGAAAGACTGTAAATCGAGATTTGTTTGTTCTGAGTGTCAAAAGATACATCATAAAACGATACATTATACAGAGCGCCAGCCAAACCAGGAAGTAAGGAACTCCACCTTTGAACCTCTTAACACTTCAGCGCCAGTCTTCGAACAACGAGCAGAAAATCATAACTTATTAACCGCAACGAGTATAAACAGAAAAAAATGTGTTTTGCTAAGCTCAGCAATTTGTTATATAAAATGTGAAAATGGTTTATTCCCAGTCAAAGCAATTTTAGATAGCGGATCTACCTCGAACTTTTTAATGAGCAACTTATGCGATTTAATTGGATTGAAAAAATACAAGACTAATGTTTCGGTTTCGGGACTAAACAAAACAGTAATTCCAATAGACTCGCGTGTTTCAGTATCTATTAGCAATAAAGAAGGGAGTTACATTAAAACATTAGACTTTTTTTTTGGTACCTACAATAACGGAAGATCTTGTTCCAACAACGAAAATCGATTTTAATCTGAATAATATTCCCAATCTTAAATTAGCTGACAAAAATTTCAATATTCCAGAGCGCGTGCAAATGCTATTAGGTGCAGAAGTATTTTATGAATTAATGTTACCCGGACAGTTCAAGACGGAGGGTTCAAATGTTATTTTTCAAAACACTGTTTTCGGATTTATCGTTTCCGGATCTACTTCTTCAGACGCGAAGGGAAAAGAACATTGTGGGTTTATTCAGGCTGCGGATAATCTAGAGCATTCAATTAAGAAGTTTTGGGAAATCGAAAATGTAGAAATAGATTCTGTTAAAACCAGTGAATTAGATATTTGCGAAAACCATTTTAAAAGCACTCATTCGAGAGATGACCAGGGGAGATATACGGTGGCGATGCCATTAAAAGAAGATCCTTCATGTCTTGGTGAATCCAGACAAACCGCGATTCAGAGATTAAACTCTTTGTGGAAACGACTGAGTAGAGATAAAGAATATTTGTCCCTGTATGAGAAATTTTTACAGGAATATGAGGATTTGGGCCACATGAGGGAAATCAAGGCGGATGGATCTGAAGTTTCATTTTACATGCCACACCATGGTGTTTATCGCCCGAAAAGTCTACAACTAAAATGAGAACTGTCTTTAATGCATCAAGTCCTTCAACGAGTGGGAAATCTCTAAATTCAATTCAATTTAATGGCGGACTGGTCCAAGAAGACCTCTTTTCCATTATGGTTCGCTTCCGAAAGCACAAGTATGCCTTTACTACGGATATAGAGAAAATGTTTCGCATGATAAACATACATCCGGAGCAAACGTGTTTGCAAAGAATTCTGTGGAAGAAGGGCATAGGAGAGCCAATAAAAACGTACGAGTTAACTACAGTAACCTACGGCACAGTTAGCGCACCTTATCTAGCCACGAGAACTTTGAAACAGTTAGCGATGGATGAAGCTAATAATTTTCCTTTAGCAGCTCCTGTGTTGCTGAGTGACTGCTACATGGATGACATACTATCGGGATCTGAGAGTATAGAAGAGGTAATCGAATTGCAGCATCAATTAATAGAAATGTTCAAGACCGCAGGGATGCATCTTCATAAGTGGTGTGGAAATTTACCCGAGGTAACTTCCAATCTACAAGAGTATGCTTTTTGGAGTCTGAGGAGACTAAAGCACTTGGAATCATTTGGAATCCTAAGTTAGACTGTTTTCTTTTCAGAATAGAGCAACAAAGGCCAACTTCATTCACCAAAAGAATGGTTTTGTCTACTATTGCAAGAATCTTTGACCCTTTGGGTCTCCTCGGACCGATCATAACTTGGGCAAAGATATTCATGCAAAGATTGTGGTTGCTGGAATTGGGATGGAGTGATGAACTTCCCTTTAAAGAACAAAAGGAGTGGCGTCGATTTATCGACTCTTTGAAAGCCGTGAATAACATCTCTATTGACAGATGTATTGTGATTCATACAGCGGAGAGCATTGAGTTACATGCATTTAGCGACGCATCGGAAAAGGCGTATGGTTCATCCATTTATCTCAAGTCTATATCTGCGCTTGGAGAAGTCAAAGTGTGTCTCGTAATGAGTAAAAGCCGAGTGTCGCCTCTGAAGCAGATTTCCATTCCAAGACTTGAACTGTGTGGGGCAGTTCTTGCCGCTAAATTGATGAAGAAGGTGAAGGAGGCATTGAATCTTCAGATTACAGCTGTGTATTTTTGGTCGGATTCAACTATTGTGATTTCATGGATACATCGAGAATCAAGAGAATTGAAGACGTTCGTGGCTAATCGAGTGTCTAAGATTCATCAACTTAGTTCCCGTGACCAGTGGCATCACATTGCATCAGAACAGAATCCTGCAGATGTGTTATCTAGAGGACTACTTCCTGAGGAGCTTCGTGACGACTCTCTATGGTGGCATGGTCCTGAGCTTCTACAGAGTACTTATTCAACTACTGTCATTGCAGAACCAACCCAGAGAGATGGCTTTGACTGCGAACTAAGGGTGTCTGAAAGAACTCTGGAGACTTCATTGCTGAATTCCAAGAACTTTGACTTTTTCAACCATCTTATGGACCTTTCTAATAATTATTTTAAAATAATACATATTGTTTCTTATATTTATAGATTTATTGAAAATTGCAGATCCAAGGTGAAAAAGAGGGGACCTTTAACTACAAGTGAGGTAAATGATGCAGAAACCTGGCTTATTAAACAGGACCAGAGTGGCATTAACTTAAGTGACCCGTCAGGTAATCTTAAATCTTTGAATATATTCCAGGATGATAAAGGAATCCTGAGAGTTGGTGGAAGGCTGGAAAAAGCTTCCATACCCTACAGCCAAAAGCATCCAGCTATACTGGCTAAAATTCTAAATTAAGTAAAATATATTTCATAACTTTGCATAAGAAATTATTTCACGTTGGTCCACAAGGACTGCTGAATGCAGTAAGATTGAGATTTTGGGCTTTAGGAGGTAGAAACCTAGCTAGGAAAACGGTTCATACTTGTGTGGTGTGTTTCAAGTGTAAACCAATTCCCTCTTCTCAAATAATGGGCAATCTTCCATATGAAAGAGTAAATATGGCCCCTCCATTCAGTATAACTGGACTAGATTTGGGAGGTCCATATTTTGTAACTTACAAACACCAGAGAAAGGGCGTTTTGAATAAAATTTATGTTTGTGTTTGTATTTGCTTTGTGACTCGTGCCATCCACCTAGAAATTCTTTCGATTTGACTTCGGATGCAATAATTGCGACCCTTAAGAGATTCATGTCTAGGCGAGGAAAATGTTCCAAAATTTTTACGGATAATGCAACAAATTTTGTTGGTGCGAATTCTCAACTAAAGGTATTTTATAAGACCCTTAACTTTCCAGATCAAAATCTGGCGGCATATTTCACTGAGGAAGGTATTGAATGGAATTTTATTCCACCAAGGGCCCCACATATGGGAGGTCTTTGGGAGGCGGGCATAAAGTCAGTGAAATATCACCTCAAGCGAGCACTGGGAAGATCCCGACTCACCTACGAGGAGTTTGAAACAGTAATTATCCAGGTAGAAGGAATTTTAAATTCCAGACCCCTTACACCAATATCCAATGATTTTGATAACTTTGAAGTATTAATGCCTGCGCATTTCTTGATTGGTAGATCAATTAATTCTATTCTTGAGCCCCTAGTAATTAATATTAGTGACAATAGATTAAGCCGTTGGCAGAGAACAACAAAGGTAATTCAGGTAGTTTGGAAAAATGGAGTACCGATTATCTGAATACTCTCCAACAGAGAGGAAAGTGGATGATCGAGAAGGACAATGTAATGTGTGGTACAATGGTAATTGTAAAGGAGGATTTTACACCAGTTTGCAACTGGCTTTTAGAGCGCGCGTCGTTGAGGTCTATCATGGTTCTGATGGTAAAGTGAGAACAGTCAGGATTAAAACAAAGAACGGAGAATTTAGGAGGCCCATAACTAAGATCTGTATTCTACCTATAGATGTAAATAATTAAGGTTAATTTCCATTTAAGAAATTATGTGTTTATCTTTAAGTTGTGCTATTGTAATTTTAACTTTTTTTTTTTTTTTTTTTTACTGAAAATTTATAGTACCTTTTATATATATAATAATTTTGAAAACAATTGTGTAATTTTTGTGAAACTTGTTGTGAATTGTGAAACTGTATTGCTATTGTTGAATATTAATATTGCAAGGCCGGGGGTATGTTCGAGCATGCGCAGTGGGCGCCGCGCGGTGGTGAATAAGTGTATTAAGAGAAACGCGAATTAAGTTTTTCAGAGTGTGTGTGGGAGATCAGACGAGCGAGAGCGCAGAAACGGTGCCCATCGTAAGTGTTCCGACATACTCCCTGAGTAACCGAGTTTGGAAATAAAAGAGTTGTATCAACATCCTCGTCTGGTTTCCTGAGACAAAAAAAACACATAGGGACCACTTCCACAACACTTGAAGACATCACTCTTTTTGGCTTGCAAACTCAATTTGAATCCAATCAGAAAATTATTGCAAAGACCAACATCTCATTATCACTGAGAACTGAATGTATAATACCCGGTTTAGTGGCAGAAAATAGAAAATTCGATTCAGCCTAATTGTGATTATCCTGACCCAGACAGTTTAAAAGCAGGGATACTGATAGCCTCGTCGGTAGTAGACCTCTCGAATTCAGTCATACCAGTGAGAATAGCTAACATCAGTGACAAGACGAGGATTATACAGGAAGGAGAGGTAATAGCAGCTTGTGCTCCTGTCACTTGTGTAGACAGGAAGTGCAATACCCAAGACCTTTCTTCAAAGGATCTAGTCAAGGATTTACTATAAAACACGGACTTGGACGAGAAACAAAGATGTGCTGCAGGGGGGCTAATTAAAGAATTCCAAGGCCTATTTTCAAGAACATCTGAGGACTTTGGAAGAACTAGACTAACAAAACACCGAATTGATACAGGAGAGCATCCTCCTATTAAGCAGCACCCTCGACGACTACCGTTTGCTAAACAGGAAGAAGTCCAAAAATTCATTAATGACATGAAAGATAATGATGTCATTGAGCTGTCATCAAGTCCCTGGGCATCTCTCATTGTCTTGGTCAAGAAGAAAGATGGCTCTAACAGATTTTGGGTGGACTATCGTCGGTTGAATGACGTTACCAAGAAGGACAGCTATCCTCTGCCAAGAATAGATGACACGCTTGATACACTTGCCGGCAATACCTGGTTTTCCACCCTAGATCTCAAGAGTGAGTATTGGCAGGTAGAACTCCACCCTGACGATAAAGAGAAAACTGCCTTCACAACGGGACAAGGACTGTGGCAATTTAAGGTTATGCCTTTCGGCTTGTGCAATGCACCTGCAACATTCGAGCACCTTATGGAAACAGTCCTCGGAGGACTTTCGTACGAGGCCTGCCTGGTTTATCTTGATGACATTATCATCGTGGGGCTCTCCTTTGAAGAACATCTGAAAAATATCAGACGTGTGCTACAAAAGCTGAGAGAAGCTAACCTGAAATTAAGTCCATCCAAGTGCCATCTATTCCGGCGTGAAGTCACCTATCTCGGACACATCATTTTGGCAGAAGGTGTATGATCAGACCCGGATAAGATCTCGGCTGTGAAAGACTGGAACTGCCCAACGAATGCTCACCAGCTCGAGTTTCTTGGGCTTATGCACGTATTACTGGAAATTTGTGAAAAATTTCTCAACTCCATAAGCTGACCGAGGGAAAACAGAAATTTATCTGGACAGTTGATTGTAACAACGCCTTTAACAAGGTTAAGGACGCACTAACATCTGCTCCAATCCTGGCATACCCTGAAATTGGGAAACAATTTATTCTGGATACGAATGCAAGTTATGAGAGTATTGGGGCTGTACTGTCTCAAGAGATAGATGGTCAGGAGCATGTCATCGCCTATTTTAGCAAGTGTCTGTCCAAACTAGAAAGAAATTATTGTGTGACCAGGAAGGAACTGCTCCCTATCGTAAAAGCTGTGGATTACTTCCACCCTTACCTCTACGATCGAAGGTTCCTGCTGCGAACAGATCATGCTTCATTGACCTGGCTGCTGAATTTTAAAAATTCAGAAGGCCAAATAGCTAGGTGGATACAGAGACTACAGAAGTATGACATAGAAATTCGCCACAGAAAAGGATCAGCACATGGAAATGCAGACGCCCTTTCGAGAAGACTGTGTCCTGAGAGCTGCAAATACTGCTCGAGAATCAAAAAGAAATTTGGCGTAATAGATCCAATAGTCCACCAAGTTACAATGCCACCAACTTTGGTATTGGACCCATGGAGTGATAGCACCTGAAAAGATCAACTGGCTGATCCTGAAATAAAACCAATCATAGAATTTCAAAGAGTCGTCCGATGAAAAGCCCAGTTGGCAAGACATTGCGTGTTTCCATCCTACAACGAAGCGTTACTGGGCTCTTTGGGACTCTCTCCATCTGAGAAGTGTTTTATATCGAAAATGGGAGTCTGACGACGGAAAAACATTCAGGTAGCAATTAATACTCCCAAAGACAAGAGTTTCAATGGTCCTTAAGGAAAATCCATGGCAGTCCAACTGGAGGTCATTTTGGTGTTATGAAGACCCTACAAAAAGTTCGTGAGTGTTTCTACTGGAACAATGTGCGGAGTGACATGGAAAAGTGCTGTCGCATACGTGATCCCTGTGCTGCACGCAAAGGTCCCGGAAGACTGCAGCTGTATAATGTGAGAGCGCCTTTCGAGCAAATAGCATTTGACATCCTATGCCCACTTCCGAGATCATCAGATGGCAACAACAACATCTTGGTTGTCATAGACTACTTCAATAAGTGGCCTGAAGCCTATATCCTAATCCCCACCAAGAGGCCTCAACTGTTGCAGAGGTTTTAGTTCAACACTGGATCTCACGATTCGGGGTCCCTCTACAACTGCACTCCGATCAAGGGAGAAACTTCGATTCTGCAGTTTGCAAGAGACTGTGTGAGATACTTGCCATCGACAAAATCAGGACAACAACTTTGCATTTTCAATCTGACGGCATGGTAGAGAGGTTTGATCGGACCATCCTGAACTGCCTCTCTCCTGATATCCAGTAATCAACAGGACTGGGACAAGAAATTGCCCTTTTTCCTGCTTGCCTACAGGAGTGCCGTTCACGAGACCACCGGCTATTCCCCATCCCAGATGCTCTTTGGACGTGATCTTCGTCTGCCTGCAGATCTTCTGTTCAGCCGGCCACCAGATGCATCCTTGGTGCCTGAGGAGTATATCGAGATACTCCAAGCACGGATGGAGGAAATGCATCATCTGGCTAAGGAAAGAATTGGCATGGCTTCCGAGAGGATGAAGACCCGATAAGACGAAAGAGCAACTGGACACGACTTCCACGAAGGCGACAAAGTGTGGTTATTGAATCCGAAACGTCGCAAAGGACTCTCTCCGAAGCTACAGACGAACTGGGAAGGTCCTTACACAGTCCTAAAGACTGGACGACATTGTGGTGCAGATACGGAAATCACCATACTCAAAACCGAAGGTAATACATTACAATAGGCTAGCCCCTTATCTTGGTCAAGATGAATAAGATCCTTAAGTTCAGACCATGATCATTAATTATTTTGTAAATAATGTAAATTATTTCTCTTTTCTAATTCCTTAGTTTTATTTTAATATTGGAATTTATGTGTGTGTGTTTACATCTCTTCATGAGCTTTTAATTTATTTGTATTGCATATGCTGTGGAATACATTTGTTACTTTATATGTGATTATTATGTCAGTAGTTTGCCTGTAAATAGATGCCTCTTACTCAAGGATTGTACTGCCCGGGACATGCAGTCTTTGAGGAGGGGGCAGTGTTACGAATTTTGTGTAAATAATTTGTATTTGAGTGTTTAATGCATTTATATTACTCTATGTTATATTTATTTCATGTTAAAATTGTACTATTCACAAGCAGTGCCGCCCCTTACGTTATAATGGCGATCCAATGAGAACTTGGCGGTAGAGCCAAGTTGGCATCATTTTTGGCGACCGTTTTGGCGTCATTGGCGAGTTCGGAACTCTCTGGAATCTTCTAGAAAGTAGTAGATCTCTCCACTAGTGTCATGTTCAATGGCACGAGCAGTTATACTTCTAGAAGTTTCTGTCGCGCATATAAAAGGGATGCTTGCCGGTACGGCGATGAGTCTTGATTAAGCCAGCGAGTAGTGAGGTTTGTTTTGACTAGCAATTAGCTCGGCTGTGCTTGTGAATAATCTTTACTTAGGTGTATTTTTAAACACTGTTATTGTGTTTGATTGCTGTTAAAAGTGTGAAGTCCCTCGGATATTTACCCTATGAATATTGCCGATGAATCCTGTATTGAAATGATTGGATTTTTGATAATAAATTCGCATCGTTCTTAAAGAACTGATTATTTTTTCTTTGCGATTGTTTTTGCATAAAATCCTCGAACCCTCGGATCTACGTAACAATATATATTACAAAATACTAATTTCACATAAATACATAATGTACCTTACTGTATTAATTAAAATTTCAATAATACAGATAAAAACTAATAAAAAATGTATTTCAATTTTTTTCATAATGTTTTTCAGAGTTCTGTAAAAGAGGAAAATCTCAACATTGAATGAGAGACCACCACGGACCCCCTGGAAAGGCACAGGGAAACCTCTGGGGTCTGCAGACTACAGTTTGAGAATACTTGCTATAAACTATTGTATACTTATAGTTAAATGCTGATGAAGTTAAAATAAATAGGAAGTTAAGAAATAATTTGATACTTAAGATATTTTCATTTCTTTTAGGTATATCACATTCAAATAAAGTTTCCATAAAGTAATAAATTTTTTTCACTCAGTTATAAATGACCAAATTTGCATAAATAATATGAAAAAAAAAATTCATCAAAAGATAAGTTTGCGGGTCCTTTAGTTAAACTTCTTTAAAAAAAAACCAAAAGCTTAACAGTAATATTTAAAGACTCAAAATTTAAAAAATACTTAAAAAGGTAAAGATTTTAAAATATTCTAAAATAACAGACCTATGAAAGAAGCGCTTCCACACATTAAGCGAAGTTTTAGTCCAAGCCCAAGAAGACATGAGAACTCCAAATGCAAACATACAAGCCACATGAAGATACATTACACTAATATTTGGTCTATTTTTCAATGAACATATTGGAACAGAAAATTCAGAACTTGGTTGAGCTGAATTCATAGCTTGACATCTGTATAGTTAAAAACTTATTTTAAAAAATGCAAAAAAGTTTTTTTATTAAGGTATTTTATACAAATATCGTTTACTAATAAAGAATATTTAGAAAAGAAATACTTTGAAATAATTTTTTGTATCAACTAACTATTAACTTAACAGTAAGAACTAAAGTTTAATTCTAAATAATTGGTAATAGTAATTAAAAATATAAAATACAGAACTTACACAATATAGTCCCTGAGACTTTCCATCCAATCCTTTCGATTAATAAAATCGTAAGCATGACAAGCAAAAGTACATATTATAAGAATTGCAGCAAAAATAGAAAACATGCCTAAATTTTTTAAAAAATCAGAAAACACATACATTATTTAAGTACACCATTGTAATATTATCTTAAAAAAGAATTTTATGTACATCTATATAAAAAACTTTCAAAATTCAGATAAAAATGGCAATTAATAGAAAAGTAGCCAAAAAATATTGAAATGCTCAAATGAAAAAAAAATTATTAATTTTCACATAAAATTAAAAATAAAAAAATTTGCCAATTACATAAAAGATATCCAAAATTTAAAGAAAGAAACCTGCAATACTCACTAATTTTGCGTATCATTCGATGAAGTTTTACACGAGACTTTTCATTAGCTAATTCTTGGCCTCTCATTTTTAACAGGGTGTACAAAACTAGAAAAAAAATTACGATAATCTATAACATTAAAAAGCAAACAGACAGAATCATGAAAGATTTTTAAATGTTCACATCTCATTGTAATGTGAGACAATTTAGCAGAAAGGTTATAGCAATTTTCATGTCCAGCAATAGGTCGAATCCTGGTTTGATTAAAAACTAATCATGCTGCTTGTTTAAAGGAAACTAGTTCTCAAACCCCATTTATTGGTATGATGTGAAGAATACAAGCAATAGATAAATTACAATCAAAATAATTAATACCAGTAGGATTAGGGGTTCATCTCCCCTAACACCAAGCGATCTTTAATTCTTAGCATAAAGACTACACTTTTCACTTTCCTTTACATGTTTTATAACAAAATATACTCCTATAAAAGTAGTCCGTATGCCACTAAAAGAACATCACCAATATCCCTTGATAACTTTTGATGTGACATCGATTTAAAACCAACCACAACATTGTGATCCATTTGGCATTTTTAATAAACATTTTATGAGAAAATTCTGGGGCTATGAGTAGCCTAGTGGTTAGAGCATTGGACTCCAGACCGGAGGACTCGAGTTCGATGCCACCGAATACACACGGAGTATGTGCTCGTTAAATCAGTGGGTCCAAAAGTCTTGTGGGCAGGCACAGAAGAAATTACGGGTGCAGGGGGACGGAGAATATTCCCCCACTTCCAGTTCCATGCCTAAATTGTTGAGGTGGAGATAAGTGGTGTCGCCATCTATCATGTAGAAGTACAGTTGAAAACACAGTGAACTTTTCAACATTCTTTTTTCTCGTTTTACTTGCAGTTTTTTTTCTTTCTTTTTTGATAGGTAAGATATATAAAATAAACATATATTAATTTTAAAAAATGCGTGAATAATTACTTTTTAATATATAGTGTTTATGAATTTAAAATTTGTTTTATGTGGGTTATAAAGTATATTAAAAGTTGAACCTCTATATAACAAATTTTCCATATAACGAGCTTTTTTTCCGGGATTTAGCGAATTTATAGAGGTCCAAATGCATATAAATTCATTAAATACATTCAAAAATAAGTTTCAAAGATTTGTAAAAATCTGCCCATTCCGACAAATTTAGTAATAAATAACCTTTCAATGTATATGAATTTTAGAATTTGAATTAACTGAATGTTTGAATTTGCTTAAATATTAACTCATTAATTATAATGAAGTTCACAAATAAATGTAAAACAGAATATCTATTTTCTCAACAACTTTATTAGTAAGTAGTATAGAAATTTTAATGTGTGTGAATATAAAAAATAAGTCATGTTTTTGCTTAAAAAGTTTAATAAAATAGAAAGTCTTATTTTAAATGTATTATAATCCATACACACATAACTTTAAAAAGCATAAGATATGGGACGTATTTTTAACAGAAATGAAAATTTTGAAAGTTTAAATAATTTGTAACATGACAAAGACAAAAATAAAAAAATTAACAATAACTATATGTAAGGATTAAAATGAAGGCAAAATATTCATTCTTAAAAAATGTTTTTATCTCAAAGGTGCATTAAAGTGCTTAACATAAAAAGAAACCAGATAACCAAAAAATAATGCAGTTTAAAAGATGAAAAATAAAATTATTCTAAAACAAGAGGAACTGAATTTTAAAAATAAAGCATAAATTTTAACACTATAAAATACCCAAATGATATTATAAATGTTACAATAAAGCAACCATAACTGAGAACTTAATATGTGGAATGCATCATTTTTAGAAAAAAGATTTGTTTCATATTGAACATAAAGCTACATATTTAAAAAAATGGAAGAAAAAAGATCAGATCTTGAGGAGCACACACACATTTTATTACGTATAACTATTGAATCTGAAAAAAAAAGTATATTCCAAACTTCAAAACTTACACCAATTAGAACTTCAGGTATCAAAACAATAAATCTGACCAAAAACAATGAAAAAAAAATTATTAAATAGCAAAGATTTAAATCAAATATTAAATAATATGAACTCCTGATATGATTACATTATATTTACTATTTGTGTATTTGTGAGTGAGATATACAGTTAAACCCTCCATACAATGAACTTCTATATTGTTAATTTCTTTATTTTGTGAATTTTTTTCTAGAACCAAGAACATTTTACTATTTTTTCCTTCAGTAACCTTCAAACAGCAGAGTGTATTTTCTATTTAACAAACTTTTACTCTTGTGTTTCAATTTTTTTTCTCCCTATTTTTAAAATATTTCAGGATATTTTTTACATTATTCTCGGTTTTATTACATTTTATGGTGATCAGTCGCCTTGAACTGGTTTTACCTGGAGCCTAACTCACCAAGAGCATTGAAATTGCTGTAATTTTTCAAACCGAAAACTCAAATAGAATAAATAGAATTTATCAGTAATTAAATTTTAGAACACATGTGGCAGTGCATGCTTAAAATGATTGGTTATAAAATTAGAAAATGTCGTTAAAAATTCATTAATTTTAATATAAAACTATTTTTTAAAGATGAAAATACAGTGCATTCCCGGACAATGCTTTTTTTCTTTTTCTCCTTGCAGATTTCTTTTTGATGGGTAAGATACATAAAATGAATAGGGATATTAATTTTCAAAAATATGAATAATTACTTTTTAAATATATAGTGTTTATGAATTAAAAATATTTGTTTCACATGGTCTCTGAAGTATATTAAAAGCTGAATCTCTATTTAACAAATTTTCCGTAAAATGAACTCTTTTAGGAATTCACCCACTTAGTCATATATAGGTTCGACTGTATTTATATCCTTCTCATTATTTAACCAAACCTAATCATAATTGTTTACAATATTGATAAAACGAATTAACAAATGAATATATACAATCATTAATATCAATACTTACGAGATATTAGGAAAAATCCAGAAGCTAAGGCTGCCAAAGCTACAGGAATAAGAAGAAACCAAATGCGACTTGTGGGATTTGCAAATCCCACAAAGCATATGCCACTCATAGAATCTCCATCCACCTATGAAATGAATAAAATTATTTAAACTTTTGCATAACAAAAACAATGAGAAAGTCTTCAGAAAATCTTTTCAAGATATAAATCTTCATAAGTTTTCTTTTGTTCAAATTCTATATTTTTACTCTCTTTTTAGACATTTTATTTAAAAAAAAAAGAATTTTTATTAGTATTCTTTTCCCATGAAAAGAAAGACATATTTTGAAAAGAAAAAGAAAAAAAGGTTGGCATCAAACTTGGCAAATAAATGAAGGAAATATCAATATGCAACTAATACAAATATACCTTTATTTCTTAGAATTCTGTAAGATTTCAAAGTATTGTTATGTTTTCGGGGTTCGAAATGATTGAAGCCGAAGAGCGGGATCCAAAACAATTTTATTTTGACCAAAACAGTCCTCCACAAATTGTAGAACAGTTCGAGAAAGTCACGTAATCGATGAAAATACTGATAACACAGATGTAATACACTAACAAAAGCAATAGTAAACACTCAGCACAAAAATAATAACTCAATAAAAGCAATAACACACGCACTATGCAATCGTCTCTCTCTTTCAAGCGGAGAGGTATCACTTGCATGAAAGCTGAGATCTGACTGACTGACTAGCCGGCCCGGCCCTTTTATACCTTTCTCGGGTCAGAAACCTCTGGCACTTGCCAGAATAATCGAGAAATAGAAAGATCTAGCAAAATCCGGAAGGTATGAGAAAAGCTCAATACATAGTGTTACAATACCGCGATAGGGTTGCCAGACAGGGTTATTAGGAGCAGGGTTGCCATGGTCGCTGCTTATCGCCCACATTTGGCGACATATCGCCAAATTTGGCGCCAAAAATTAAGTCGCCAAATCCGTCGCCAACTTGGCGCTAGCTGCAATATTTGGCGAGTTTACCATTTAAACCAATGTTAAAGCATGGGGGCCGCAATGCAGTGGAAATGATATTACAGGTAAACAGGGTTGAAATCACATTAGATACGACAAATTAAACTGTAAAATGAACACAAATGAGTAGAAACAATTAGAATAAGACTAAATTCAGAACATTGCCCCCTCTCAAGAACTGCACGCCCCGGGCAGTACAACCCTTCATCAGACGTTAACATAAAAAGCAATTGATTAAAAACAATTAAATGAATATGCAATAATAAACATGTAATACATAGTACAAAATAAACACCTAATGCATAGTAGAAAATAAACACTTACAAAACAACAAACAAAATTATTTACAAGATTATTTTTACACACTAACTTATTTATACAAGACCATGGTCAAAATAAATTACACAATAATTGACACACTAAGAATTATGGCCATAATATGGAGCAAGCCTGTCGTAATGAACGACTCTAGGCTTCAAATTCGTTGACTTACGGATCCGGATTACTTACTGCCGCTGTTTATTATCTTTAAAATTGTATAAGCGACCGCCCCAATGCGATTGTAGCTTAGGAGAAAGTCCTTTGCGTCGAGTCGGGTTGTAGAACCACACCTTGTCACCTTCCTTGAATTGATGTCCTGTGGCTTTTGTGTCATACCGAGTCTTCATCTTCTCCGTCCTCAGGTTGATCCGTTCGAGCCAAATGGTGTACATCTTCAAAACGTGCCTGAGATTCTGCACGCACTCTCTCAGGCGATGAAGGTGTATCCGGGAGGGCGACCAAACAGCAGGTCACAAGGGAGACGAAGATCTCGGCCAAAAAAGCATCTGGGATGGTGAATATCCGGTAGTCTCGTGAACGGGCGCTGTGTACGCTAGCAGAAAGAGAGGAACTTTCTGGTCCCAGTCTTGTTGGTTCTTGGAGACCATCAGTGAGAGGTTATTCAGGATGGTACGATTAAACCTCTTCACCATGCCATCTGACTGTGGGTGCAAAGGTGTGGTCTTGGTCTTGTCAATTCCGAGTAGTTCACAGACCCCCTTCAATACCGCAGAGACGAAATTTCTTCCCTGATCGGAATGAAGTTGAAGAGGTACCCCCATATCTCGATATCCAGTGCTGCACTACAGCCTCCGCTACGGTGGGGGCTTCCCTGATCCGGAATGGGGTACACTTCGGGCCATTTCGTGAAGTAGTCCATGACAACAAGTAGGTACTTATTACCAGACACAGTCCTTGGCAGAGGTCCCAGGATATCGAAAGCGATACGTTCAAGGGTGCTCCAACATTGTAGCGATGCAGCTTCCTCGGCTACGTATCTTTGGCCCCTTCCGAGCTGAACAGGCATCACAGGACTTGCACCACTGTTCCACGTCAGCTCTCACTTTACCCCAGAAGAATCGCTCTCGAACTCGGTGCAAAGTTTTCATGACGCCGAAATGACCTCCTGTTGGGCTGCCATGCAATTCTTTCAGTACATCTGGGATACGAGATCGAGGAAGTACTAATTGCCACCTGAATGTCTTTCCATCCTCTGATTCGAATATTCGGTATAGAACACCATTCCTAAGATGTAGAGAATTCCAGAGGGCCCAATACTGCTTAGTTGTAGGACTATAAGCCGAGATGTCCTGCCAACTTGGTTTATTGCTGGAAGACTCCATAAACTCTATAAGGGGTTTAATATTAGGATCCGCCATCTGGTCTTCTCGAACTTTCACTCCAGGGATCGGGTGGCGTCGCTGTTGAAGTTGTTATCTGGCGTATAGCATAGTCATATTTGGTCTCTACTCTGGAACAATGACGACAATTTTCTGGGCATGGTCTTCTTGAAAGGGCATCAGCATTTCCATGCGAGGAGCCTTTACGATGTCTGATGTCAAAGTAATACTCGTTGAGCCGTTGTATCCATCTGGCTACCTGGCCTTCAGTATTTCTAAAATTCATTAGCCAGGTTAAAGAGGCATGATCGG
Organism: Trichonephila clavipes; assembly: GCA_019973935.1. NCBI lineage: Eukaryota > Metazoa > Arthropoda > Arachnida > Araneae > Nephilidae > Trichonephila > Trichonephila clavipes. The sequence goes on from BMAU01018615.1 coordinate 331,823, forward strand.
TACGTAGAAGAAATTTTTGGCCATAGAGATAGTGATGGAAATGCTCGATGGCTTTCACAATAGCCAGTAGCTCTTTTTCGAGTGACACAATAATTTCTTTCCGGTTTCGATAAACACTTACTCCAATAAGCTACGACTGCTCCTGGCCATCTATTTCCTGAGATAATACTGTTCGACACTCATTACTGGCATCAGTGTCCAAGATAAATGGCTTGTCCGGTTGTGGATATATTAAGATCGGTGAAGACGCCAAAGCTTCTTTAAGCTGGAGGAAGGAATCTTCACATTCTTTTGTCCACTGAAACTTTTGTTTACTTACTTTCTGTTAGCTTGTGCAAGGGTCTTGCGATGTTAGAGAACCCTTTCACAAACTTTCGGTAATAAGTACATAGTCCCAGGAAGCTTCGCAGCTCACGGAGGTTTTCAGGACGTTTCCAATTCTTTACGGCGGACACTTTTTCGGGGTCCGTACGAACACCTTCTGCAGAGATGATGTGTCCCAGATAATTGACTTCTTTCTGGAAGAACTTGCATTTCAAGGGTTTAGCTTCAAGTTAGCGTCGCTAATTTTGATAACACCTTCCGGATATTTTGAAGATGTTCTTCAAACTTACGCCCTCCTATTATGACGTCATCCAGGTAAATAAGGCAAGCTTCAAAAGTCAGACCCTTTAGCACGGTCTCCATCAGGCGCCGAAAGTAGCTGGCGCATTGCAGAGCCCGAACGGCATGACTTTGAACTGCCATAGTCCTTGGCCGGAAGTGAATGCTGTTTTTCTCTATCTTCGGGATGGATCTCCACTTGCCAGTATCTGCTCTTTAAATCTAAAGTCGAGAACCATTTATGACCGGAAAGGGTATCCAGGGTGTCATCTATCCTTGGAAGAGGGTAGCTGTCCTTCTTGGTGACGTCGTTAAGTTTTCGATAGTCCACGCAAAATCTTGTGGAGCCATCTTTCTTACGAACCAAGACGATTGAGATGCCCACGAACTCGAAGACGGTTCTATGATGTCATTTTCCTGCATCTCTCGTAGTAGTGTTCCGAGCCTCTTCCTGTTTAGCAAACGGCAAGCGCCTTGGGTGCTGTTTAATCGGCGGATGGTCTGCTGTATCAATTCTGTGTTGTGTCACTGTCGTATGGCCAATATCGCTACTGTTTCTAGAAAACACGCCTTCAAATTCTTGGAACAGTCTTTCTGCGGAGCTTTTCTGTTCGTTCGGGGACAATTCAGCATTTTCTAGAAGGTCGGGAGTCAACTGTTGAGGCGAGTTGGATAGGAGCAAGCTCGAACTTTTGCAGACACACGTTACTGACTGCAGGTTGCCAACACTTCACCTTTCTGAACACTCTAGGTTTTTCAGTTACGTTGCAAATTCTTACCGGGATAGTTTTTCTGGAAAGGTCCACTAGCGTCGAAGCTATTAGCAATCCATTCGCTTTATTTTCCACAGATCCAATTAGGCCAGAGTTGAAACTCACATCGTTACCGATGTATCCAGGTACTATGATTTCAGTCCTTAAGGGAATGGTAATGTTCTCGTTAGCGGTTACCTGTCGAATAGATTCTGACCTGTGTTCAATTTTGAATATAGTGACTGCTTCGTGTATGGAACGTAATTCGTTCTTGTTGAAGTCTAGAGTGAAACCATGCTCCTTTAGAAAGTCCAGTCCAAGAATGAAAGGGTCTGCAATATCTGCGACATACACAGCATGTTGGTAGGTAGTGTCTCCAAACTGGATCTTGACTTTTAATTTTCCGTGAATATCAATCTTTTCCCCGTCACGGTCTGTAGCACCACGCGGGGCAGGGTCCAGATAAGTTTCTCTTTTAATTTTTTAACCAGATCGTTCGAATGATAGACACATTGGCTCCTGTATCGATGATCATGTTGCAGGAAGCTCGTTAACATGTCCCAATATAAAATTCCATTCTCACCGGTACTCTTTGTCGAAATTTGACACACTGGAATGTGGGGCTTTCCAAAATCTGGCAACCTCCCCACGAGATGGTCATTAATTAGTTTTCCGACACCTCCTTCTGAAGGCGCTTATTAGTTTCAGCGCCTTGGCGTGCCCGGCAGCTTCTCTGCAGATGCCCTTCTCGACCGCAGGTCCAGCATTTAAGGGTCTTCTTCCCGTCTGCTTTCTGGGACATCAAAGACTCAACTCTATTCATGAAGCTTCTCATCTGTCGCTCTAACCGCTCCACACCTGAGTTCGACGTGTCCGATTCGTTGACGGCTCGTATGGGGTGTCTGTCCTTTCGTGTTGCTTGCTGGGCTGCCTCGAATTTCATAGCAAACACTAGGGCCCCCTTTTAAGTCCTTGAGATCCGCCATTCGGAGAGCTTTCTGGATTTCCGGATCACGCACCCCGTCGATGAAGTGTTGCAGCGCCAGGACTTCTCTTACTTCAGTCGGACAATCAGAAAACGCCAAGTGAGAAAGCCTCTCGACGTCCGTCGCCAGTTCTTGAGCGTTTCGGACACTTTCTGCTGCCGTGACTTCAGCTGGAGTCTGCTGTAATCCTTCACACATTTCTCTCCGAAGCTTAACTCCAGAGCATTAACGAGAGCGTCGAAATCCAGCCGCTGTGTTTCCGGCAAAGTTTGCAAAATGTCAGCAGCGTCGGCTCGAAGAGAAGCAGCTAACTGGCAGGCCTTGGTCTGGGAGTCCCACTGGTTTGCATCCGCCACTATGGAGAATTGGGTCTTATACACCTGCCAAGAGGACTTTCCGTCATATGTAGAAAGCTTGATGGAAGGCTTGGAATAAGGAGCTTGAAACTTAAATTCATCCCCTTGACCAGTCATGACTTTCTGCTTCAATTTCTCTAGGTCACTCCTGAACGAGATGGAAACTTCTTCTACCTTTTCGAAAATTTTCGCCTCTAGTTTGCTCTTCATATCTTCGAATTTATTTTCAAATTTGTTCTCTATATCCACAAATTTGTTTTCGAATTTATTTTCCACCGACTCGATTCTTCCTTCCATTTCTTCAAATTTCTTGTCCATAGTCGTCAATTTGTCGCCAATGCCCTTCAGATCACTTTTCAACTCTTCCTTGTTGGTGCTGATCTGCTCGTTTACGTTAGTAAGCTTGGTATTCACTTCTGCGATATTGGTGGTCAACTCCGATTTAATTCCACCCATATTGGCATTCATTTCAGTCAATTTTTCTAGAAGAGTCTGGAACTGGGCCTCCATCGCTCTTGTTGTTGGCATTCAATCCCACTTCTGACACCAATTGTTGCGTTTTCGGGGTTCGAAATGATTGAAGCCGAAGAGCGGGATCCAAAACAATTTTATTCTTGACCAAAACAGTCCTCCACAAATTGTAGAACAGTTCGAGAAAGTCACGTACAATCGATGAAAATACTGATAACACAGATGTAATACACTAACAAAAGCAATAGTAAACACTCAGCACAAAAATAATAACTCAATAAAAGCAATAACACACGCACTATGCAATCGTCTCTCTCTCTTTCAAGCGAGAGGTATCACTTGCATGAAAGCTGAGATCTGACTGACTGACTAGCCGCCCGGCCCTTTTATACCTTTCGGGTCAGAAACCTCTGGCACTTGCCAGAATAATCGAGAAATAGAAAGATCTAGCAAAATCCGGAAGGTATGAGAAAAGCTCAATACATAGTGTTACAATACCGCGATAGGGTTGCCAGACAGGGTTATTAGGAGCAGGGTTGCCATGGTCGCCAAGCTTATCGCCCACATTTGGCGACATATCGCCAAATTTGGTGCCAAAAATTAAGTCGCCAAATCCGTCGCCAACTTGGCGCTAGCTGCAATATTTGGCGAGTTTACCATTTAAACCAATGTTAAAGCATGGGGCCGCAATGCAGTGGAAATGATATTACAGGTAAACAGGGTTGAAATCACATTAGATACGACAAATTAAACTGTAAAAATGAACACAAATGAGTAGAAACAATTAGAATAAGACTAAATTCGTAACAGTATAATAAAATCTCACATTGTTTAAAGAATCTAATAATAAGCAACATCACTTTAAAAATTAATATCAGATTTTTTTTGATAATGTGTAATCATTATTAACAAATAAAAATATATTTGCTTTGTTTTAAAAGTATTAACATTATGGCTGTACTTGTTTCTCAAAAAAAAAAAAAAAAAAAAAAAGATACGATGATTATATTTTGCTCAGAAACATCAGTTTTTTTAAAAATATCTAAGTAATGTAATCTATACAAAGTTTGTAATAAGTCCTACCTCTTTAATAGCCAGGATAATTGAGGTGAAGACACCTGGAGTACACCATGCACAAATGTGAAACAAAGTTGCCTTTTTTTTCAAAATATCTTTAGCAGATCCAGTCTTTCGGAACTGGATATATAAAGCATATGACAAAGTAACAAACCATACAATAGCAGCCATTAGAAAATAATATATTATAAAAAATGTGAAAGTACACAAGTGCTGTGCAGATCTGAAAAACAAAGAAACATTTATATATTTTTTTTATCTAGATAACAAAATTTTGCAATGCACATAAACAAATAATTTTTTTTTGTTACAAAAATCTTTTAAGTTTTTATTAGGAAAAATTATTGCTCTAAATTATCTACAGATTTAATAAAAACTATTGCAAATATTGAATACATATAAATTTTTAAGGAAAATGAGATTCTTAAAACTTTTAAATGATGTTGATCAAAAGAGAATTATGAGAAACTAAATAAAATTTCTATTTTCCCATACTTAGGCTGTTGCCGACGAATAGTTCCATCATGAAAACAAACTATTTCATCTCTTGCTCCTGGAAAAAATTGTATCAGCCATCCTAGTGATACAAATGCCAGGCATAGATTTATTAAAAATATAATGGCAGCAGGATATTGCTTAGCACCTGTTGAACTCAAACAAAATGTCACCTGATTGAAAAAGAAAGAAAAATTTAAATATATATCATTTGTACGTTTAAGATAGGAGGAATCAAACATTTTTCTAAAATTATAATACAAAATAAGATCTCATAAGTTGAATTTTCATTTAAAAATGTATATTTACATCTCTTTCTACATTATTGGATTATTTCTCCCCCTCCCCCTTTTGCTTTTAATCAAACTATGGGAAAAAAATTTTAAAACTAATACAAGTAAAGTTACAAAGTAACAAAACTTTAATTTCAAAAATACAACACAAACATGGCAATTATAGGACATGCAAAGTAAATATTTTAATTATATTTTTCTACCTTTAGATGTTACCACATGTTCATTTTTACAATTACATATTAACTACATATATTTAAATTTAAACTGTTTTTACTCTTGTAGTAACATCTTCAGGAGTAAGGTCAACAATTTTCAAGCATACTATTTTATCACTTATATTTCTTATTGTAAATCTTACAATCATAGATAATAGCTGGATGTGATCTCCAATGGGAATAATCAGTAATTCCTTTATCTTAAATTTTGAATTCTGTGCTGATGAAACATTTGACTAAAAAATTATTCATTTTGAGTGTTTTGTACAATATATGCAGGGATGTTTTTGTAAAAATCCATGAGATGGTATTATTAGTAAAGGCTAAGACATTTTTTAAAAATTTGGGAATTTGCTACGATTTTTCAGAAAAAAAAAATAAAGTACAGAAAGTTATAAAAATTAAAAACATTATTTATACATTGTGAAAACTTACCAAAAAAATGAACACTAAGTATAAAAAAAAAGATTAAATGTCTAAAAATTAATAATTCCAAATAAAGATTTTGCGTACTAATTGGAGCTTTTCTTTTAGCATTCAATTTTCTACAGGACTAAACGCTTACTAGAAAGATTTATTTAAATATATATATATATATATATGTCTTATGTTCTTAAATGAAATTTAACTTCATCTAAAGATTTTTTGATGGAGTCAAATTTATAACATGCAAATCAAAGTTAAATTGCTTTTAATTGTTCACAAACAAAACATCACAAATTTATTAAACACTTAAGTTAAGCTATGGCTGTTTCATCATTGACAAATTAATTTTAGAAGTAAATTAGTGATTTAAGAAGAAAAGAATGAAAACTTGTAATCTAGACAAGAAAAGTATAACTTAACTCAGTGGCACGACAGCCCATGAGGGCCAAGGCTTACTGTGCCCAACTCAGTATACATGACCTAAGGCCCTGAGGTGCATGAGCAGATGTTCTGGTTGTGTGGTCAGTCTGACGCGAAACCGCCAGTGTTAAGTTCCCAAGCAAGCTTGGTACTCATTTATTGACCCACTGAAGGAATGAAAGGCTGAGTCGACTTTGCCCAGCCTGGGGATAAAATTCCGAACCTGTGGTATGGAAGCGCATACACTATCACTGGACAATTTACCTCTAAGTAGGTAAATATATGAATATTTTGCACAGCCCGGGGTTTGAACCTTGGACCTGTGGCATGGAAGTGCAATGCACTAACCGCTCAGCCACTAGGTTTCACGAAAAGTATAACCAAGCAATAATTTAACCAAAAGAAATAATGGGAAGAACTGCTTGTGCATAATATATCAAAATTTAAAGATGGCCTCTAAAAAATGTATTGCTTTTATTATAGATCTATTTTCCTGTGAAAATCACTCAGTTTAAATATTTTGATTTCATTTAACCCTTAAATGCATGGTGTTGCCAATTGTCTGCTTTCCAGTTTCACTTAATTTCATTCAAAAACCTGAGTTTGTGTACTTCTGAATGCACATTGATAAACATAGGCAATAAATCAAGCGGAAAGAGAAAACTCGAAATTACTCTTTTAGTGGGTAAGTTATATATGTTTCTATAAAAAGCAATTTTTTAAAAATTTAAAACAAAAAAAAATCATAGATTTAAGGGTTAACATTACAATTAATTTTCAAAGATGGACAAGTTATTCTTTTTAACTTCTACAGAAGTAATGAATATCCATACTTCCAAGACTATTTTTCTTGGATGGCAAAATAGATTGTTGCATATGTGTTTTTCAAAACCACTGGGTTAAATCCCAATTTCACTACCCCAATTTCCCCCCCATCAGTTGTTCTCTGTACATGTGTTATACAATGAGTGGAGTTGGCCCTCATTGATATTAAACTGCGCACTTAGTCTTTGAATGACAGCTTGAAAGGAGAGATTCTTGGAACATTTGCCTCAAAGTATTAGTTTCCTCTTGTAACTTTATAATTCAATGTTTAATTTAGATGAGTGGCAGACATTTTGATCCTATGAACGCAATTTATAAGATTTTTAATCAGTTTCTTCAATTCAGAAAAAAATATTTTTACAACTAAAATAAAGAGAAATAAATGCTGAGATTATCAATTTTGTTGCATTTGTTCCTGAAGTAGTGATTAATGCAAACATTCTAAATAGTCAAGCTAATTTAAGATTTTCCACTTAAGTTTATTCAAGTTTTTTGCTCTGTAGAGAAAACTAAACACCACAAAATTACGTATTTATATCTATTTCAGAAAAGGATCAGAAGAGTATTACATTTACAAAAATATATGCAAACTTACCACAGTTGTCATGGTAGTTATAAAACTGATGCCACCTAAGAATGCAATTAAAGTATGGATGCTATCATGTTCCTTTTCAGTGTAAAATGGATCTTGACACTGGATACCACAACCATCAACATCATCAAACCAATTTTCAGCATTAACAGTTTCTTTCAAAGGTGGTATACATTTGTAGCTGGTATTAAATTTTATTTCTTGAAGAGGATTCTGAATAACAGTAGATTAGAAGAATAGATAATTGTATAATTAGAAGAATGTTTTAAATGAAACTATTTGAATATATTAAGATTAATTTAAGAACCTTTTGGTTCAGTCCTAGGAGAGCCCACACCCTTGGCGCACATTATTTTGGTAGGCGATAATTGTGCCATCTTGGTAACCCTACTTTGATACACTAGATATGGTAAACCTAACCATTTCTGGAATTTTCGTATTTTGTCTGCGGGCATTTCGAATTTCATTTTGTTTTGGGAAACTGGGCTGGAATGGTTGCGTGTGTGAAGGAATATATCTTAGAATTTTTTACTTTGTTGAATGCGAAAGGCTAGAAAGAATTGATTGAATAGTGTATGAAGGAAGGATTGATTGCTTAGAGTTATGAATGTCCTAAATGTAATGATCGGCATGATGTAACATGGTCGGCAATAAAACGCTTTCTTCGAAATCTTACCAGCCACGCCAAATGTATGTTTGACCATTACCTCGCAGAATAAATATGGCGGTGTTCACATGATCATTCACTTAGCGATGAAACCTTCAAGGCTTTTTTAAAATCTGCTGTTATGCTGTACCCTCCACTCGGAAGAGATCAGCAGTAAGAAAGTAAGTGCTGTTTTTATATTTTTTTTATCTTAAATGTTTAATTTTTGTATTGTTTACATAAATTTTCATTATGCATCCACCTTATCTCTCTGTATTCACTTGCCGCCATTGTTGGTTTCGCTTGGCGCCATCTCGTTCTGGCTAGTAGCCTTTTTCGTTTTGTCGCCAAGAGTGTGGGCTCTCCTAGGATTTTAACGGTCCTTTTTAATAAACCAAAAAATTTTCACAATACATTTTTTATGTAATAAAAATTTTAAAAACTAAAAATAAATTAAAAATTTTGATTTTATGTTCAAATTATCTCAAAACAAAATGATACTAATTTCAAAATGTAATAAAAACAACAAAGATGATATAAAAAGGGGCAGATGAAAATCTTTTATTCATAAATTATTTTTCATAGTTTAACTGAAAAATAACAAACAAAAAATATACTTCAATGTCATTCTTTGCATGACTTAGAAAGAAATTAGATTTTTAAGGCATTATATTTTTTAATCTCTTTTAATATTTAAAATGAAATACATTCTAATGATTTGGTTGTTACCCCTGTTATCTGAATTCATTTTCTGAAAATTTCAATTTTTCATTATATATAACAGATAATAAGGAGCCTTACCCTACACCGGGGAGGATACAATTTTTTATTTTCACATTGTAAAAATGATGGCCAAGAGTGCTTTACTTTAACAGCTTTGCATGGCCCCCGAGTAATTCTGCACATTTCTTGAGACGGTAATGATACAGAGCCATTTTCACATTTAGGCATATATACAGAACAGAGAAAGGTTTGGACTACAGCCCAGCATCGAGGAATACTTCTTAAACCTTGCCATAAAGCAAGATTGTCCTATTAAAAAAGAAAAAATTTATGAAGTGTAGAACTTAAAATTTTACATAAAAAAACTAGTTTATATATTCAGATGCAGATCTGATGAGAACTACTTCGACGAAAATTTAAAAGCTAAAATTAGTCCATTCTTTAAGAAATCTCAAAAATATTCAAACAAGTAGTTTAAAACTATATTTGTATATTTTGTCAATCCAGACAAATTTTCAACTTTTTAGCAATCATATCTAAATGAATTCTGATCATGAGACAAATTATTGATACATTTTTAAAAATGTAAGTAAATGGATGAAGATTTATATGAAGGGCAAAAATGCCCACAGTATATGCAAATATTTAATTTGTTTTTATACCAGCATGCAATAAGTTTTCTGAATAGATTATGGAATGTTTAACCTTTCATCTAACTATGTCCTCGAAACCATAACTTATAAAAAAAAAAGCTTTTCATAAAGCAACTTTCAGATAACTATGATCCCTTTCAGAGTTAATTGAATTAGTATCATATGTAGTAAGCTCTCATTAAATTTAGACAGAATAAATCACAATAAATTCAAAATCATCCTATTTTAAACAAATATATATATTCTAGTATTCTTTTCAACCTTACACATATCATGTAAGTAAAGTATTGATTTGAAGAATTTTCTTAGGTAATTTCTTATTACAAAATAAATATTCTTCTCGCTACACAGAGTGTTTTGACATATATCTTTGCATATTTAATGAGTTATTTTATTTAATCCAGATGACTTAGAGCTTTAATTAAGGAGGTTCTACTGTATCTATTTCTTTAAACAGAAATACTTAAGTCCCAAAATGAGATCATGCAAAAAAAATAAAAGTACTAACCTGCACTTCTAAGAGGGATTCAGAGTCTTCAGCTAAGTCCAATGAAGTAGATGAATAAGGTAATTCTGTACCAAAACACGTCAAATTTTGATTATTTTGTGTCTGAAGACAAGTAGCTTCTTGAAAACATACCCCAGGATCAAAAACATCCTTAGGACCAGATTTATATGCTAGCATATTCATGTGACTATTTATACTAGCATAACAAAAAGTTATCAAAATAAAAAAATATGGCACACTATGAATCATTTTTGAAATCTGTAATGACATGTAATAAAGTTTGAAGATAAATTTTTACAATAAAACAAGCTTTTATGCTAAAAAGTAATTATGGCACATTTTCATTCCAATTCCTTCCTTTTGGTCCTATAGGAAAAAAAAATGAAGAGTAAATTTATAAAAATTAGAAGTTATTATATAATAACAAAATAATACAAATATAAATGTATATTTTTTTTAAAAACAAGTATTGTAATTTACGTCAAGGTTCATTTTAAGTCAACAAAACAGCCTGGATATGCATTTAGAAAAGGAGAAGTCCGGTTTCTGAAAGATGGGGATCTGATGATTAGTTAAACAAAAACTAAGCTCAGTGGTGCAATAGCCCATGAGGGCAAAGGCCTACTGTGCCATCTAAGTTTTCGTGACCTTGGACACAGCGGTGAATGAGCAGATGGTCAGCCTGATGCAAAAAAAATCCCAAGTAAGCTCGGTATTCATTTATCAACCCACAGAAAGGATGAAAGGCTGAGGTCGACCTTGCCCAGCCCGGGGTTTGAACCCCTAACCTGCTATGGCATGGAAGCTCAAAATGCTACCACTCCGTCACTGGGCACTGATGAATAGTTATCCAATATAAATCCCAGAGTTCATTTCATGTCAAAACATGATCATTTTAAAAAAAGAAAGGGAAGAAAAGCTTAGTTTAATTAAAGAATCTGATTAAAAGTTGTTCCTTAGGAATGTTTTAAAGAAAAATTGAATGAAGTAAAATAATTAAAAACTGTTTTAAAATTTCAAAAGCTTATATTAGTTATAATACTTGTATGCAAACAAGGACAAATTAAAACACGTTCAAAATTGAAAGATTTCTAATATTTAGCCAAACAAAAAATAAATTCTATATTATTAATTGCAAGAATTATTTTCATTGGATGAAGAGGTAACTAAAAATGATGCATTTGAAAGTAATAAGAAAAATTTCAACACAAAGATTTAGTTGATAAAAATTGCATTTTTTCCTCTTTTTGGAGAAAAGTATTTTTTACAATATTAGACACTTAGAATGTATTCTTAAAAACAAGTAATAGGTGTGAATGATAATTTTTATCTCTTACAAATAAGCAATACAGAATAAAAAGGTTGAAAAATGTGGGTAAAGTAAAGAATGACCAACTAGAATAACATTTAAAATACTAAATTCACATCTGTTTTGCCCAAGAAATTATGAAAAAATTTCACTGTAAGAGCTCAGGGGATAAAAATATGAAATTAAACTGGAAAAGTAGTACAGATAATTATGTATAGAAAAGCATGTTCTTTTATATATCACATCAGCAAGGCTTATAAGAGAACAAATGCTTACAGTACAAATTCTAGATACATACCATTTGTTTCTAAAAAGTAGCTTTTTGTCATTCATAACATGCCATTAAAATAAAGTTAATGATAAAAACTCTAAATATGCATCAAGAAGTATGTAATTTACATTTTGTAACTTTTATTGTATGATACATTAACTGTTTGTGATAATCCTAATATTACATAATTCAATGTTACATTATTCACTGAATTAAAATTAGAAAAAATATTACTTTTAACGAAATTAAACAATATAGTAAAATCTTTTACATGTAACTGAAGATTATTCTAACCATAAAAATATTTATTTGTAGACAGGAATTAAGTTGTTTAAAAGATGACATTGGACATCAAGCTAAAATATTTTTAGAGTAAATGTAATTATGCATTTATTAATATAAAATAGTATGATGTTCTAAGATACAAAAAAAAAATTTTAGCTTTAACTCCAAGCGATACATTTTCAAATTTCACGAGTTTTTGAAAAAATATTAAAATTGTAGAAAAATATAGAATTTATTAAAAAACTGTATTACCTGTAAACAACAAATACTTCTTGCAGATTGAAAATCTCCTGATTTCACATTTTATTTCAAATTCGAAAATGTTAAAATAAATTAAACAGAGAGAACGTCAATGTAGATTTTTTTTGACATTTCCTTCCAGTACTATCATTATGTGAACGACTGACTTTATTCTAATCAGTATGAGTAAGATTAATTTTATATTTAATGAATTTCATTCACTAATTATCTTCTAAATTTGTTGTCTAATACACACAACATACAGCAAAAAGAAGAGATATAAACAATGCTTCACGAAAGACTATTACAACCAGTTAAAATGAAAAATAAAATTAAGAAAGGTGACAATACAAAACATGAGTTTAAAAAAAGTAGTAAAACAAAAAAATCACACTTCACTTCACCAACAGATACAGTTAGAGGATATCTTAAGAAGTCCACAAAATGTATAGATGATTGTTTGATTGATTATAAGAGTAATTGCAATCGCTTGCAACAGTGTGAAAAAGATATCAGGGGCTGTCGAATTTTTATATTAGGATACTTATTAGATGATCGGTAAGATCTAATAAATATATATGATAAGATTTACCCAATTATCAAACATTGCATTAGGTAACCATTACAGCTAAGTGGTCGCGACATCTACCTTGTAGAGGGTGATGTTACAGCCATGCTGCATGTTCGTGTCTTGATTCAAACAAAAATCCATCTTGTAGAGTGGCTGATGTACATGAAATCTGACAGAAAGTGCCGATTTAAGCTCATTTTGGGCCCTGGACTCAGAAGATCTAAGGGCCCCCTTCGCTATGGAGGATCGAAATTTATTACCAGAAAACCTGCTGAGTCCAGCTGATCTGGGCCCTTCGAGGCGGTTATTTGCGTGTGATCTGGTACCTAAAAAAACACTTCAAGCCTTAGTTGGCTGGGTGAAGCTCTTCTGGGTATGATAATAATGCATTATACAACACAGCAAATGCAACACCAAAAAGAAGTGGCCAGAAAGTAAACAGCAGCAAAGAATAAATTACGTTTATTTTGAAATGATACTCCTAACGCAGAGTGAGGACAACATCAACTCATTATTTCGAAGGCCCAATAAGAATGGTGATACTCGAAACAATATGCCTGAGTAAAAAATCAAAGGAGAAATTGATGGTTCTCCATCCCCTATCAGCCAAATTGTCACGGTAGCCTAATGGTCAAGGTCACGGACTCATCGCAGCATGTCATGAGTTCGAGTCTAGTGCCACTGAAGACCCTCCATGTAGGGGATTTTCTGTCTTTACACATGTCCTCTGACACAAGAAAATGATTTCTCTGGCAGAAATAATACAACATGCACTCTCTGCCCATCCTGCAGGTTTCCCTTTAAGACCCGAATTATTTTTATCCTCAAATATTAAATTCTTCTGGTTATGAATACTATATGGACCCCAATGACATTGGGAAAAATAATAAAAAAATTCCCAATTCCCCCTGAAACGTAGACGATACCCGCACGATTGTGCGGGTTGGGTGTTATCCGTGAAACAGGTCACCTATGAAATTGTTACGAGTTATGCATTTTTAGCTCTAAGTTGATAGAAGATAAATATTAATTCAACCAAAATTGTTACAAATTAGGAAATTATTGATGTATAATTAACTCTTTTATTAATTCATTATTTATTTACTGTAAAAATCTTTTGTTATGTTTTTGACAAGTATAAATAACCATTGCATTTTTCACAACATGTTTTCGAACTGCTTTCGTAGTTTTCAAATCTGCACTTGCGAGGCCTTGAAATGTCATCAACACATCAAAAACGGCTATACATATCAAGCCTTTTATTTTGGAATGGCCAGGATAAAAGCCATGACAGGTATAACAGGTGGATTATAACGCTTTGATCTTTTTGCGAGTGGCATTACAACACTGTTATGTTCACCATCAGTTAAAATACTTTTGTTAGTAGGTAGAGAGGCTGATAACGCTTCACTATCTCTAACTTAAATTTTAAGCGATCCATTTTGATTTTTAGAGGAATTTTTGATATTGCATCTTGTTTGCACAGAAAGCAAGAATTTGCAACAGCTAAATCAATGTAATGAATGTGTTCAAAAGACTTTTATGGTAAAGAATGATCCAAAATTGTCTTTCCATTTCAAAATATTCCCATGCGTTTCTTCATAGCTCTCATCTGAATTTGAATCTCCTTCCAGTATACGCGATTCATACATTTTGTTCGTAGCATTGTCATCATCCGAGAGATCACTATGTTCTGATTTAAGTTCAATCTGATTTATTCATCAATTGAAAAATTTCTTCTGTGAGAATTCTTCTCCTTTTAGACACCTGAAAAAGTTTTTGGTTAAAAGTTTACACAGTATTCCATGAAAAATAGTAAAATGTATCAGAAAATTTTATTATTTAAAAATATATATATATGTTTAAACCACACCATACTAACTACCACCGGAAAACCCAGATTTTTTTTTTTTTTGGGGGAGATTTATGGATTCAGATATCTGTGGAGAGGATAAAAATGCCATACTCTTCAACAAATGCATGAAAAAGAAAATTAATTGCAAAAAAGAGATAGAGAGAAAGAAAAAAAGGGTCTCATCAATGGCAACCCCCAAGAAAATTTGATATTAATTATATAACTATATATTTCATTTTTATGCAGGTTTTCATCAAAATTATTGAAACAGAAAAGAAAATTCACATGGTAAATACTTATCTTTACAGCTGCCGTGACTCAAGTAACGCCCAACCCGCACGATCATGCGGGTAAAGAAATCCCGAGTCCTACAAGCCACATTAGTAGAGTATAATTATTATTTTTTCAAATTTACAATTAAATATTAATACAATAATTTACATTTAAGCAATTAAAAATACATTGATAATTACCTTTTTACGACAGATAAAAAGAAAACGTGTTTTCGTTGTATTTGAAAACAAAGCTGGATTTTCCCGCTGAAAGTAAAATATGGACCACAACTATCGTCTTTTGATGAAAAAGTAACACTTTACACTTTTTGCAAACCGGCTGAATCGCTAGATTCGCAATTTTCTTACATACGACTATTACAGAAGCTAAAACGAATACGAATATCTAACCCACACGATCATGCTGGTTGGGTCTTAAAGGGATATGCTAATCAATGTGTGCCAGAGAACTTCGCATTTCACATCACTTTTATTATTTGGTGAGGCACGCCTACCCTGAAATACACATAATTTTTTGTGCACTTTCAATTAGTGAATATATATATTTATACATATTTAATGAACTAACTGTTAAATAATTGAAACTAATGGTAAGGAATGCTCATTTCTGAAAATATCATGTTGATTTCACAGAATGAAATTTGTTTCGTAAATAATTAAGAAGTCTGCGAAATCAAAGTTTTTGAAAAATACAAAAAAAGTTTTCGATGATTTTCATGTAATTTGGTGTGCTAATTTCAAAAATGGCCACCATTTGTTTCCAACACGTCAAGATTTTTTGTAAACTCTATATCGATATTTTGTTAAAATCTTATTTGAAAAAGAATTCTCTCGAACCATTTAGCAAGTATCATCTACAAACAGTAGTTTTTATCCAGTTAAATCTATGTAAATATCGATTTTCGTAGAGGCAAATTGATTTTTCTGTAAATAGATGAAAACTGCTGTTTCCAGATCTCACGAGTTGTTTCTGGTTGAGAGAAGAACTAGAAGTTTAAACTTTTTATATCCGATTTTGGTTCACAGTTTCTAGAAAAAAAATAATCGACATACTGTTCTAATTAGCTTTTATTAAGGTAATTTATATAAAACAATTGATTGACCAGAGAAGCAAGTATTATGCCAGTGTACATGAAAGTTTGTAACAAATTTTAAACCCTGTAAAAGGCAAAACATGGCGAAGTTTCTTTTTAAATGCGTACTCATTTTTCCTTTGAAATTTCTTTTTGGCATTCTTCCTTTGAATTAATCTTGGGCCTACCTCGTGTTAATCTCCAACAGCAGTCGGTAAGCATGTTTTTGTCCCATCTTATTTGATATTTGTGCTTCATATCTTTGATGTCTTTTTAGAATATTTTATCCAGTTCTTAGCTGACATATCCTAAATTTTTGGGAGGAAAGTCCACAGGTGAGTGAAGGAAATATATCTTGATTCAACCAATCCAAGCTTCTGTTTCCTTTGTTGTCATGGAAGTCTTCATAAGCTTGGGGATATCTGGACTAACACAAAGATCCTTTCTTTCTCAACTTGGCTTTGGATAAACCTGGAAACCTTTTGCAAAAGTATTTGAAACAATTACCATCTTCTGGAATAGCCTTGGAACTACGTACACTTAATTTTATGTGCTTTCGGCTCAACTAAAGTGTTCTAAATCCCATTCTTGGTGCCTGGTTTAAGATTGTCTTTTCGGTCATTTTGTTTTGACCCAGTGTTGATTATTATCACGGCTGTCCCACTCACATGGTAAAGCTGTATGTTGGACTTGTTGACCAAGAAGCAGGAAGTTAACATTCAAATCACCTCAAATCGTTCAACCGTGGTCAGCATATTTTATTTTGTTGATGACGAGAGTTAAGTTTTCATAGTGCTCCTTTGAATGCACCAAGTGTCCTACTGGTACAGATGCATATTGGCTTCCATGATGAAGAAAAACACCCTTAAGGTTCCTTTTCGATGAATCTATAAACTACCACCATTTACTTTTATCGTTGGCGATATTAAATTTTCTCATCAATCCGGGAACATCTGAACACTAGACCAGGTGTTCATCTTGTGACGAATCTGTACGGAACCTTTCCACTAATCTTCTTAGGCGTCTTTTTGGGGAATATAAATTCGTGTTTATTTCCAATCAACTCCAAAAAGAGGAACGGGATATTCAAATTAGATAAGGTATTTAAGTCGAGCGTTGTGAGATAGCAAGGGAGATGATGGAAGGCTATTGTGCCAGCAACTTTAAACGCATTTTTAGAAGATTCAAGGAGATTAGATTCGTGAAGACGTCGTGCTGTTAGACGTACCAAAAAGCTGATATAAGCCAGCGGTAAATATAATTTATGTACGCTTAAAATAAGCGTCAGTTTAAGCGACTTAGTTAAAGTTAATGAAAGTTAAGAATTCGAGTACGTGTATTTCTCGGATCTCCTATTTCGGTAAACCTTACTTCATCTTGAGCTTAATTATTAATTAATTGCATTATTAGTAATTTAATTTAATATAAAGGCAAATCCCTTTAAATGACGTAACATAATAGTATTCTATGTTATCAGAGATTTTTTTGAGAAAGTTATAATAATAAATAAATATTATTAGTATTCAAAATGGCTCTTAGTGGTTCTTTGCCTCAAATTAATCTTGGTGTTCAAGGTGAGACCCAGGGGGGTCTCCACAATCTTCCTCAAAAAGTACTACTTTTTCTCAATTTCTGTACCAATAAATAGAGTTTCCTTTTGTCAATACATTTTTTTTCTTTCAATCTGGAGCCCAACAATTCAACTGCCTCTTTCGAAAGGCCCAGATCTCTGTTAGATCTTTAAGTTCAAAATGATAAAAGGACTGAGGTGGATCAGCTCCTGAAAGCTTGTATTCGGTATCGGAGCATTGAACCCGTGGCGAAACTATTGGTAGAAAGAGATTGTAACAGTAAGGTTTCATGGAGTGGGGTATTATGTACGTTTCACCACAGTAGAATGATGATCAGCCGCGGAGAAAAAAATTGAACGCTGAAAAAAATTTTTGGTAAATATTCCTAGAAGTCTAATTACAATTAAATTTTTCAAGAAAACGTAACGCGATAAAAAATTTTCATCATTATTTTTGAAATCAGCACTATAAAATTTCAAATATTTTTTCTACGGTGAAAAGACCGCTCACGGTAGAGCACATACGAAGGGAAAACATACAGGAAAAACGAAAGAAGAAGAGATACGTACTAAGTTTAAGAAAAACGGAATTTAGCAATTTTGATTAAAGCGGTCATTTGACTTCTCTGGTAGGCAGTGCCGGTTTAAGTCAATTTCGGGCCCTAGGTGCAGAAGTCCTATACAGGCCCCCTTGGCACTAGCGGATTGAAATTTATTACCAAAAACCTGGTTATATCCGGCCAGTCCGGTCCCTTCAGAGCCCCTCCGGACCCGGGCTTCTGTGCACCCAGTGGATATACTGGCAGTGGCTAAAACCTGGTTTAGTGTAAAGTATATTGGTAAATGTTGATTCATTAAGACCAATATAACATTCAAACACAATTTCAACTATAATTTTTACATGTTAATTTTTTAAAAATAGAAAACACAAAGAATTTTTTAAAAAATGGTTTATTATTCTCAAAGAATATGATGTACGCATTTAAAGCTGCGTTTTTAATTAGATATTAATTATTTTCCTTAATTGTGATAAAAATTATAAGAAAAGCATATTTGTTTCTATAATAAAAGTAAATATTTTGAGAGTAACGTGTTATGATGGTTACTCTTCATAAATTGTAGGGAGATTATAAGTGTAGTTGAAAAAATTGTTTTAAATTCGAGTATTGTAATTTTTGAGTTCTATGAATAACTGTAAAAATAAATTAATTTCTAAGCTGCATTTTTCCAAAAATTATATTTTACAACGTCAACAAAAAATGTTTCTGAATATTACACAAAGAATGAAATATTCACTACATTCAATTGAATCAAAACTAATGTTTTAAATATAAATATTATTAAAAATATAATTTTAGAAATTTAATAAGTTTATTCAAAATTACTATTGTTGTTCTCTTAAACACATTAAAACGTATCTTTAATTCAACCAGGACATTATACCCATTCAAAAAATAGATTTTACAATTTTAGTGTTAAAAAATAGTACATACTTTTCTGAATCTAAAAATGTTTTACATTCAGTGGCGGCGTACACAAGGGGGGCTGGGGTCCGGACCCCCAAAGCCCTTGCTTTTTTTTCCGATTGATTATAATTCTAAGTATATAGTACTTAAAATTTAATTAATTACTTGTTATTAATGATTAATTTTATTAATTAATGCTAATTATTTATTCAAAAATTAGTTTTTTACTGTGTTTTGTTCCCGAAAATCGACAAAATCAAACGGAGCATGATACAAGAAATGTGAACTTTCGACCCCGGACCCCCCTTCGAAACATTCCTGTGGGCGCTATTAATAACACTTAAAGATAAAATAATCTTAAAATATGAAAAAAGTAATTGACAAAAATGTAAACAAACGTTTAGTTTTTTCACTTTTTCTTTAAAGTATAATTTTTTGCTTTTATAGGTACACTTTAAAAAAAAAACTGTTGCACTATATAGTTCCAAAATTTTTATACTTCTGTATAGGATAGCAGTGCATACAGTGAATATATTTTTTTAAGTCGAAGTAGAACAGTTTAAAAAAACAATAGTTTCATGTATGAAAAAGGGGAAAAAATAGAAATTTTCAAAATTATACAAAGTTTTATAAAAATTTTTCAAAGTAACGATCTTAATATTTTACTAAAAACATAAGTTCCCTATATTTTGTGTATTCTTTTATATATGTGCAAAAAACATTTTACAAATTGAAGAGATAATTTTTTTAAAAAAATGAGATACCTAAACATATAAGGATGCATTATGAGATCTCAAAAATTACGTCCAATTTAAATTAAATAGAAAAAAAATTAAACTAAAAATTATTTTTTTATTTCTACAGAAATATTAAAACATCTTTATAAAAAGATCACAAAAAAATGTAAGCTCTATTGAAATTTCTTAAAGATATATGTCCCATAAACAAAGAGTCTTATTTTTGGCATTTTACTCTTTCGAGTATGGCCTAGTACTCGTAAGTTAAATGTCTTGATCTTTAAATTTAATATTATAAATTCTTTTAATTGCTGGTGAAAAACTCTAATGTTAAAATTCTCAGAGAAAAAGATTTTCACATGTTTAAAAAGAAAGCCGGAATTTTGAAAAGAAACATTCCATGCCGCTTTATTCGGAGAATATAATCCAGATAATCTTCTCATGGAACCAACCACACTTCTAAATACCCAACAGATTGTGTGAGTACCGAACAATAACGAAACGCAGTCTTCGAAGTAACTCTTATTTGTTAGCGAAAAGAGAAAAATTTGAGGAGAGTCCGGTGAAAGCAGGAACAAGATGAATTTTGCTAGGCGGTCTCCTATCAGAAATAAACTACGCGGGTGGTCCCAACGCCGGTGGTCGGTTTCATGCCCTTAGGACTTTCTTTTCTTTTTTTCTTGTTAGTGAACAAAAAAAGAAAGGAGGGGGTAAAGGCAGAATATACTGGATTAGAGACCTGTGTGTATTTCTCATCCAGATATGCTTTTTAATATTTTCTTTCCCACATATTTCAAACGATTTTTTTTCTCGTCTGAGAGATGAAATATATTCGAATTGTCAGACATTCGCTATGCGTCATTGCTTATAAAATATGGACTGAATTTTAATACTTCTGTGATTTAGAAGATTAAACCTAAAGTGGAAGAGGTTTGATTGAATCGTAGGATCGAGAATTCTATTTTAAATATTTAACAAATAAATAAATAAAAAATATGAAGAAACCTTCGAAGAAATAAATAGTTTGATTTTTATAAATATAATGACAGTTACTTTCTAACTCTTTTTAAATTTAAAGTGAAAAAGGTCTCGGCATGTAATTTGTAAGCGAATAAACACGAATTTACTTTGGAAGTAAGAGACAAAATCGAACTTTTTTAATTTAATCGAATTCTAAAAAGTGATCTAATGCCGACTTTACTCAATCCAAAGCAGCGTAGGTGGCTTATATAAAAAGAAACAGAATTTAAAATTTTATTGGTTTATAGAAATCACATTCACCCTTATTGAAATCGTATTCTCTTTCTCGCTTAACCCTTATATAACTCTAAAAACATTTAAATTAGTTTTATAATAATCCTTTACATTTATTGGCGAGGTAATTTACGTTGACAAGTGTCGAGAATAATTAAAATAAGCAAAAAACCAAATATGGCAAGATGTGAGCCTGTCGAAAGAGATAACCGTATCAGTACGACGAGTTAATGGAACTATAAATAAATCGTGATCATCATAAAGATAGCATTAGTAATTAGCATGTAATACAAAAAAATCTTTTAGCATAATTGCGAATAAAAAAATTACGAAAGAAAATATAATTTATTTCTGACTAAACACGCTTGTTTATACTGTGCACTTTTGAGTGTCGCCTTGTTAACAGAGATGTATTGCCTACATTTTAGTTCATTCTCACATAAAGACTTCATTATCAGATAATATTTAATCTTAAAATATTCATGATGATTCTCGTGAGTTATTTTGTCTGGAAGGAGGTAGGAGCTTAAGAGTAATGGACAAAAAAAAAATAGTATAAAATCTGCAGTCTGATTTCTCTCAGGACTTCCATTTTTAATTTACTGTAAAGTCCTGGGTGTAACCAGGTATCCCTTTTAACTAAGGCTTCGAACCGAAATTTTTTTTCGTTCCGGTTCAATTAAATATATATATACAGTCGAACCTCTATATTGCGAATTTTTCTATAAAGCGAACTTTTTCCCTGGTAACAAGAACATTTCACGATTTTCTTTATAAAATAACCTCCCTATAGTGAAGTCATTTTCTATATAACGAACTTTTTTCTAGTCATTGAATATTTTTCCTCTCTATTTTTAAAGTAATTCTGGACACTTCAAGTTATTCTCTCTTAACACATTTTATGGTGATCATACATCTTGAACTGGTTTTATAAGGTGCCTAACTCGCCGAGAGCAATAGAATTCTGGGAGTTTCCTCCAAGAAGTACAACCTTTAACCCCCGATTGCCCAGTTCACTAGAAGCATAATCGTTATCCCCTTTCACCCTCAGTGGAGTTCTAGTTATAAAATAATGTATGTTTAAAACTACTTGCATGCTTTAAATTAGAAAATGTCTTTAAAATTCTTTAACTTTTATTTAAAACTATTTTCTTAATGTTGAAAACGCAGTGTATTCCTCGACATTCTTTTTTCTTGTTTTTCTTTCTTTTGTATAGGTAAGATATATAAGATAAATAGATATTAATTTACAAAAAAAAAGGTGTGAGAATAATTACTTTTTTTAAAATATATAGTGTTTATGAATTTAAAATATTTGTTTTATGTGGTTCATAAAGTATATTGAAAGATGAACCTCTATATAACGAATTTTCCATGTAACGAACTTTTTTTCGGGATTTAACGACTTCGTTATATACACTGCGAAAAACCGGTTTTCAGAATTGAGTACAACTTACTCTCTTTTGAATACGTCACATACTCAAAATGGCTCCGATGCAAACATACTCAAATTTGAGAATCGCGCATGCTCCCTTTTGTCAACGAGTACGTACTCAAAATTGAAACTTCCCATACTCATTTTTGCGAGAATGAAACAACAAAATGAGTATGTAATGTACTCATTTTTGAGTTTGTGACTGCATCAAATTTGATAATGAAACAACAAAATGAGTATGTAATGCACTCATTTTTGAGTTTGTTACCATGTCAAATTTGAGAATGAAACAACAAAATGAGAATGTAATGCACTCATTTTTGAGTTTGTTATCGTGTCAAATTTGAGAATAAAACAACAAAATGAGTATGTAATGCACTCATTTTTGAGTTTGTTATCGTGTCAAATTTGAGAATAAAACAACAAAATGAGTATGTAATGCACTCATTTTTGAGTTTGTTACCGTGTCAAATTTGAGAATTAAACAACAAAATGAGTATGTAATGCACTCATTTTTGAGTTTGTTACCGTGTCAAATTTGAGAATTAAACAACAAAATGAGTATGTAATGCACTCATTTTTAAGTTTGTTACTGTGTTAAATTTGAGTAAGTATAGCATTCATTTTCAATACTGTTGTATCAAATATAAATTTTAAACAGAAAAATAACTATCAATTTTAATTGATCTAAATGTGTTACCCAAGTCTCAAAAGTTTGATTTTTTTTTGCCTTACATATTTAATTTACATTTTAAGAATTTTTTTACCACTTAACTTTGAAAATCAAAATTCTTGCATTTTCTGTGTAGGTCCAACTGTATATATAGGTTCAGTTCCGGTTTTCGTTTTGACAAAAATAACGGTTTTCGATTCAGTTCCGAATGTGAATACCTTTATTTTATGTATATTCTTATCTTAAATTATTTATACTCCTCTAGTTCATTCAATTGAATTAAATTGAGCGAAACTGAAAGAACCAGTGAACAACAAAACAGAAAATCGAGAAACTAATGATGGCAATTATATGGTTGACGTTAAATTAAAAAATATCGGTAAGTTGGTTACAGTAACAAAATGAATGGGTATTGGTTCCCCAGTTTTCGTTCCGACCAAAATAATGGTTTTTTCAGGTTTTTGGTTCAGTTCCGGTTCGAAGCCCTGTTTTTAATACAAAAAATAAGAAATTTACCGATGCGCGTTATACGCCGGGTATAAAAATAACAGCTTAAAAAAAGAGATGAGCATAAAAGAATTAGTCTTCGGCATATTTCGAAATATAGTGTTTATTTAAAAGAAATAACATACTTTATGAACTTCAAGAGTAGTAATTCTAGAAGTACAGTGGGTGATCGGTTAACGAACATAATCCGTTCGAAGACTATGTTCACTATCCAAATTGTTCGTTAACCGATCATCGATTCACCATAGACTTCTGTGTGAAATCGATTAATTCGTTCTGGAGACCCTAAAAATTAAATTTTAAAAAATGTATAATTTCTTAGAAAGTTTTTAAAAAAATAATACATACATATAGTCTTGCATATTAATCTTTTAATTTTTTACTTATGGGGCGTTGAAGAACATGTCCAATGTCGATTGCTTTTCTCTCTTTTTCAGGATTTTCCGGACGTAATTAATAGCATTGTCGTTGTAAAGATCCCCAACCCTACTGACATACGCTTGGTTTGTGTGCCATTTTAAGACCATTGCTCTGACAGCATCCCACTTTTTCAAAAAATCTTTAATGGCAGATGTCGGCATTGGTCCTCTTTCGTCTTCCTCTTGTTCAGAAGGAGACACATTTCGTTGTATTTCTTGGTGTTCTTCATTCAAAATTTCTTGGAGTTCTATCGTCAGTTCATCTTCATGTCCCATTATGAGCTCTTCTATGTCATCTTCGTTCACCTCCAATTCCAGATCTCTAGCAGTTGTCAAAATTTCATCCATAATTTCAGGGGTGTCTCCCTGATCACCTCCGAATATGTGTTCGTTGTCCAAACACAAAAAATCTTTCTTGAAAGTGTTTGTTATCCGAACACAAAAATCTTTCGTGAAAGTGTTCGTTAACCGATCACTCACTGTATACTATTTTTTCAAATGCCTGAGATAACACCCCGAATAAATGACTTAAAACATAAAAGCATTACACATGCACATTTTAGATTTCTTCGTAAAAAAGGGGGTGCGCGTGATACGGTGAATATACCTTAAAATTAAAAAATGCTCCTTGGAAGTATAAGTGCACGTTATAAACACCGGATTTTTTTCGTACACTATTTATAAAATTGAGGCTAGGCATAAGGATATATTCTTAAAAACTATTAAAAATAACATTTGAGGGGGGAAGAAATGCTTTAACACCAAGAAAACATTGGAAATTTAAAATGTGGAAAATTGATCAAAATATTATAATTCCTGTTTTGCTTTTTTTAATTATTATTATTATTATTTTACATTTTTTATTTTTGTCACTAACACTAAATTAGAAGCATTTAAGAAACACTCCTTCACAATTTCTGCATCAGTAAATGGTTTCATATGATTACCAGTAATACAGCAAACTTCATAGGATGTCTGTGTTACCGCTGTGATACTACCCCTGACAAAACACTTTGTTGCTGTGTCAAAGATTATTCAAGAAAAATCCTATTTATCACCTCTTGAAAGAGATCTAGGAGGGAAAAGTGTCGTTGAATGACTCCTGTTTATTGGTATGTTTTTGAAAATTTTGGCTTGCAAGATATGAAGGATAGTTAAAAATTAGTTTCACCCATAAAATTTTCACTACTTCACTGTTGTCTGCTATCACTAACCGTAACCATGTGGTACCCCCCTGCCCGTGGGTATCATCTCTTCATCCATGCGACCTAAATTTGTAGGGCTGAAAGATTGACCACTCGAACCTTCCATAATAAATCTAGTTTATTATTTCTTAATATATATTAATCAATGTAACACAAGTCTTACTTAGAGGGAAGCGATCAAGAGTTATATGACGTAATTAACAATTCTTAGCAAATAGCGCATTAAATCCTACTCACTATCTTTATGATAAATTAACCTCCGAATCTTTATCTATATAGCCGATTCCTTAACTAGCTAGAGTCCGCTCTATAATTAAACTTTAATAATCTATCGCTTACCGATATCACACGGCTCATCAGCAACCATACATTATATCTTCTTCTTGTACTCTATTCCTTTAATATAAATATTCTATATATCTTATTATCCGACTTGATCCGGCTACTATGCAACTTTCTGACATATAACCGACTTCTATATGGCTCCTATAACCTTTCAAAATAGAAAAGGACTATCTATTAGTAACCGTACACACCAACAGCAAAATTAATATATTTGATTTCTTGACAAAGAATTTCCCACCAAATTTTTAATACAATTTTCTTAAATAATTAAATTTCTCAAAGCAATGGGTCATGACCGGGCCGCTTAAAAAGGTTCAGTGGGCCGCATGCGGCCCGCGGTCCGCAGGTTGAGTATAGCGGCTCTAGTGCCAAGGATTCTCCAGTGCTCTTCTGCGCCCAGGGCCAGAAATGAGCTTAAATCGGCACTGTGGACGATATTGTCACATTAATTCGTACCAGTACCAAATCTGCGAAACCACTTTTACGATATAAGAGTACTGAGGATTTTCACTTTACCAAGTCTTAGGAGTTGCTTCTCATTCAAATAAGTACAAATTGATTCTTACCTCTTGGTCTGTATTATCTGCATATAGCGTAATCATTTCTACTGTTTATTTTAACATCTAAAAGTAATTTATATGGGAAATTTTGTGGTACTCATTTTGAGTTCGATTCAGTGGCTTCTCAACCCATATATGCTGCGTTCAGATCCCCTCCCCCTCTTCCTTCGAAATATAATACTGAGTATGATTTTCATCTCAATCTACATTAGGAGGAGGTACCATGACATGTATATAAAGAGAGTTAAAAAAAATTGTGATTATTTAAATGCTTATTTAGTTATTAAAATAAAAAGAGTCTCTGGAATGTATTAAGCCAAATAGGAATCTCTCTTGTTTTGTCATCTTTTAATGGATGATTTAATCCAACTATTAAAAATTATCTCCCAATTTTTTTTCTAATTTATTTGTTTTTTAAAAACAAAAATGATCCAGAGAAACAAAGGTAAAAGAAGTAATACCGTAAGTTTTAATGAAAGTAATGGGGTTACGGTGAATTGATTCTTTAAGATAACACTAACCTGCTGAATCTTTAATTTTATGATTGATAATTACTATATTGATTATATATATTAATCATAGCAAAGAAGTATTATACTGCTCGAATGAATTAGGACAAACGGTAAGAAAACGATTTTTTTTCTAAAACCTTAACTTTTAATCATTACATACCTTCAGTAGACAGAAAAAAAATCTATATTAGTACAATATATGTCCTCTTGTAACAGAAATGATCTCTTCAACTCGTCTTGGTATTGACTTCACTAGTGCTGCTCACATGTTCTAACTTCATCATCGTGGAACCACACTTGTATAGCCCTTTTTATCATTTGTTCTATTGTCGTTCAACTCATCATAACTAAACGATTCTTGAGAATATGCCATAAATTCTCAATAGGATTAAGGTCTGGTGAATTACCAGGTCAATTTAGAATTTTTATTTTATTTTCTCACATAAAAGTCTAGGCCAAATTCGAATTGTGACAAGAAGCCGTCATGTTGAAATGTTCCATCAAATGTTTCCGTGAATGCAATGATTCTGTTGCGTAATATTTATTTGTATTTTACTGAATTCATAATGGTTTTAAGAGGAACTAAGCTTTTAAGTGCCATTTGTTGCGAAAAAACCCCAAAACATTTGTTTAGAAGGGTGTTTTACCATCTATTGGGTATGATCTAGTAGCGCAGTTTCAACTTCACTTCATCTTACTACACCTAATTTGTATTCATGTACAAATAAATGTGTTTCATCACTGAAAATCCCCTTCTTTTAATTGTTAACAGTCCATGATTGGTATATTTTGGCCCACGCTAAACGTTTTTTCACCTTTTTCTGAACTGGAAGTTTCTTATTCCTCGGTCTTATTGCCTTACGGCTAACTTTCAGAAAGCCTTTTCCGTATAGTTGAGGTGCTAACTTCAACACCATAATCCAATAAACCCTTCGAAGGTTTTTGCTTATCTTTCTTGGACTCTTTTTGCTATTTCTTATTAGAATTTTATCAGCTTTCCATTTGAGCCCAAATTATCCTTTTCTTTTTGGAGACGATGTTCCAGAATCTTGAAATGTTCTTAAAATTCTTGAAACATTTGAGTTGACCACACCAACTACCATAGCTATATCTCTCAAAGTCATAGAAATTGTTCATTAGGAGTGATTATTTTAGAACGCTTCCTTAGAGTAATATCCATCTCAGAACAAGTCAAAGTAATACGTGTTACAAGGAACGCAAATTCATAACCACCAGCTACCACACTGAAAGGCTCACAACTGGATAATTGATGCACCAAAACCAATGAAACGAGTAAAGCAGTGTTTCTCAAACTGTGGGGCACTCCCCTGGGGGAGTGCGATAAACCTACAAGGGGGGGCGCGAGCATATCGAAAATAAAAGATTAAAAAAACTTATTTACTGGAATGAAGTAAAACAAAATACTTTCTGGCATAATAAAAAATACACATTTACACTGAAATAATATATACATATTATCTGTGATATTACGTCATCAAAAATAAAAGCTTCTGCGTTTGATTTGTGGTTGATTTTAACTAGAGGTACCTAGGCTGCGCCAGCAGCCTTCAACCCTGTATCTGGTACTGTGATGTTCTTGGTGTTGGTAACTTGGGATTGAAGAGGAGGGCGTGACTTCAGAAGTGAAGGTCCAATGGGAATGCAGGAGGCATCGCTATGGAGGTGGTCTTTGATTGGAGGTTGGTAGAGAGCTTTTAAGAGTGAAATCATGGACATGGGATAGAAATTTACTTTTAAAAAATAGAATAAAGAAAGTATTGATAAATATTAAGGGGAGAATTTTAAAATTTTAAAATATTTAGGAGATAATTTTTTAGGTTGAGATAAGTAAGAGTAGGGAAACTTAAACATTATTCATTATTGCTTCTGCCAGTAGGCAGGTTTTTTCTTCGTCGGAATTAGAATTTTTAAATTTGGAGAGGAGATCGAGGATTTTAGGGTTTTTCTTAACTAATTTTGAAATAATATTAAAGAACTCCAAAACTTGAGCTAGGTCTGAAATATTGTCTTCTTGGCTAAGGAATTCACTGGGGGAGTCTTCCTTTTTATTATTATTATTTTCGGGAGGGGTTTGACTGGAGATTTCCCCACTAACAACGTTAGCGAAGGAAATTCCCTCTTTGGTCCATTTACTGACGAAATTTTTCTTTTTAATTGGGTCTGTAAAAGCGGTTCCTTTCTTAGGCTGGGGGAATTTGGGGCATTTTGTATCACATGTCGAGTGACCGAAGTCCTGGCAGTTAATTCAAAATGGGTTTATTAGTCTCTGATGTGGCAGTTCTTGGTGGCGTGCTTTTTTCCGCACTTTAAGCATCTCGGCTTCATGAAGCAGTTCGCGGCTGCATGGAAAAAGTTGTTACAGTTGAAGCATTGGGTTATTCCTCTAACGAGGTAACCTTCTACTTTCACCTGTAAGTAACTCAAGTGGGCTAGGTCAAAAAATTTGCTGTTATTTGCATTTCGCGGGAGAATTACTAGAAAATAGGGGAGTTCTTTTTGAAATAAGTTGCGTGCTACTATCTATTATGAATCCTTCGTCGGCTGAGTCTTTTGTTATATCTACTATTTTTGAGGAACTAGGGAGGCCTTTTATTACTGCTTTATTCGGTTTTTCAATATTGCGTTTAATTACATAAAATTCGAAATCTTTATCCAACTCCAAAGAAGTGGATAAGATTTCGGTATTCTTCGTGATCTTTAGTGAACATTTTAATTACATCATTAACTATTCTATTTCTAATATTGGGGAATTTTTCAGAGATGCATTTAGTTTGTTCTCTGAAATTCTTTTTAAATTTTAACATGATAGGGTGGGGAAGCGTTATCTTGGGAGTAACTACTTCGGTAGTTACTTGATTTGTAGTCAGGAGTGGATGTTCAACATCCTGTTCTAAATCAGAGAAATTGTTACTCGTTTCTATGGGGTCCTGCTTTCAAAACCTCCTTTTATAGCTATCTTTGATACTATAACCAAATAAAAAACATTTTATTTGATTCGCTGTAATCCCATGATGAGAGACTTTTTTATTACGTTTCCTTTTCAAACCGAAAATGCTACACTTTCAGAGAAAAAAAAAGACAAAACCCAAACCCATAAAAAAAATTTTAGGAAAATAAAAAGTTCATCACTGTTATATATTATTGCCATCAGCTGTAGGCAGCAGAACGTATTTGCTGCAGTTTGACCTTCGAACTTACATGCACGGTTAGTTACGTCCCTGCTCTTATGTATTTGTTTTTTCATTTAGGGAAGTATTAGGCCAAGATTTATTTTAATGAGCTATTCCAAACATATAAAGCATAATGAAAAGCGTTTTACATAATTTTTTAGAACATCCATATTGTAATGAATACACTTTTAATCCGAGAGCTGTCACGCCGAGCACAGAATGCACGAAATCGGTAATTCTGGCAAAACTGTTTAATTGTTACCAATGCCCCCGACACTATCCTCCTGTTTGACAATCTTAACGTGAACTAAAATATATTTCTCACATATCTCCCTCTTTTTTGGGAGTAGCAAACGTTTTTTTACAATCTTAAGGTACTTGTTTTGTCTGAGTTCCCGATGTGATAACTTTTTTTTTCGAAATATATTCTGTGTCCTTGAAAGAAGGTGTGAGTATATTTTCTCTTAATTAAATTATTCACTGGAATTACGATTTTTATTGTGTACTATAAAAATAATTATCAAAAAAGGATTGGGGTGGCTAAATAACCCCGCTCGACCATTAGTATCGAGTGCGCGCCCGCTCCAGGTTTAAAACATGTTGAAGTCTTTTCGCTTTAAATATTAAAAATGATACAATTATTCTTCATCGGAATTTTTTTATTGTTCATTATTCAACATAAATTCTAAATGCTAATTCTGTGAAGCTTAAAACTACAGTTCGCTTAAAACTAATTATAATTTGAGTAATCATTTAAAAAAAAATCATTTTACATTTTTGTAAACATTGTCGCGCACTTGGCTTTACTCTCCTTACAATTCAGTGATTATATCAATAATGTTTTATTTTCTTATAAATAAACTCGTGCAAAGAGTGGATACTTCCGCCGGTATACTTTTAATGTATCAGTGCTGCACAGAGTATTTTATAACTAATTAATTAATACTAAATTAAGAACAAGTTTAATAAGTATTAGCGACTTCCATTGTTCTTACAGAGCAAAGTTTTTCAAAGGAATGCTTATGATTAGAAATTAACCCTCTGAGTTCTTTTTCTATATTTAGCTGATATCTATATTTTGTCTTCTAAGCAACCACCGCATTTTGCAATATGTTCTAATTTAAAAATTAGAGAAAGGAAAAATAACATAATAATTATCTTATTACTTTTTTTTTTGCTTAAAAGTAACATATACAAAATTTAATACTTATGTCATGAATTTGTACGGTTTATAATAAAGATCGTTACTTTAGCGTTAGTGCATTATTATTGCATTCAGTACATTATTAATGCATAAGGGTGTGACAAATCTATACGGAACTTTATCACTAACCTTCTGAGTCGACCTTTTTAGGGAAATTTAATTCCCTACCTATTTCCAATCAACTCCAAAAAAAGCGGACAGGATTCCTTGTTATGCAGATTAGATTAAGTATTTAAGTCAAACGAAATAGTAAAGTTAGAGCAGTAGGAGATAGAGATTGAAGCAGAAAGTTATCGTGGATTTAAATTGAAGATTTCTTGTTAGAGATATTTAATCTCAAGAATTGAGATTCCGAGTGGTAACTATTGATTTGTATTTAAAGTCTCATTAAAGTTTTAGGAGTGAGATTAAAGTTAAATGTTCAATAAGAACATTATTAAATATAATTCTGGAATCTCTTATCGTGGTAATCTCTGTGTGATCGTTATTTAATATTGAATTAATGAGATCATTAATTAAGTTAATTTAAAGGATATTATCTTTAAAACCTCATGATACTATTTAAATAAATTTGTTAATAAGTCTTTGATTCTATTTGGATAAGATAACCAAATAAAGAAAGTTGTTTATAAAAATGGCTACTGGTTCTTACATGACTCCTATTTATTCTCGTTCTCAAAGTGAGGTCCTAGGAGACCTTCACAAGGGGGGCACGATAACAATTGTGATTGAAAAGGGGGGCGCCAGTATTGAAAGTTTGAGAAGCACTGGAGTAAAGTATAGTCAAGGTCGATCTCAATCACATTACCTCTAGGCATATATAACCGATTTGAGGGGGTTCGGGACATCAATGATAAGCATGTACCAACTCAGACAGGAAAATAATGCTTGTTCCAATTAATTCGAACAGTATAGTAATTTATCAAGTTGTGATAAAAAGTAAAATAAATCGTCCATAAAAAACAACTGAAATTCTTGACCAATTCTGACTTTCACTTTTTTCAAACTTGACATATTAATAAAGAACCACATCTTCTGTTAAATGCCTTTTGATGGATTACTTATATTTTCTTAAAAATAATTTGATAGTTTGAATATTTAGTCATAAAATTAGACTTCTTTGAATAAACAAATTGTTTATTGCAATATGTTTTGATGGTGCTTTGATACTTGAACACCACGTAAACCTTAGGTTGCGAGCTCAATTCCGACTTGAGTCGATAGATTTTCTGGATGCGAAAATCGTAGGCACGCATGCCATGGGATTACGAGGCATGCAAAAGATTCCCTGAGTATCAAGTTAACTATGGTACAATCACGGCAACGTTTCCATCCGACGAGAGCTTGAATTGAATAAATTAAAGCATCGAAAATTTTATAGCGGGAGTCGCCGCTAGATGGTGCCACAAATGAAATGGAAAGGAATAATTTGTGAAAAATAATTATTCTATTGCCTGGGAAATTTGTCTTGAAGTTTGTTGTAAGATTGTGTTGTCTCTCTGTGTATCTTTCTACATTAGTGTTTACAAAATATAGGATTTGTAAAATAAGGCCGATACGGTGGTACTTCCTTTGAAGAAGTTTTGAGATTGTGATTGTGTGCTTATTAAGGTTACACTTTAAGGCTATTGGTGGCGCACGTAATTTTTAACCACAGTCAGAAGACGAGGAACTTTACTGTCCGTACTTCCACACCATGCCGACTTGAGGACTTTGAGCCTCCGCAGCACATCAGCTCTTGTACATGGCTCTATGACTTAAACTCACCACTCGATAGAAACAATGCCGATCAGAAGTTCGTCAACATGACGATCACTCAGGAAACCGTGATCGTGAAACATTAAGAACATATGCAATAGAGTCTCCAAACAAAATAACGCAGCTTTACAAACGTTGCGGAGAAAAGCGCATTTTTAATGTTACGTAAGTAGTCGAATATTTAAGATATCGATAGACTGGTTTTTATTTTGCGTTTTACAGGTGTGTGACATTTTCTTTTACCGTTTTAATTAAAATTTCTCATTTCTTACATTTCTTTTGCTTCTACTAAAAACTATACAATTTGTAAGCGAGTTCCTGCGTATTTATTTATATTAGATTGATTCGTTCATTTCATTCACCTATCCATTTAATATTTTTACAATTAATAAAAAAAATTACAACCAATAAAAATATTGTTCAGAAATTTACTGACTTTTTAATTACCCCTGTAACATTTCCCCGCCTCCTAGCTACAAAATCGACTTTTTCCTATGTTGATAACATTACGCCGTTGATATACACACATGTACTCTTTTAATATTGCGGGATCCTTTCATCTGACATCACGCCAAGAGCCAGAGACGAAACACAGCAACATTTGCACTTACCTGCAAGTCGAATCTCGAGTGGAATGGATTCGAGAATGAATTCGAGATGTAAGAAGGTACTGCTCCATCGCAAGAGAGAGCAGAGCAGACTGCTTCGAAAACTCGAAGAGACGTTGTGTTTTGCCCTCATTCATCACCAATACAGTATTCTGTAGCATTGAAATACTCAGTAGTTGGAATAGCTTCTATCTAACTGTTAATATTGTAACTAATAGCAGTAGACGTAATAAATCAATAATTTAATTTTTTAAGTCTCGCGCTACTCATTAATTTTCCCTAAGCATAAATATTTTTAAATGATTCAAACTCTTCTCTCTCTGTAATTCAAATTTATAAAAAAATATGCCGAACTGGATTAATATTAACCAACTACATTTGGATATTTTGATTACAACAATTAATTTCGTGATTAATTTATTTCTTTAGTATTTGATGTTTATACATATTTTGGGAAAACGAATAGTATAGTATTCTAATTCTGAAGGTATTCATTATCTTTAATTAGCGAATCTGTTCTTGGTAATATATAGAACGTAAAGAGTTGATAGTACTTTTGTGTGTGTTATTCCAAAGCCAATCATTATGATATTTATTGAGCCTTCTAGAGCTTATTTATTTAGTGTAGAATTATCATATAAATTTTCAAGATTATTTTAAGGTATCCGACTACGTTTGGAACCGTGATTTTAAAAAAGCACATAAAGGGATAATTTTCATGATATTTAGTGTCACTTCGGTTAGAATGCATGTATAAAATTGTTCTAAGGACATTTTGACAAAAATTTTTTTATTTAAATACAATATTTCGGCAAAAATGTAACTTAGAATAACCTTTTTTCAAAATGTTCTCCTTTTATAAAAAATATGCTTCTAAAATAATAATATTTTGCTTATATAAAGTAAAAATTTCTCCAGAAAGTCAGAACTAGGAATTTTGAAAATTCACATTATTTTCAGAGTTATCACCCATTGAAATAATTATTGGCGTTTTTTTTTCCTTAAAATTTCTCCCCTCTGTTGTCGTAAAACCTGGATAAACCCACTTCTAAGTTATATATTTCAAAAATTCTAGTTTAGCCTCTGTACAGAGGTCTGAGCTATATACAGGCAAAATATTATTATAATAGAAGCATTTTTCACAAAAGGAGAATATTTTGAAAAGGGGTCATTCTATGTTAATTTTTTGTCAAAATATTGTACTTAAATAAATTTTTATTGTAATAGTATTCTTAAAAACAATTTTAAATACATTTTCTAATCTAAGCGACACTAAATATCATAAATATTATCCATTTATACGCTTTTACAAAATCATGGTTCCGAACGTAGTCGGATACCTTAAAGTAGAGTTTTGTTCAAAAGATATATATATATTCCAGGTACTTACAATATTTAAATATTCCTAGTTTTACTTGCATTGAAGTTTTAGAGAATCACTAGCTTTCAACAATAATTCGCACAATTTGGGATATATACCAGGATATTTGCATCTTATTGTTACAGAATATAATACGTTGCTGGACAGAAATTGAATCGGAAAGACTAGCTACAAAGAAAGGAATACCCTCTCCTTTCGTGATTTTTGTGGTCAGTTTTTTCATTGTGGGAGAGGGGTACTAAGAACCGATTTTTAATTTCACGCACACATGTGTTTTTCATTCTTTTAATAAAGATGTAAGTAATTTTCGTTCTTTATTCAACTCGTTTAATTTTTGTCATCTTTTGGAAAGGTATACACATGTGGTCAGGAAATGGTTGTT
Organism: Trichonephila clavipes; assembly: GCA_019973935.1. NCBI lineage: Eukaryota > Metazoa > Arthropoda > Arachnida > Araneae > Nephilidae > Trichonephila > Trichonephila clavipes. The sequence goes on from BMAU01018615.1 coordinate 366,971, forward strand.
TAAATTCTTCATTGGTATGCCTCAAAAGAGCAACAAACGACTTTTATTTGAATACCGCAAATCGTTCTAAACGTTTTTTTTGCGTAGAAACTGCTTATGACATCCGGTTCTGTCAAATAAACCACTTAAATAAACGACCATATACGAAGCCATTTATAAAGTTGAAAAATCCTTTTGCATTCATATAGTTAAAACCCCTTTATCTACAATAATCTATAAGAGATATATATATCTTAACTAATCTATATAAGTCAAAAAGTCACATAAGAGTCTATTATCATTTTTTTTGAAAACTTACATCATTTATTCTGAGCTTCTTGTGGTGGAATTTTCTTCTTTTGCTGTAATATATTATTATATACTATACCTCGTGACCTCAATACTCTTCAAGTAGTCACGAGTATTGAGGTTAACTATTTCCAATAAACAGAAAATTCTGAATTCCAACTATATAGAAAATATATATATATACATTACAACCAATTTATTAAACATAACTTATTAAGCCTCGAAACATTGCCATACACAGACTTTTATAGGAAGGGGTTGGGGAATATTTTAAGAAGCCCGCAGATGAAAACACCGAAACGTTATCTTTATACTAAAATAAAAAAACTTATTGGTTTGTGGAATAGAAAGGGGAAAGAGTGTTTGAACCCCAAAACTCCATTATTGTATGCGCTACTGCCACAAAATAATACACACATTAGCCTTAAGGTATCCGACTACGTTCGGAACCGTGATTTTTCAAAGCTCATTAATGGATAATTTTCATGATATTTAGTGTCACTTAGATTAGAATATATGCATAAAATTGTTTTAAGGACATTTTGAGATTTTTGTTTTATTTAAATACAATATTTTGGCAAAAAATTAACTTAGAATAATTTTTTTCCAAATGTTCTCCTTTTGTGAAATATGCTTCTATTATAATAATATTTTGCCTGTATATAGCTCAGACCTTTGTACAGAGGCTCAAGTAGAATTTTTGAAATATGTAACTTAGAAGTGGGTTTATCCATGCTTCACGATAACAGAGGAGAGAAATTTTAAGAAGAAAACGCCAATAATTATTTCAATTGGTGGTAACTCTGAAAATAATGTGAATTTTTCAAAAATTCTAGTTGAGCCTCTGTAGAGAGGTCTGAGGTATATGCAGGCAAAATATTATTATAATAGAACCATTTTTAACAAAAAGATAACATTTGGAAAACAGATTATCCTAAATTAATTTTTTGCCAAAATATTAAATTTAAATAATTTTTTTTTCAAAATGTCCTTAAAACAATTTTATGCATGTATTCTCTCTAATCTGAGTGACACTAAATATCATGAAAATTATCCATTTATGTGCTTTTTTAAAATCACGGTTCCGAACGTAGTCGGATACCTTAAGTTGCGATTTAATATTTGTGAAGACATCTAGGAATTTGCAACTTGTATTATGTGAGAAGCAAAGATCAATATCAAGCACATCAAATATATTTCATGCCTGGATTAGGCGTCTCAGGACGTTAAATTCGCCTCGAGCTGAAAATATAAACAATTTTCGACTAGATATAATTTTTTGAGGTTAAAATTAAACAATTCGATTCTTTTACATATTATTTATAAAGGAATAAGGTTTCAAAAAAGTGTAAAATGTTTAAAATATAATCATAATTTTAAAAATTATAAGCATAGGAAAATAAGAAACATTTCCGCAAGAAATATTACGTAAGTTTTACTTTGCGCATGATATTTTCTAAAACAGCAGCTCTAATTAGTGTGTGTGTAGCAATAAGTTTATTTTTAAAACCAAATGTGTCCTTATTACATTGTAATATTTTTTGAAAAATAAAAAAAAATACAATTTTAAAGTTTCAATATTTTTAAAAATTTTCAAATAAAAACATATGTAATGCTAAACTTAGGTGGAGCTTAAGGTTTATGAAACTTTTTATAATTCTATAAAGTTTTATACATCAGAGGCTACTATTTTAGAAAACATCATGCGCATTGTAAAACCTACTTAATATTTCTTACAGAAATGTTTCTTATTTTCATGTTCTTATAATTTTTAAAATTATGATTACATTTTAAACATTTTACACTTTTTAAAACTTTATTCCTTTATAAAAATGTGCAAAGGAATCGAATTATTTAAAATTAACCTCAAAAAACTATTCCTGTCGAAAATTGTTTATATTTTCAGCTCTCGAGACAAACCCCTGAGACCTCTTTTAAGAAAGAAATAGCTGTCGTTGGTGATAAACAACAATTTATATATTTTCAGGCTAGTCATGCCCTATGTATTATAAGAGATATAAACAAATACTTAGTTAATAAACTTAATATAGAAGCCAAAAAAATTACTTTTTATAAGCTGAACACTATACTTCACTTTTAATGAGTAAATCTTGAAACAATATTAATTGTTTAAATATTTTTACTTAATATTCGCATCTTTTCAAGTTATAAAAATATTGTTATTAAAAAAGCTTTCAAACAAATAGATAACAGGTTGTTTAATCTTTAAAACTAACATTCTTTGTCTCTCAAAGTATGCAAGAGTTTAAATGCTTAAGATATAATTAATTTATTGTTGAACATCACCAACATGTAGTTTATAATGTATAAAAAAGTACAGTATTTGCAGGTGGTTATCAAAATAATGGAAACACTTTCCTTCTTTCCTCAGTGACTCGGCAGCTCAAGGTGGTCCTTGGCCTTTGTGGAGACCTCCCTGGGTCTCACCCTGGACACCAAGAATAATTTGAGGCAAAGAATCACTAAGAGCCATTTTGTATAATAATAAAAATTATTTTTTATTTCAAGTCTCAAAAAGAACTCTAATAACATATAATACTTTTATGTTACGTTAAATAAAGGGATTTACCTTTATATTTAATTAAATTACGAATTATACAACTAATTAATAATTACGCTCAAGATCAAATAAGGTCTACCGAAATAGGATGTCCGAGAAATACACGTACTCGAATTATTAACTTTCATTAACTTTAACTAATTTGACTAAACTAACGCTTATTTTAAGCGTACATAAATTATATTTACCGCTGTTTATATAAGCTTTCCCGTTCTTCAGTAGAATAGCAGCACGACGTCTTCACTATCTTAATATCCTGGAATCCTCTAAGATTAAGGTTACTGTTGCTGGCTCAATAGCCTTCCTCATCATGACTGCTAGCTTACAACGCTCGACTTAAATACCTTATCTACTTTGCATATCCCGTTTATCTTCTTGGAGTTGATTGGAAATATACGCGAATTTATATTCCCCAAAAAGACGCCTAAGAAGATTAGTGGAAAGGTTCCGTACAGATTCATCACACCTTCTCAAGAAGACTTTTTCCTGCTAGTGTTCTCCAATTCTTAGTTATCAAAAAAGGAGATCCTTTTCTAGGCCATCAATCCATCTAAGATTTGGCCTGCCTTTTTTTCGTGTGACAATTGGTTAAGCATCGAAGGCTTTTTTAGTGGTGCGGTCTTCGTCCATTCTGACAACGTGATCTGCCCATTTAATTCGTTGGAAACACCTTAGACTTATAAAGAATCCTTTAATAATATGGTGTAGGACCCCCTTTGGTATGTAGAACTGCTTAGATTGGCCAAAGAATCGATTTATACAAGAGCTGAATAATGTATAGAGGAATATTGTACCATTCTTTATGGTGATATTGTGAAAGTTCTGAGAGAGATGCCAGTGGAGAATATCGATTCTGTATCCAATACTCTAAAACAGACCATAACGGTTCAATGATATTGAAGTCGGGTGGCTGTGTGGGACAAGGTAGAAGTTTAACTTCATCCTCGTGTTCATCAATGCATGATTGGACAAGCCCCGCTGCATGGATAGGTACATTATAATACTGGAAAATTCTATCTCCTGCAAGAAAAAAAACTGTGTGTGTCGGCTCCGACGTACGACTGGAGTTTATTTCTTAACTACGGTTATCTTTGATTATATAGTAGACAAACAGGTAAATAAACGCATCTCATATAATACTGAAACCATGCATGTGTTTTCTTTATTCTATTCACATTTTCCATATTGATTCGGTAAAATAATATACATACATAATAATATGCATCAATTATGTTGCATAATCGTATGTTACTCATAGTAAATAAACTGCTGTTTGTAAAAAATGCAACACCATGAAGGAATCTTCAAAATTAAATGAAATTTAATGTACAAACCACTTGTATTAGTACAAACAAATGACGAAATTTTCAAAGCAAAAAAAAACAAAACAACCCAATATTATATGTCCGAAATCAGTATTTGGTGTAGCCACCATGCGCTGCAATAAGTGTTGCTATACGACTACGGCGTGGCATGGAGTCAAACAGATTTTGAATGTCTGCTTGTTGAAGATAATTCCATATTGCTTGCAGCAAATTTCGCCTTTTGAAGCTGCAGGACGCGGATCACGAGCGAGATGCCAACCAACCAAATCCCACACGTGCTCAATAGGCGACATATCTGGTGAATAAGCTGTTAGAACCCCCCTGGGTTCTACCCTGGACACCAAGATTAATTTGAGCCAAAGAATCACTAAGAGCCATTTGTATAATAATAACTTATATTTATTAACTTGATTCAAATATTAGAAACTCTAATAACATAAAATTTCTATGTTACGTCAAACAAAAGGGATTTACCTTTAATATTAAAATAAATTACGAGGTATGAAATTAATCAATAACTACGCGTAAGATCAATAGGGTCTACCGAAATACATATAACTCGAATTATTAGCTTTCATTAATTTAAACTAATTTTATTAAACTAGCGCTTGTTTTAAGTGATAATAAACGATATTATATCACCTGGCAATACTTTGGTATCTTCACTAGTTTAAAGATTCCTTCGTAGACTACTAGCAGTAACTCTTCACTTTCGTAATCCCATTGAATCCTCTAAACTTGTGGCTACTGCTGCTGGCTCAATAGCCTTCATTCTTGCTAGCTTACAACGTCCTACTTAAATACCCTATTTACTTTGAATATCCCGTTCGCTTCTCGGAGTTGATTGGAAATATACGCGAATTTATAATCCCCAAAAAGACGCCTAAGAATATTAGTGGAAAGGCTCCGTACAGATTCGTCACAAAGCAGGTCAGGGAAGAAGTTGCATATGTTGGGCTGAACAGAAGTCTCGCAAGTTACAGTCTTTGCAACACGTGGGTGGGCATTATCCGGCTGAAAGATAGCTCCAGAGATGCCTTAAAGGAAGGGAACGACTTCGGGATGTAGGACTTCACGGACATACTTGTTGCTATTGAGATTACCCTCAATTCGTAGCAAATTGGATCGTCTATGATACGAAATCACACCCCAAACCATAACTCCGGCTGTTAGACCACTATGACGTTCGATAACGCCCTCTGGACGGCAGCGTTCACCGGCATAGCGTCTAACACGAATGCGGCCATCATGGTCTACAAAATGAAGCGTGATTCATCTGAAAAGAAAACTTGGTGCCAATCAGCTTGACAGGCTCTGTGCTCATGAGTCCATTGCAGACGCAGCCGTCGATGGTTTGCCGTTAGGGGGATCCTGTATAAAGGCATGCTGCACGGTGCAGCAGACGTCGGTGAATGGACAAAGCCGATATTAGTACAACTGTAGCAGTAGACCAGCGTGCTGTCAAGGAGGAAGCAATAAGGTCATTCCCCACAGCGATCGTCGCGCGCTGACGTCACCTTCCATCGTCCACTGCCAGTTGTTCGGTGCTCGTCGGTCCACTGCTTCCAAACTCGCATCAATGTGGAACTGTTCCGCTGCACACGAGCTCCTATTGCGCGATAGGAAAATCCCCCTTCTCGAAGGCCGATAATCTCCCCCGTTCAAACTCCGTAAGTTGTTGGAATTTCTCCTTATTTCGTCATGGAGACGTGCTTAGGTGTCAGTAAATGTTCCCCACTAACAAATAATCATAAACTATTTTCCCTATCCCGCTACACCCTCTATTTATACGCTTTCAGCATCAGTTCAGAGGGCGCTGCGCACGCCATGCATGCACGTCGGCTCTGAAGCTTTACTATTTCATGTAACATCCTATAATTGATATTTGCTGCATTCATTTAATTCTAATGATTTCTTCATGGTGTTGCATTTTTTACAAACAGCAGTGTAAGTACATTGTTAAGGTAAGGTTGATTTAATTCACTATTAATATCACTTTGACAAGAGGATTGGGGAAAGTAAAGTATGGTACGTGAATGTCGGTAGATTTACGAATCATGAAAACATCGCATCAATGGTTGTACCATACCTAGTCACCCCTGTGCTCTACCAGAAACAAAATCCAAATTAAGCTCTGATGTTAATTGTACTAATCTCAATCCTTCACTTTCATCGAAATCAGTATTGAAATCGCCGCCAAGCATGAGTGGAAGTACATAATATTGTTTTTTCAGTAGTTCGGAACCACCTTCTGTATGTGCTAAAGTTCACATCTATTATTTTATATTGTTACTAATTTTGTGTAAAGTATTATAAATAATTTGTATTTGGATGTGTAATGCATTTATATTACATTATGTTATATTTATTATATGTTAAAATTGTAATATTCGCAAGCAACGCCGTTCCTTACGTTGTAATGGCGATTCAATGGGAACTTGGTGGGCTCTTGGCGATAGAGCCAAGTTGGCATCATTTTTAGCGACCAAGTTGACGATGCAAAAAGTGTAAAGTGTTACTTTTTCATCAAAAGACGATAGTTGTGGTCCATATTTTACTTTCAGAGGGAAAATCCAGCTTTGTTTTCAAATACAACGAAAACACGTTTTCTTTTTATCTGTCGTAAAAAGGTAATTATCAATGTATTTTTAATTGCTTAAATGTAAATTATTGTATTAATATTTAATTGTAAATTTGAAAAAATAATAATTATACTCTACTAATATGGCTTGTAGGACTCGGGATTTCTTTACCGCATGATCGTGCGGGTTGGGCGTTACTTGAGTCACGGCAGCTGTAAAGATAAGTATTTACCATGTGAATTTTCTTTTCTGTTTCAATAATTTTGATGAAAACCTGCATAAAAATGAAATATATAGCTATAGAATTAATATCAATTTTTCTTGGGGGTTGCCACTGATAAGACCCTTTTTTTCTTTCTCTCTCTCTCTCTTTTGCAATTAATTTTCTTTTTCATACATTTGTTGAAGAGAATGGCATTTTTATCCTCTCCACAGATATCTGAATCCATAAATCTCCCCCTCCCCCCCCAAAAAAACTGGGTTTTCCGGTGGTAGTTAGTATGGTGTGGTTTAAACATATAAATAGTGTTTTTTTTTCAGGTATAGAAGTTTAAGCTGGCATTACTTTCCAAGATGGTGACCGATTTAACAGCTGTCAAGTGATTTATTCTCAGTTTGGTTTGGCAATTCATCAAAACGATCATCAAGCAAGGCGTAGATTCGTCGAATGGGCCCAAAACGAGATTGCCGTTGTTCCCGATTTTCATAAGCGAATTTTGTTTAGCGATGAAGCGCACTTCTGGTTGAATGGCTACGTCAACAAACAAAACTGCCGCCTTTGGAGTGAAGCTAATTCACAAGTGTATGTCGAAACACCGTTACATCCAGAAAAACTGACTGTTTGGTGCGCTTTATGGGCTGGTGGAATCCTTCTTCAAAAACGATGAAAGCCACATCGTTACAGTCAATGGTGATCGGTATAGAGCCATGATTACTAACTTTTTCATTCCTGAATTAAACAATCATGATGTCCAGGAGCTGTGGTTCCAACAAGACGGCGCAACATGTCACACAGCTCGTGCCACAATCGATTTATTGAAAGACACGTTTGGCGACCGCCTAATTTCACGTTTTGGACCTGTGAATTGGCCTCCAAGATCTTGTGATTTAACACCGCTAGACTATTTTCTGTGGGGCTATGTAAAGTCATTGGTCTATGTGGATAAGCCACAAACGCTTGACCATTTGGAAAACAACATTCGCCGTGTTATTGCCGATATACGGCCACAAATGTTGGAAAAAGCCATCGAAAATTGGACGTCCAGATTGGACTACATCCGAGCCAGCCGTGGCAGTCATATGCCAGAAATCATATTTAAAATGTAATGCCACAAGATTATCTTTCGAATAAAAAAAAATTCATGTCAATCGAATAATACATTGTTGTTTTATTGCAATTTAATATTCTATACCTCTAAAAAAACACCCTTTATATATTTTTAATTACTGTTCAAATTACTTATTACTATTGATTGATAAATATTATAAAAAGTAATTTTTTATTTAATTATTAATTGTAATGCTTACATATTTACTTACTTATTATAATTCTTATATATTTAATACTTATATATTGAGGATACAAACTCATCCACCTGTATAAGAGTAAAAAGTAAAACATTAATAAAAATGCAAATAAAATTTGAAGTGCAAAACTTTATTTTTTGGTCAGCTAATAGCGACAAAATAATAAACAAGCAAAAATATTACCTTTGAAATAAAAATAGACATTTTATAATTAGAAATGCAAAGAGCAACAGCATTTACTCAGAAAATATAATCTAATAAAAAAGTACTAAAGCATATAAATCTCGTGAAACGAAAAGTATATAAATCAGTCCTTCTACACAAAGGCTACTGAATAATTAATTATAAAATAATTTGTCTGGCTTTCTGAGAATAAAATTTGTTAATAATTTTGGTGAAATCAATTTTTCAGAGATTCCGGATTCAATAGGGAATATGTCCAAATCTGAAAGCCTTTCTTTTGTGTTGAATTCCTAAAAACTCTTAGAAAAAATTCTAAAATATCTACCTTAACATCAGTAGTGCTCACATATCTAATTACCAACGTTATTTGTTCTATGTGACTCGTATCTAGTCCAATATCTCATTAGGAATAGATTCGGCTAAAATATTAGTTATTTCGATTTGAAAATGCTGTCCTAAGTATTGTGGAACACGTGTTTTCAGGCCCGCTTTCCGCTTAGGCATGCTAGACACATGCCTAGGCCGCAAGAGATTTGGGGGCACAAAAAGTTGTAAGGAGAAAAAAAATTATAGAGAACGTACAATCGCCTAGAGTTTATTAAAAACCCAATTATTCTCTTTCATTTTTATATCTAAATTATCAAATCTTCGTTTCGCTATCGGCCAAATTATCATGTTAATCATTTGGCTTTTCTTTCCAAATCATATTTTGTTTCATGTATACGGTTATTAAATTGTTCTCAAAACTCGAAATAAAACCTCTATAGCAACGCTTCTTAAACTGTGGGGCATGATAATTCTATTTGAGGTGGGGGCGAACATATCGCGAAAAAGTTAAAAAGTTGATAATAAGTTCATACAATAAAGTATATTCCATACGATTGTATTAATTTGCTGTACTTATTTACAAAAGGATGGTAGGGAAGGTCCATGATGCCAAAAGGTAAGAAATGAACAAGAGTGATCAAACCATATCACTCACTTTCCTTACGGCTGTCGGTTGCCAGTCCGGGACACGGTGGGTCCATAGGGGGTGGATAATGGAAGGACTCTCCATTAAGATGTGACGAATCTGTACGGAATCTTTCCACTAGTCTGCTTAGTCGTCTTTTTGGGGGAATATAAATTCGCGTTTATTTCCAATCAACTCCAAAAAGATGAGCGGGATATTTGAATTAGATAAGGTATTTAAGTCGAGCGTTGCGTGATAGCAAGAGAGATGATGGAAGGCTATTGAGCCAGCAACTTTAAACGCATTTTTAGAAGATTCAAGGAGATTAGATTCGTCAAGACGTCGTGCTGCTAGACGTACCAGAAAGCTGATATAAGCCAGCGGTAAATATAATTTACGTACACTTAAAATAAGCGTCAGTTTAAGCGACTTAGTTAAAATTAATGAAAGTTAAGAATTCGAGTACGTGTATTTCTCGGAAATACACGTTTTCCTATTTCGGTAAACCTTACTTGAGCTTAATTATTAATTAATTGCATTATTAGTAATTTAATTTAATATAAAGGCAAATCCCTTTAAGTGACGTAACATAATATTATTATATGTTATCAGAGATTTTTTTGAGAAAATTATAATAATAAATAAATATTATTATTATTCAAAATGGCTCTTAGTGGTTCTTTGCCTCAAATTAATCTTGGTGTTCAAGGTGAGACACAGGAGGCTCACCACAAATAATAAAAAATGCATTATATTTCTCCTTCCAATAAATCCTGTCTTTCAGCTTCCTCAAAAAATGTCATTTCGGGGTAATTTTAATTACATTTAAACATTTACACATGCAGTCATATTTCAAAATACATTTATAATAATTCTACTAAATTTATCTATCTTTATATTAAAAAAGAAAGAAAACATTCACTAACGTATTACTGACCTAATTCACAAACTTTAAATTTTCCTAAAGAATTTTTAAGAAATGCCTTTTTGATACTTCGAGAGCTGCAATAACACTATTACTTATAAAAATATATTTATAATTGCAACAAAATATAACCAAATTTCTCTTGATGGATAAAAGAGAGAAAAAAACATCTAAAAGCACATGTGTTATATTGACTGAGCATGGTGATTCAGGAAAATGATTCATAAGTGATGATTCAGGAAAAAATAAACAAAAATTTACAATAAACAAGACAAACGAACCGCACTTTTTTTAGTACTAGGAAAAGAAATGAAGGAAGTGCATAGGTCTCGTTTTGGAAGTAGAAGCTGTCTTATGAAAAAATTTTTTAGCGTCAATTAATATTATTTCGATTTAATCCAAAGATAAAATTTTACAAACCATGTACTCTAAAATATAGCTACGGATACGTATATACAAAATAAATTCATTGACATTAAAATAAGTTATCTTTCTTTTAACTCAGTTATCCTTTCTGTTAAAATCGTTATTTACTTATGTGAATTTATTTATTACATAAATGTATACACACGTATATTAACAAAAGAGATTTTTTTAAACTAAATATATTATTTTTATAGTCCACTTTCACACCCATGAACATTTCAAAAAATATACAAAATTGTTTGTAACAAAAATACATGTTTCAAATTTGATTCAAATGCCACCCTTAAGATTTGCCACCGTGGGCAGTGGTCCGGTTTGTCCGGCCCTAGAGCCGCCCCTGGCTACTTGAATAAAATGCAAGCTAAGAGTTTCGATTAAAAACTGTACAGAATTTATTTGTAATTAGTAATATTATTCGTCTATAGATGGCAGCACGATAAGTATACTGCAAGGATATTTTCAGAATTTGAATTTTTTAAACTGCGCATCTTTGATAGGTTTGATGAAACATCGATTGTGTAGATTGTGTAGATTGTTGAAAATATCTAGAAAAATTACTTTTTTTAAAAAAAATTTCGATTACTTTTTTTTTCTTTACTTGATTCAATCATCCAATCAAAAATACTTTTTCACAGAAACTGTTAAACCAGGATATAAATTCAGAAGTATCCATTCCTTACTCTCCACTCTTAAATTTTCAATTACTGGAAATATGAAGATAAAAAAATATGGTAAGTAAAAAAAAAAAGGCTGTATGAGAAAGATGATGAATCTGATCATAAGATAGGATATCTATACTATACTTTTTAAAATTTTGCTGTATTAGTCTTGTTTAATGAATGATGTTGCCTTTTACAAAATATATTTAGTCCTATTTAAATTTCTTTTCTTTTTTTAAATCACTTTTTAATTGAAAATTTGAATTATGTAATAATTATAAATATAGCTGAATATTCTCTTTCATTTTATTATCGTCTGCTTTAATTCAATATATATATAGTTCATGTAACTCTAAATTATCTGATTACTTAATTTATTTTCTGATATATAATCGTCTGATGTTAAAGTTATGATGCTTAAGTTGGCATCTTTTGACAGTATTCTAAATTTGATTATTTTGGTAAGAGAAAAGAATTGTAATGCATAATCGACGCTGGTTGTAGGTTTTCGAAATGTTATTATTCACATGGAGATCTTTTGGATCATTTGAGTGGTTATAAGAATAAAAGGCATCCAAGGAATAAAGTTTGGCAACTATTACTCACATATGATAAGATTGAGGTAATACATTTCTCTTTAATAACGTAAATGAGACAAAATTACAGAATTATGGAAACTATTTTAAAAAGAATATTTCATCGAAAAACTCAGAAGTAAGAGTATTAACTTGTAATTGAATTCTTTTACAAAACATAAAATATTTTCCCCAAATTACCAAAATAGCTTGATTTTTATGTCACTTATGTAAAATTACCACCTACGTATATTTTCTATAGAAAAAATTATCTTAATCTACTTAATAATAGTTTTTAAGAATTTAAAGTTATTTCTAATTAATTATAACCATTGCTTTAAATCTTATTCTATGTAATAAAGCAGACTCTTTAAAAATCAAGACTGCATTAGGTACGCAAATAATTAATTTTCAGTTTTTACAATTTAATAGAGAGATAAACGATTCGAGAGAGGTTTAAAAGATTTTAAACTGATTTGAGGAAATTTAAGCTAAAAACAACTTGGTTTACGAACTCAGTAGTTCAAACTGCGTTTATTTCGAGCATCTTCAAGCATCCTGTTTTCAGACATTGCTAAATTATGTTCCCGCCCTATTTTTTCACAAGCAGCACATTGCAATTTATGCTTCACTTTTCCTGTATTCTGTATTAATAACTATCTTGTTCCCTAGTAGCAACTACGAGAAGTTATAACTGATTTCTGTTAAATGTCTGTACTTCAGTACATATTTCGTGTTCCCTTTTTCTAAGCAACGGATGAAAGATTACAAATAAAATGTATGTTGGCTCATTATTCTTTTTGGTACTTAAATTAAAAACATGAAAACTTTTATTATGTACGATGAACTTTTTATCATAAGATTGCAATAACATTATTTGGCACTCTGAATTCTTATTATATTCAACCCAATAATTTTCGAGGGAAAAATGATTCAAAGATCTATCATTAAAAACAAAAATATATTTATAACATATTTTTAAAATATATTGTACTATTTTTTATACGTTAAATTGTATTTTCCAAAACATTGTCTAGTTTCCATTAAGAAAATTTCGATATTAAGGCCAGTTAAATCCAAACACGAAGAGGTTTCTCAATCTACAAATTTAATGCATTCTTAACCGTGTTCATTTTTTTTGCCTAATTTTGTAAACTCCTTTTTAGGAGAAATATATTTATTTAAAATAAAATAAATTAATAAAACTAATTAATAAGTGAGTTAATATATTTCTAATTTCACAAATTATGAAAAAATTGAAAAATAATTTTTGCACAATGTACCAATTTCTACACACTACTACAAATCTAATCTTTTCAGATTCACTATTTCCTTTGGCATGTTATTAGTGAAGTCGGATAAGCTTTCTTTAACTTTATTTAAGTGAGATAAACTAATATGTATTTTTAGACCTATCTGGTAGTTAATATCCCCCTTCTCCTTTTTGATTTTAATACCTATGATAGTTTTAGACAAATTATATTCTTTTCTAAAATCAGTTTATCTATGACTCTTCTTATCATATACAGGGGGATCTAAAATCATGGAACGAACTTTGAAAGGTGGTAGAGTTCACTAAAACAAACAAATTTTGCATAAGAATATACAGTAGAACGTCGTTTATCCGAACGTTTATTATCTGGAGCGTTAAATATCCGGACCAGTTTTTTTTGTCCACTACATGCACAGTATATGAATACGTTTTTGAACAGTGCAATGTTCAACAGTTGTTTTGCGCGAGGCCAAAAGTGACGTGAAAACCCAAGATCGGGGATATTTGGAGAATTTCAGATTTATATGGCGAAAAAGACTTTAATGACGACCACAGCGAGGAGATTACCATCTTTGTCCTATCAATCTCAGGATTTCAAGAATGCGATGAAGAAGATGTAGAAACCTACATGGTAAGCGATGCAGAAGACTGGATTTCAAATGCTAAATGATGACGAGATTGTGGCTTCCATGCAAGAAGAATCCAACCCTGTCGACGATAAAATGGATGAAGACGAGGACAACAACAACAATGGAAGTAGCAGGGATCCAGCAAATGCTAACGCGTTTTCTGTGTTAGAGACAGCTATGGAGTGGTACGAACAACAATCATAGTGCTGTCCTTCTCAATTACTGCTGCTCAAAAGAAGCAAAAAACGAAGGTGTACAATGGTACAGCGAAAAATAAGTGATTATTTTCCACAATAAAGGTAAAATTGCGACATTTTGCACCTATTTTGCTTTTTCTTGCAGCACATTTCCCGCATTTGAAGATTTTCAATATTCTTATAGTGTCCGGTTTCATATACTTCATGGATAGCTTTCGATTCTCGATTATTTGAACAATCGCGTATCCGAACGGTGTCCGATCCCAGTTGATTCGGATAAACGACGTTCTACTGTATGGGTGGAAGTTCCGCTTTGAGACATAAACATAAAAAATAACATATTAACGGAAACATAAAACGTTCATTAGCAGCTTACTTAACGACTGATACTGTACAGAAAATGCTAAAACGTTTTTAGAAATTGCATCCACCAACAGTCTAACAGTAATACTCTCCAAACGCTTTGTTGGATGACATGCAGACGACTTGCTACAGCCCTTGTACTTGTGCCGGATGTTTTGTCCACATGGTCCAAGATGATTTCTTCCAGGTGTGTTTGTCGGGCAGTTCTCGATCTACCCATTCCATCTATACTGGCGAAAAATGAACCATTTTCACACAGCTGTCGATGTAATGGCTGAAACATTTTGGGGTTTGCCATGCGTTTACTTGGAAAGCGTTCCTGATATACAGCCGTAGCACTGCTCTGCCGTAACCATTACCAGCACCTTACATTTAGATGCATGCCTGCCTTTTCTCTATCAGTAAAATTACCCATAATGCCTGGAATCTCGAGCACAAACGCCGATTTGGATGGCTCAGCAGATAACTGGTACACCGTTTTGCTGCCTTCAACTATCACCAATATTGTCAGAAAGTCATGCAATAAAGGTCACCAAGCATGCATGACGGTATAAATACCTTTATACCTTTCAAACTGAGAGTTTACTTATTTTTATATAAAAATAACTTTTTAGCTTTTAATCAATCTTATTAGAGTTTGACTACTTGTTATATCTTAAAAACAACGCATCGATCCTTAGATGCATACCATTAATCAAATACACAATCGAACTTAACACTTTTTCTTTTATGTACATTCTTATGTATGATTTTGATGTCTATCGACAAAACCGTGAATCCCAACACCAAAAAAAAAAAAATGTTGAGTAATAAAGTTTGGACAAAAAAAAATGTTATTGTCTAGTTAATATGTTTAATTGATGAAATTTTCAAGACAACATGTTAAGTTAAGCTCGAGAAAATATATTTCAAATGTGAAATGCTGTTACATTAATAACCGATGTAACCTCCAGAATTTTGAATGCTAGCCTGCAAGAGTGCATGCATTGTGTCCTACATGTACCGAATGTCTCTTTGTGGTATGGAGTTCCATGCTTATTGTACTTGTTGTGTCAACAATGAGAACGGTCAATCCTGGATGTGGATGTTGTTGGAATTGTCGTGTGCTATCCCAACATGCTCAATTGGAGATCTGGCGATATCACAGGTCAAGGTAACATGTAAACACTCTGTAGAGCATGTTACGTTACAATGAAGAGCATTGTGAGGGCGAACGTTATCCTGCTTCAAAACTCCCCCTTGAATCTCTGTTCAGGAATGGCTGTACTATTGGTTGAATCACAAGACTGTCGTACAAATTTGAAGTCAGTGTGTTTGGGGTAATCACGAGAGTGTTCCTGCTGTCGTATAGGAAAATGCTCCTCAGATCATGACTCGAGGTTGTAGGTCCAGTGAGTATAGGCCGATGACAGTTTGGTTTCGGGCGTTCCCCTGGCCTCCTTGTTCAATTCTCACAACTTATTTAAAAATCTCTAAACTAAGTGCGAAGTAAATGATGTGGCTACGAGTGTTTCTCAATTTAAATAAAACATTTATTAAGCATTTACAAGGATGCATAAAAAAGGTTAAATATTATCGCGCACGCTCATAGCCGTCTGCTTCCTCCAAACGCATCTAGAGGAATCCCCTTTCGGAGCGCTTTTCCTTCCCTGCTGCCACTCAAGAGAAGAGAAACTAGCCGGCGCTCACCACTCTTCGGGTCAACCACCCCTTCGCTCTTTGGTGCTTTCACAACATTCTCCCACCTTTGAGTTTTCCTGCTGTAAAAAAAAACTCAAACACAACATATAAAATACAACCTTAAGATTAGCAACATTGGTACAGAATGCTGGTGTTAAAATAAAGCAAAATGTACAGTAAACAAAGCTTTTACATAATACATTTTAGGCATATGTCAAACACTTAGTAGAAATTACTTTTCTGCCTCTCCTCGTGCGAATGACAGAATCAGTCAGATATTTTGGTAAATTAATCTCTGGTTCTTGCAGTTCTAGATTGTAAAGTCTTTGTACAGGTCTGACCAGTTCCCCAGTCTCAGTTTTGACTCGAGCGACTCTAACATGTCCATCTTTTCCAGGAATCAGTTGAATTACTCTAGCAAGAGACCACAGATTTCGATTCTTCAAACTATTTTCCACCACAACTACTTCTCCCACCGTTAAGGGTCTTAATTTATGGTGATGCTGCGTTTGCTCTCTGAGTTGGCCTAGGTACTCAATTCTAAATCTTTTCCTAAGCTGTTCCCGAATGGTTTGAACATGTCTAATCCTCTTATTGATTTCTGGATGATCTAGACAATCTATGTCAGTTACATCTGACGTTTCGATTTCTTGTAAAAACATGGCTGGTGTTAATGGTGATAAATCATTAACATCCTCAGAAATGTAAGTTAAGGGTCTAGAATTGATCACATGTTCACATTCACATAATACAGTGTTTAACTCTTCATAATATAACGAAGCTCTCCCTAACATTTTTCTCAAAATTTGTTTTAACATTTTAATCATTCTTTCCCAAAATCCTCCCCACCACGCGGCACTGGGAGGGTTAAATTTTCACTTTATTTTTTGGATATTAGCTTTAGACATTACTACATCCCAGTCAATAGAATTTAGTGCGCTATTAGACCCAACAAAATTTGTTCCATTATCCGAATAAATAATGGTCGGTTGGCCTCTTCTCGAAATAAATCTCCTTAAAGATTGTAAAAATGCTGCGGTAGAAAGAGATGTAATAAGTTCAAAATGCACTGCACGGAATACAGCACAAGTAAATAATACTACCCAGCCCTTACGTCTATCTTTTTTAAATGAAGTGGGCCTGCAAGATCAACTCCTACAACTTGAAATATTTTAGAGTTGCTTACCCTATCTTTCGGTAAAGAAGATGGTGCCACTTCCGTTTTTTGAGCCGAAAATATTTTGCACCTAGTGCATTTTTGTATTATTTGTCTAATTAATTTTCGCGCTTTTTAAATTCAAAAATTTTCTCGCAAATGATTCATTACAATTGATACACCTGCATGCATAAGTTCCTCATGTTTACGCACGATCATCAAATGAACAACTGGGTGTTCGTTAGGTAAAATGATAGGAAACTTAAAATTGTCTGTATCTTCTCGAAAACTAAGTTTTGTTCTAGCACGCAAAATTCCAAATTCATCTAAAAATGGTTTTAAAGGACGCAATTTCTCATTCGTTACTCCCTCAAATTTTTCCATTTTTATTAATTTAATTACAGTTTTTTCCGCATGATCAAATTCAGAAAATATTATTTCCGAAGTATTACAAACATCGATTCTCTTGGCATTTTTAAAGAAACGAAATATCCAAGCAATCATGCGAACAACTTTTAAGTAAGATGAAAAATACTTGGAGTGCCAGTTAAACTCCTCAATTCTCTTAGCGGTATTAACCAAAACAGATTTCCTTAACTCTAAATTTACCGTCTCTTCATCGGGGACTTGTTTTGATCTGGGGCATTGAACCGGGCTTTCGGACAACCAGGAGGGCCCCTCCCACCATCTTAAATAAACAAGCTGTTGAGCGCTACAACCTCGAGAAAGAATGTCCGCGAAATTCTTTTCCGAAGGCACTTGTTCCCAGCTACTAACATCGGAAAGGTTTCGGATTTCTTTCACCCTGTTAGAAACAAACACGCCCCAATCTCTAGTACGTTGTATCCATGCTAACGCTGTCATTGAATCTGTCAAATAATAAATACGCACATCTGGCAAGTTTAAGTCGTTTTTAACAGAAGCCGCAAGTCGGGTTCCAATTGTACACGATAATAATTCCAGACGGGGGATAGAAATATCTTTCATAGGAGCTACCCTCGCTTTTGCCTGTATCAGTTTCACAAAAACATTTTCTTCATATTCTACCCTCAAAAATACGCAAGCGGCATACGCTTTTTTACTAGCGTCACAAAACACATGCAATGTTAGCCGTTTAATTCCATTAGAGCTCAAATTCAAACATCGAGGTATTTTTAATACTTGCAAGTATAGGGAGTTGCTCTAACCACTTTTAACTTGATTTAAAATATCTTTTGGAAGATTTTCATCCCATTTTAATTTTAATTTCCAAATTTCCTGTAAAATTAATTTTGGTTTTAAAGTCACAGGAGCCGTAAAACCGTTCGGATCAAATATATGATTAGCTATGGATAACAATGATCTTTTCGTTATAGCCTTACCTTCATTTTTCTGACAGTTAATATTACATGATAAACAATCATCTTTGAGGTTCCAAATTAATCCTAAAACCATAGTCTCAAAGTTATCAGGTTGGCTTTCCAACTCTGAAAAATTTTCAGGATTTAATAAAACGTTTGACTGCCAGCCTCTTAAATTAAAATGTGCTGAAGATAATAATATTTTAGATTCAACTATAAATTTTTGCAACTGTTTTTCGGTCTCAAAACTAGTTACACAGTTGTCAACATAAAATGATTTTCTCAAAATTTTTGCTACATTATCAAAGTTTCCATGAGCATTATCTAAATGGTGATTTAATGTAGCACCCAGTAAAAAAGGACTGGATGTCACTCCAAAAATTACACGACGATGACGATAGATTTTAATGTGGCCCCTATTTTCTCTATCATACCAAATAAATCTCAAAAAATCTCTATCTTGCTCCCTTACTCCTATCTGTAAGAAAGCTTTTTCAATGTCCGAAATAACCCCAATCTTATATTTTCGAAAACGATTAAGTATAGTCGGTATGACTTCAATAAAGTTGGGGCCTTTCTCCAGACAATCATTTAGAGAAGGGGAGCCCTTTGTTCGCGCGGACGCGTCAAAAACAGGTCTTATTTTACTTGTACTGTTTTCTTTAATAACGGGCCTATGCGGGAGATAATGAACAAAATTTTCTTTTTGTCATCATTAACTTCAATTATTTTTCCTGATAACCAAAGATCTAAAATTACCCGTTGCAGTAAATTTCCTTTTAGTACTTTCAAGTCTATTTTCAGCTAATTTCCTATTAGAGGATAAAAGTTTATTATCCAGAACCCAAGGCAAAGCTACCTCATATCGACCACTAATATCTACACTTATGGGTTTTTGAAAATGATTTAGTGTCTCTTTTTGTATTTCTAGTTTTGTCTTAGTTTCTACGGGATCTGTAATACCAAGAGAATAGAGCTTCCACAAATCGGAAATACACATATCATTTACAAACATAGAAGTAACATTCATAAAATGATTTTTATCAAATTTAGTTTCATTTCTATAGGTTTTTCCCATAAGCGTCCACCCTAATTTAGTTTTTATTGCTACCGGGCCAGATTTTAAATAGAACATAGTGATGGGAGGCCGCCGGTCCCCAAGATACAATTGCAGCTTTTATATTTGCCCTGTTTACAGGAAACGGATTTCTAAGGAATTTGGGGGTGCCTCAGGTCAACGGACTCTATGGCGGGCGAAGCTGTATCCTTGCACAGCTTGTTGGCCAATCGGAATGGTAAAATTTACCGCCAGAACTTTGAAGCGGATGATTTTCCGAGTGGTGCGGTCGTCCTTTATAAGGGTTGGCGCGCGAATTCTCAGGGCTTTTACTCCCTCTTACGTCTGCCAGAAAAACCCTCCAGTCGGGAAGCGCACTCGCTACCCGGGGTCACCCCTCCATCGCCCTCCGATCCTCTCATTTCAGATAAGTAAACACCCTTGTAACATTTAACGTTTCTTTCACATATGTCTATTTAATAAAATTAATTGTTACTTTAAGAACCGGCCTTTTAATTTAGAGTACTGTTTTATGTCTTTAGAGATTTTTTTAGTGTTTAATTTTAACTTAAGTCATGATGCGATGTATCTCAAGAACCTGGGAAAACACGAAATTAGAGTATTTGGAAATAATTAATTAAATAAGATTAAATCAGCGTCGCATCAATAGTTCCAGTCAGTAGTTTTCCAGCTACATATCTGCTCCTAATAATATTTCTATTTTTCCTTCCAATTTATGACCGCTATCTGACAAATTAATTTTTCTATTTTTTAATTCATTTATCCAAGGACCATGTCTGATACTCGGAACATCATTACATATAATTTCTTGGTCATACACATTTAGATTACAAGTATAATAATTATCGATATCTCAGTTAAACAAATATTATAACATTTATGCCTATACATTTTTGTTTTTGAGCCACCAAATAAAGAATGAGCAAACTCTTCTTCATATTTAAATCCTAAATTTTCAGCAGTGGATTTTAAAATATAAGATTTTTGAGATTCGGTGTCAATTAAAGCTCTTACTAAACTCTTATGGTTTCCGTTTTGCAACATAACCACAAAAGTCTGTAAGAGAACTTCAGAAGTGCAAGCTTGATTAGCCAAAACATTAGAGCTAGATGAACTATCAGTCGTGCTATTCTCCATACTTGCACTTCCGGTTTCCAAACCCGATCTCAAAGGCAATTTAGAGCATAAAGAATACAGCATAATGCCGTTTATTACATATTATACATTTAACATCTGATCTACATGTGACCCTTTTTTAAACAAATATAACGCACGCCTCTCTTAATTACAGCATTCTTCTTAACTTCATATAACATAGAAGCTGCTTCACAACAATTTTCAGAGGCATGCGTTTCTTCACAAAATATACAATTATTATTATTATTATTAAATTTAAAGTCTTTCCTAATTTTAAAGTTACTATTAAATAAATCTGCAGCAGTTGCAGTAGTGGAAAGATTTCCTAATTTTTTCTTATAATTAGATTTCTCAGAATCAAAACTATTCCTAGCAAGTTTTATTCTGTCTTCACTCGATACTTCTATCGATAAAAATTTCATAAGAGAATCAAGGTCTTTCTTACCTGATTCATCTGATGAATAGCCTACGTAACTCTCCCAGGCGCGCAGAATTTCAGCGGGAAGACAGGATTCCACTAGCGGGAACAGCATGGCAGCATATTTCTCTTTGGTGACTCCCAAGGACTCTAAGGCGCGTAGCTGGGCCTCAATCTTGTCATACAGCGAAGACAAATTGACTTTCTTAACTTCTGTATTTTGTAGGACAAGCTTTAAAAGTTCTCTCACATAAACTTGAATCAAGACATCCTCTTGTTCGAACCGCATTCTCAAGTATTCAAAAGCCTTTCTGTAGTTTTCAGGTGTCGCCGGAAAACTTCCAACTATATCCCTGGCCCGGGATTTTGGAGTTGTTGCCTGGATAAGGTACTGGAACTTGTCTCCATCATCAATGCTCTCCTCTTCATGAATTCTCTTGAACTGGTTGTGGAATCGTAGCCAATCCGTCAATTCTCCAGAAAACTGCTGGAACTGAATCTTAGGAAGACGCAGATATGAAGACGAAGATGTGACCAGGCTGTGGTTGTCCTTCTATCCCAAAACATCTGTTTTCATGATATTTTTCACACGGACTTGCCAGGCAATCATTTTTTCAGTATAGCCTTCTATGGCTTCAAATTCAATATTGTACGCTTCTTGCGTACAGTTTGTCTCGATCATTAATTCTAAAATTTCCTCGTCGATTTTCTTCAGCTTAACGGATTTTGCATCAAGCATTTCAAAAGCCGTTTCTACGGCATTCTTATCAACAGGATCGTTTTCAATAACTTCCTGAAGATGATTTACAGCCTTCGTGAAGGCTGTCCTCAACGGCGTGCGTCTCAATTTTAAAGCATCCATATTCCACTTTCTTATATTCAAAAATGTTTTTCTAACACTCGTAGCCCACCCGGGAGCACCAGAAAATGTTCAATTCTCACAACTTATTTAAAAATCTCTAAACTAAGTGCGAAATAAATGATGTGGCTACGAGTGTTTCTCAATTTAAATAAAACATTTATTAAGTATTTACAAGGATGCATAAAAAAGGTTAAATATTATCACGCACGCTCATAACCGTCTGCTTCCTCCAAACGCATCTAGAGGAATCCCCTTTCGGAGCGTTTTTCCTTCCCCTGCTGCCACTCAAGAGAAGAGAAACTAGCCGGCGCTCACCACTCTTTGGGTCAACCACCCCTTCGCTCTTTGGTGCTTTCACAACACCCCTTCTGACCAAAACACGGCAATCACTGGCACCAAGGCAGAACCTGCTTTCATTAGAAAACAATACAGATCTCCACTTCATCCTTCAATGAGCTCTTGCTTGACACAACTGGTGTCACAAACGGCAATGACTCGGAGTCAATGGAATACACGCTACAGGGCACCTGATTTGGAGCTGTCTTTGAAGTAACCGATTTTTAACAGTTCGCTGTGTCAATTGCAGCTCGAATTTCTGCCGTAGACGAAGTAAGATGCGCTAGATTTGCACGTCGAATACGATGACCTTCCCTCTCAGTAGTGCCAGGTGGCAGCCCGGAACCTGGTCTTCTGGAGGCAGTACCATCCCTTGACCACTGCTCCCAACACTCATGCACAGTGGATACATTTCAGCCAAGTCTTTGTGTAATATCGTGGAAAGAAAACCCACTTTCTTGTAGTCCTATTACACGACCTCGTTCAAATGGCATCTTTGTCTTCTTAAAGGCACTTTGACTAACATCAACTCAATGCGTCAAAGTTCACAGACAAATAGCGCTCACGAATTTTACAGCACGCATTTAAAGCAACCCTAATTTGCAAGTTCTGAGTTGCGCTACTAGCGCGAAATTTGAATCGATGTCATCTCTCAGATGTATAAACACGCCTACCAAATTTTGTTTATTTAACACAAGTCTCTCTTGGTGTTAGGATTTCTTTCCCGTTAGTGTGCATGTGTGTGGGAGGTATATATACATACACAGTAGCCATTACCCGCCCACTTCGCATGACTACATAATGTTTTTTTTTAAAGTTACTGATATTTAAGTTTTAGCATTAAACTTTTGATTGCATTCAAAAACATTCTTATATCCTTCTCCTCTTGCTTTAAAAAGACAGGGCTCAATTTTTGAAAATGCAAGTTTAGTTACTTTTTAGGCCCCGTAATTCTTACCTCCCACCGTTTGTATTCAAAAAACCTATCTTTAGTGGATTTCTACTTAACAAAAGAAACGTATTTGCCAAATTTCATAATTTTGAAACTCACAATTTTTTTTTACGTGGTTTAGAACATCACTTTGTTTTATTTAAAATCTAATAATAACCTTTGGATATTTCATGTAGTATACGTTACACTGCCAGTGGCGTACACAGGACTGGGATTTGGGGGTCAAATCCCTCCCATAAATCAAAAAATGTTTAATATTTCGCGTAAAGACTACACCACATGGCGCTTTCGTCTGCATGTTTTTTTAAATATTACCCCTTCCACAAAAGAAGTTTGTGTACGCCCCTGCACGTCACCATTGTATTTTTTCACATTACGTGGCTCAAAATACCATGTCAAATGAACACTAACTTTTAAGGGTTGCATTTTATTTTGGAGCCTTTTATTTTGAAGTTGTTGATACCACATTTTAATTCATCAACAAGTAGGAAATGTGAGTTTCATTTAATGTATAAGTATGCATAACATTCAGTTCAGGGAACTCGACATGGAGTTCCACGCTATTGAGAAAAAAATGTTTAAATATTAAAATTGTTAAATTGGGGGGTTATCTCACTAAGGGGGTTCACCCGTGAGACAGCCTGTTTTTAAGCATTTTTAGGGAATTTTTTTTTGAAGACTAGTAAAAAGACAGAAATTAAAGTTTTTTTTAATAATTTATGTATATGTATTTTAAGAGTATGTATATTAATGCTTAGCCAAAAATATGCAATAGAACGTGAGTTATAGCGCTCTGAACACACCCGCCTCCAAAATATGGACGCTCCCTTCCTCCACAATTCCGGCTGATTGGCTTATCTGAAATAAAAAGAATTAACGGCATTTTATTCTATAAGCTTAAATGCACAGAATAGAGCAGAGGTCGTCACAGTGGTGGTCCTCGAGAAAATATCACTGGTCCCCAGAAAAATGAAAAATATACTTACTCATCACGTTAAGTTATGTCTTATATATATATATATATGAGATCAAATTATTTTTCCACGAACAAAATAATCCGAAATTGCAAAACCTCTTGCCCTACAATGAATGTATAACAAAGCTTGCATACCTTACATATTTTTTCCCTGTTAAATGAATTAAACATATCCTTGCATGGACAGCTTAAGGACATGTTCACACTACGAAGTAAAATGATGAGTTTCAAAAGAAATATTATTGTTGCAAACATGGTTGGTTGAAGACGATTTGCAAATGTTTTCTAATTTTGATGAATATATGAAGCAAAATGATAACCAGCAATTAGTAACCCTAGTTAAAAATCACTTGGAATCACAGAATCTTTTGCTCTTTATTACTCAAAGAATGCAGATTCTAGACATGGTAATAAGTGGATAATAGATCTATTTGTAGCGAAAATTCAGGATAACAATTTAAGCATGCATCTAAAAGGAAGCCTCGTCGACCTATCGTCTGACGAAACTTTAAATGCCATTCATCCTTATCAAGATCTCAGTTTTGGCTTTTCATAAGAAGTGAATACCCTTTCCTTTATGAACAGGCGATGAAAATTCTGATTCATTTCTCCACAACTTATTTATGTAAAATGGCCTTTTCATCTGTCCCAATCATCAAAACACGGTACCGATCTCAGATTGAAATAAATGCAGTTCTCCGTCTTGCAGTAACAAAATTGGATCCAAATATTCATAATTTGATATCAAGGAAGCGGGAACATCACCACACTAGGAATGTACTGAGTGTTTTTTTTCCAGGTATAGAAGTTTAAGTTGGCATTACTTTCCAAGATGGCGACCGATTTAACAGCTGTCAAGTGATTTATTCTCAGTTTGGTTTGGCAATTCATCATGAATAGACTCACGCCTGAACAACGCTTTCAAATTGTGCAATTTTATTCCGAAAATAATGGTCGATTTTCATAAGCGAATTTTGTTTAGCGATGAAGCGCACTTCTGGTTGAATGGCTACGTCAACAAACAAAACTGCCGCATTTGGAGTGAAGCTAATCCACAAGTGTATGTCGAAACACCGTTACATCCAGAAAAACTGACTGTTTGGTGCGCTTTATGGGCTGGTGGAATCCTTCTTCAAAAACGATGAAGGCCACAACGTTACAATCAATGGTGATCGGTATAGAGCCATGATTACTAACTTTTTCATTCCTGAATTGAACAATCATGATGTCCAGGAGCTGTGGTTCCAACAAGACGGCGCAACATGTCACAGAGCTCGTGCCACAATCGATTTATTGAAAGACAAGTTTGGCGACCGCCTAATTTCACGTTTTGGACCTGTGAATTGGCCTCCAAGATCTTGTGATTTAACACCGCTAGACTATTTTCTGTGGGTCTATGTAATGTCATTGGTCTATGCGGATAAGCCACAAACGCTTGATCATTTGGAAGACAACATTCGCAGTGTTATTGCCGATATACGGCCACAAATGTTGGAAAAAGTCATAGAAAATTGGACGTCCAGATTGGACTAAATCCGAGCCAGCCGTGCAATCCTATACCAGAAATCATATTTAAAATGTAATGCCCCAAGATTATCCTTCGAATAAAAAAGAATTCATGTTAGTCGAATAATACATCATTGTTGTATTGCAATTTAAAGTTCTATACCTCTCAAAAAACACCCTTTATAACGTTAAAAGTTTATTTGATATTCTTAAACTATTTTTTAATTGTTTTGTTTTTACTGTTTTTGTTTATTTTGTTTATTTTATTATGATATATTAATAAAGATTTCATAATTTGATTACAATTAAAAATTTCATTTTATTAACTAGGTACTTTTTATCTGATCTTTCAGATCACAATTTTTTAATAAATATATACTGGTGTGCAAAAATTAAGGACAAGACGGTTTTTTCAATATAACTTTGTACAAAAGCTTTCCAAATCAACACATTTAGTACCGTAAGATCCCCAATACGCGTAAGGACATGTGTAAGCAACACTAACTAAAAGAGAAATCAGACGGATAAAAAGAAGCTTGATTGAAAAAGTAGCATGGAGCGCAAAATGCGACTGAAGGCCGAAACATCCCTGTGATGGGTGTCCAGCAAGAAACATCCGGTCTTTAGTAGGGGATATGATCTCCTCTGACTGCTAGGCAGGTTTCACAGCGTCTGGCCATGCTGAGAATGAGGGTGTCAATGAGCTGTGGAGGCATTGCTGCCCATTTGTCGTGCAGCGCCAATAGAAGCTAACGAATCGTTACTGGCGCTAAGGTACGAGCTGCCAAGCGTCTGCCTAGAAAATCCCATACATGCTCGATGGGATTGAGATCCGGAGATCGTGCCGGCCAATCCATACGTTCAATATCCTCATTCTCTAAGAGCTGTTCGGCAGCTACTGTGCGATGACATGGTGCATTGCCGTCCATGAAAAGGAACTGCAGACCCATAGCGCCTCTAAAAAGACGCACATATGGAAGATGAATCTCGTTACAATAACGGGTCCCGTTGACTGAACCTGCGTCGAAGACGTGAAGGTCTGGACGACTACCAAGCATGATGCCTCCCCAAACGAGAACACCGCGACCTCCATAGCTGTCCCTTTCAATGCTGTTCGAGGGATGATTGCGGCTTCCCCGCTCTCTCCAGATGAGTATGCGATGAGAATCACTACTCAAACTGAATCTTCTCTCATCTGTAAAGAGAACTCGTCCCCATGCATTGTCTCTCCAATTCCGGTGTTCCTGGCACCACAGAGAACGCCTTCTCCGTTGGGCAGGCGTTAAAGGTACACACCGTACAGGGCGTCGTGCAAACAGACCACCACCGTGCAGTCTTCTGGCCACGGTAAAACGCGATATCGGTCGTCCAGTCACCTGTGTCGTGTGTCTAGCGATTTCTCCCGCTGTCTTCCGCCTGTTTCTTTTGGCCTATAAGACAATGTACCGGTCATCTGCGGGTGTGATTCCCCGTGGACGACCACTACTGAACCCCCGGATAGCTGTTCCTGTTGTTTGAAATTGTCTCCAAAGTCGTGAAACGATGCTGAGAGCAATTCCGAACTCTGCAGCCACACTTGTCACACTGCGGCCTTCCTCCAACTTCCCAATGATTTGACCTCGGGTAAAAGCATCCAGATGTTGTCTAACAGATTGATTATTCGCCATTTCTCGCTGAGGCAGCAACTCGGTGTGATTTTAACTGCTATACGGCGTGCAATCTCTTTGCCAGAAATACTGATCTTACACCGACAACATGCCTTATACTACTCAGACACTCCCCCATTACGTCTACCTGCATATCTGTGCATGTGCTAGTGTACATCACCTTACCTAATCTCCTGATTGGTCTTTCTGTCCGCTCTGCCTCTTCGTTCAGCTGATATGCTAATTTTTCGACTTCGTCCTTAATTTTTGCACACCAGTGTATTTAACACTTAAAAAATTTTATTAGTGGTCCACGGGATTTAAATTATAAATTTACTGGTCCGTGAGATCGAAAAGTTTGGCGACCGCTGGAACAGAGTATACTCAATCGAAAATATTTTAAATTGGATTTTTGGTAGATTTCTGAAGATAGAGAAAAAGTTTCGAATTTCATGGGGGTTTTTTTGTTATAAAAAAATCGAAATCTTTTGAATTTTGGAATGATCGTTGTCCATTTTGTGCGTATACATGTGCTGATTCTACACTATAAGTTCTATAAACTATAAATTCTTACACTAAAATTTATTTGAAACCATTCGGTCAAACCGTTCTTGATAAATGAAGGAGGAAAGTTTAAAAAACACAGTTTTGAGAAAAATGCGTTAAAAAAGTTTCGAGTTTGATTAAAACAATGAAAATCTTAACTTACCCTCAATCGACGTTGCCTAAAACAAGTCCGACGAAATATTTAATAACTACAGAGATATTTCCTTTTAAACCTCTACAGACTTGTCCATACTTGTATGAACATATATTTGCATAGAAGAGTCAATTGTATTATGCCAACTGTACACAATAGGCTCAGCCTTCGATTGCCAACTCAGCGCTCCGAACAGCTGCTCTTCTAACACCTGCTTCTTTATTACGACTTTGAGTTTTAAAAAATCACTTTATCACCGTATTCTAGACATGTTAAAAAAGCAATTTACGATTTTTTTTGGGGGTTTTTGAAGCCATTACATGGGTGAACCTCCTAAGTAAGTACTCCTGGTAGGGCCCATGAGAAACATTTTCTTCTGAAGGGGGAATGAGTATAAGAACTTTTAGTTCCTTCAACCCCTTTCGATTACTTTCAATATTTATTAACTCTTTAGGATATTGTAATAATAGTTTTCAAAAAGACACTTACCCCTTTTCCAATAATAATAATTGAAATTAGCAGATGTCTGAACTTTTCCCGAAGTGATGTTACTGAATGACACGCTATATAACTTTCAACGAATCAAGCGACATGGAAAGTTAAGGAATGTTTTCCGAAACGGGGCTAACAGAGCTGAAAAGAGTGATTGGGTGTGCCGTCCGAAGTAAAAGGTGTGTTTTTTAGAGGTATAGAACTTTAAATTGCAATAAAACAACGATGTATTATTCGATTGACATGAATTTCTTTTTTATTCGAAAGATAATCTTGTGGCATTACATTTTAAACATGATTTCTGGCATATGACTGCCACGGCTGGCTCGGATGTAGTCCAATCTGGACGTCCAATTTTCGATGACTTTTTCCAACATTTGTGGCCGTATATCGGCAATAACACGGCGAATGTTGTCTTCCAAATGGTCAAGAGTTTGTGGCTTATCCGCATAGACCCATGACTTTACATAGCCCCACAGAAAATAGCCTAGCGGTGTTAAATCACAAGATCTTGGAGGCCAATTCACAGGTGCAAAACGTGAAATTAGGCGGTCACCAAACGTGTCTTTCGATAAATCGATTGTGGCACTTGCTGTGTGACATGTGGCGCCGTCTTGTTGGAACCACAGCTCCTGGACATCATGATTGTTCAATTCAGGAATGAAAAAGTTAGTAATCATGGCTCTATACCGATCACCATTGACTGTAACGTTGTGGCCTTCATCGTTTTTGAAGAAGGATTCCACTAGCCCATAAAGCGCACCAAACAGTCAGTTTTTCTGGATGTAACGGTATTCGACATACACTTGTGGATTAGCTTCACTCCAAATGCGGCAGTTTTGTTTGTTGACGTAGCCATTCAACCAGAAGTGCGCTTCATCGCTAAACAAAATTCGCTTATGAAAACCGGGAACAACGGCAATCTCGTTTTGGGCCCATTCGACGAATCGACGCCTTGCTTGATGATCGTTTTGATGAATTGCCAAACCGAACTGAGAATAAATCACTTGACAGTTGTTAAATCGGTCGCCATCTTGGAAAGTAATGCCAACTTAAATTTCTATACCTGGAAAAAAAACACTCTTTATTTAGAGTGAGATTATTTGCAAAGTGTGATGTATTCGTCAAAGTTAAAATTTTTTCCACAGCTTTCTATAATTAATTTACTTCTAAGCTTTACTCAGTGGTCCAACAGCCCATGAGGGCCATGGCCTACTGTGCCCCTCTCAGTATACATGACCTTGGGTGCTGAAGTGCATTAGCAGATGTCCTGATCAGGTCCACATCTAAAGCAAAACCACCAGTGTTAAGTCTCCAAGAAAGCTTGGTACTCATTTATCAACCCACTGAAGGGAAGAAAGGCTGAGTCGACTTTGCCCAGCCTGGGGATAAAATCCCGAGCCTATGGTGTGGAAGCGCATACGCTACCAATGAGAAATTTACCTCTAAGTAGTTAAATATATGGATTTTTTTTTACTTACATGCTTAATGCTGTGTTTATCCGATTTTCAATAGAAAAAGGAATACTAATACCTCTCAGTATTATTTCCTCTCTTCCTCAATGGTTCGACAGCCAAGGGTGGACCTAGGCTTTCTCAAGAAGCCTTTTCCAGACTAGCCTTTTTCCTGCTAGCGTTTTCCAATTCTTAGTTCTCGAAACTAGGAGATCTTTTTCTAGGCCATCAATCCATCTAAGATTTGGCTTGTCCTTTCTTCGTGTGCTGATTAGTTGGGAGTTGAAGACTTTTTTAGTGGTACGGTATTCATCCATTCTGACAACGTGGCCTGTCCATTTAATTCGTTCTACTTTGATGATGTCAACGATGTCACATTCTTTATATGAGTGACAGAGTTCTAAATTTGATCTTCTTTGCCACGTGCCATTTTCCTGAATTCCTCTAAAAATAAATCTTAAAAACTTCCTTCGTAGATACTCAGTGGCGCACACAAGGGGGGTGTCCTGGGGGTCCGGATCCTCCCCCCCAAAGCCCTTGATTTTTTTCCCGATTGATCATAATTCTAAGTATATAGTACGTAAATTTTAATTAATTACTTGTTATTAATGATTAATTTTATTAGTTAAGGCTAATTATTTATTCAAAAATTAGTTTTTTACTGTATTTTGTTCCCGAAAATCGACAAAATCAAAAGGAGCATGATACAAGAATGGCGAACTTTCGACCCCGGACCCCCCTTAAAAAATTCCTTTGTGTGCTACTGTAGATACTTATCATATGTTCTCATTAGTTCGAGACATGGACCAAGTCAATATTATTTTGAGGATGCATATTATTATTATTATGGAATATCTCGAAATATGCATTATTATTGAAATAACACTGCATATTGGTATATTTCCTGTTGAAAATTTGATATATGCAAAGTTATACTGGAAAAAAAAACACCACATTTACTTAGGTTAAACTTTGTAGATGAATTAATGAAACTTACGAAAATTTGAATCGAAGTATTCATATGAAGTAAAAAAATAATTTTTCTCTTTAAAGCTCTCCTATTCACTGTCATGTAAAGAGTAGCAATATTTATATATACTTTTCATTTAATTTTGAATGGATTAATTTTTTCCCTCGTGTTAAGCGTTCTTAATATTTAGTCTCGTGTACGGCAATGCCAAACATAACTTGAAATGAAAACGCTCTTCTCAATGAAAAACATTTCTATTTATTTCAATAACTCGTGGCATTCTCAGTTGCTTTTATCTCGTATTTGACTTATTTCAGCTTGACAATGAAGTGTGTTTTAGTAAGCTCAATGACAATTTTGGGAGGATTACCGCTGTCTGAAGCTGACTTTGATGTATTATTCGCAATGGAGTCTGGAGGATCTGTGTCTCCCTAAATCGATTGGTTCGTACAGTATTTGAACTCTTCGTTTATGGAGGACCTTTTCTTCTTGAATCTATTATTTGTGAATATGCTGTAGAATGGAAGATAAAAGACGGGTATCTTGACTTATTTATATATATATATAACTGTATTAATATATTTTATTTATCTTCGTCCTGCAAATTAATTCCAATATCTCGACGTTTGTTATGATTTGAATGAGTAAAGTTCGTGCTCTTAGTTTCAGAATCCAAAAAGTTAATTTAAGACACTTTGATTGCAAAGAAACTAATTTTTAATAAAAATGTATTTGTTGGTTTGAATAAAATATATATGGTTATCTCTAGCTTAAGGTATCCGACTACGTTCGGAAGGTGTTTTTGAAAAAGCTTATAAAAGAATTTTTTTTTGATATTTAGTATCACCTGAATATTATTACAAGAATATTATTACGAGAAAAAAAAAATTACTTCAATGCATTTTTTTTGGTAAAGAATAAAGAAAGAATGACATTTTTTTCAAAATGTTCTCCTTGTATGGAAAAGGCTTCTATAATAATTATATTTTGTTTATATATATAACTGAGATTTCTATACAGAGCCTGAGCTAGAATTTTTGACGTATATTATTTTGAAGTGGATTTATTCGTATTTTATACATCAGAACAGAGAAATTTTAACAAATAACTCTGAAATAATAACTCTAAAATAAAGTGAATTTTTGTAAATATTCTTGTTTAAGCTCTATACAGAAGTTTTATCTATATATAAGCAAAATATTATTATTATAGAAGCATTTCCCATAAAATTAGGGGGCTAGTTTGATATCACGGGGATCACGCCAATTTGTTGTTTATGTTCGCCAAGATGGGCGATAACGCTACAATATGGTTACCTTGATATTTTTACGGTTTTTGTAATATTGCAAGTTTTCAGTACTCTTTTTAGTTGATATTCATTATTAATTTTAATACAATGTAATTATTTTATTAATAATATATTAGTAAATACAATTATTATTGTATGTTATCATAATATTCGTTATTTATAATTGTTTTTTATTATATTTATTTATAAATATTATTACTACATATGTTATTTATTTATAATTATTATGCTGTTTATTTATAATTATTATTTTGTAATTCATTTATAATTATTAATATGTTCTTTATTTAAATTATTACGTAATATGATCATCCTTATTTGTAATTTTTATGATTATTCTTTTTTATAATTACTATTAAATTATATCATATGATTATTATATATAATAATAATTATTAAATCATACTATATGAATATTATATATAATAATAATTATTAAATCATACTATATGAATATTATATATAATAATAATTATTAAATCATACTATATGAATATTATACATAATTACTGTTAAATTATATTATAAGATCATTATATACTGCATATAATATTATTAGAACATATTACTTTTTATTATATAATATTGTTTTTCATCATTTATTCATTAATCTTGGTTGTTCTCGATCTCTTCCTATATTCTTTTGAAATATATTTCAATGTATTTCAAAACAGTTCTTTGAAATTATCTTCCTGACTATTTGATACCTCTAAGCCGCCTTCTTGGATTCCATTCCAGCGACAACATGCGCTGCTTGGCGCCTTGCCCCGTGAAATCAAACAAGTTCCAAATTAGGTTTGGAAAATATATAATTCTTTCTTCACTTTTTGCCAAAAAATTGCAATCAAGTAATTTTTTATTGTAGTAATATTCTTCAGACAATTTTATGCATTTGTTATATAAATAATATAAAAAAAACAATTATTATATATAATAATTATTATGTTATATTATATTATAAAATGATTACATTATACGTATAATGAATATCAACCAGTGCTGATAACTTGCAATATTCCCTAAACTGCGAGTTCTTTCAATGAATTTCATCGAACAAGGAGAGTTCAAAAAACCTTTATTAAAAAGTAAAATAAAGTGGAAATGTGCGATTTATAGCAAAAATTAAAAGCACAGCACTCATTCTTTTAAAAAAAATATCATGGTACTTCCCTATGATATTAGAAATATCCACATTCGAAAATAGCACAAAATACAACAGAAGACTGAAATAGTAGCTTGAAGAACAAATACAATGGAAATGGTTAAATTTTAAAAAAAATCGAATAAAAACCATTGGAAATTAAAAGGGTTACCGCAGGAAAAAACAATGAAAATTAACTCTAATATATCTTGTCTCCATGGCAACCACATTACTCCACGATAAAAATATCAAGATAACCATATTGTAATGTTATCGCTCATCTTGGCGAACATAAACAACAACTTGGCGCGTAGCACTTCGATATCAAATTAGACCCCAGAAGGAGTTACGCATTCTGATAACTAGGCCGACGAAATATTAAATATCAAACTTACAGAGGGAGAAAATGTTTATTAACTTCGCGCTATGAGGTTACACGAGAGCTATTGGCGACGGACCTCATAATTATGAACCATGGTTAAGTGACGAGGACGACATCTCAACTGGCCCCTCCGCATTCTGAACTTCCCCACTCCAACGGAAAGACTATAAGCCTCGCAGATTTTACGTGAATCAGTTTCTTTATATGACGTGTCTTCTGTGGCTCTAGGCTCAAACTCCGGCAAGCCCGTCCGTGACCACGACCATTAGGCTACCTCGGCCTCAAACGTGAGAATAAGAGGAATAAGGGGATTCGTTAAATTTAAAAGCATCTTCTTTGCTCTGTATAACACAAAACTTTTATCTTTTAATATATTATATTTACTTTTATGATAGAATTTTTTTTAACTGGATGACTGAAACACGAGATCAGGTTGGATTTAGCAAAATAAAAATAAAAAATAAAATTATGCATGAGCAATTATTTATATCATTGCTAATCTTCCCTTGATGATTTGTTGATTTATTTATTTGTTGTTTTAATTGATTTATTTAATGATCTAATGGTTTAAAGATCGCATTAAATGCTTTAATAATTTCTAGCTCTCTGAATACTTATCAGTCCTTTTATTTAGGTCCATCAAGTAAATCTCATCCTGATTTATAAATATCGTAAAATCCGGCGTATAACGAGCACCCATACTTTCAGGTTACATTTTTTAATTTTCAGATATATTCTCTGTGTATATATCTGAAAGTATGGGTTATGGGAAAGTATGGTACCTCTTTTTACAAAGAAACCTAAAATGTACGTGTGTCATGCTCTTATGTTTTGAAGTCATTTATTCGAGGTATTATCCCAGATTTTTGAAAAATACAGTGTACATCTAGAACAGTCCTTTAAATTCATTAGGTATGTTATCAATTTTTTTAAATAAGCAGTATTACAATCTATATGCAAGTCTAGTTTTTTTCATGCTCATTTTCTTTTAATTTTTGAAGCTATCATTTTTTTTACCCGGCGTATAACGCGTACCCGTAAATTTCGATCATATTTTTTGTGTTCAAAGTACGCCGGATTTTGAGGTATATGTTCGGGTTGATACACTTCAAACTGTACATTTACCTGGGCATTCGATTTATAAAAATATATTTATTTTCTTGATTTTGTACATAAAAAATCTTACTTTTTTAGGAGCATTGTCTCCCGAGGTAAAATTACGTTTTGAAATTGTAATTATTTCTTAATGAAAGTTTAACTAGTACATCTTTTACGCAAGTAGTGTTATAATTTGATTTTAGATCGATTTACTGAAGTAGAAATCTCCCAGACAGATTGATTAAATAGCTCCAGACACTTGTTGGTTAATTTTGGTCTCCCTGGTAAATAAGGAATATATTCCTCATTAAACAGATCTAGGTCACAATTCTGAGCAACATGAATGGGATCAATCAGTTGTGGTTCGTATCGTTTAATTTTGGGTTGAAGTTATGAAACTTATCTCCAACAGCCTTACTATAGCTTTTAAAAGAATTTAATTGGATAAAACATCATATTTTTATAAGTAGAGGCGTACACAAGGGTGTGATTTGAGGAGCTCATAGATCAGAGATTCCCAAACTTTTTGTACTATAGAACCCTTGCCATGTTTTTAGGTTTTTAGTAGACCCCTGCTTACTTAATGTTGAATTTTTGCAAATTTACCGACTTAGATGTCTTTTTGACAGCTGGTATAGAGCTAATTACCTTAAAAGATTTAAATTTCTAACTATAGTGAAGTATAATATTTAAAACTTAAGAAACACATGTTAATTAAATTAAAATTGAATTAATACATAGAATAACTGATCAACAAACAAATGATTATAATGGGAGAGCAAATCTGGCTTCAAAAACAAATTTTCAACATTTGGCATCAATCTTGTCAGGTTTAACCTAAAAGCTCCTAAGTTAGTAGCGTCTAGTCTTTTTATTTTGGAGATTGGAAGCCGCACTAAAACTCATTCTCACTAGGAAAAGCAACTAAAAACGTTCTCAGAGCACTCCATAATTCTGGATAGATAACAGGTATGCCTTTTTCTCGCCAAATTGCTGACATCTGTTCCTAAACTTTACTTTGAGATCTCCGTTTTTGCCTATTCCGATCAATTCCTTTTGTAATATCACATTTATTCTTTTTTCAATGTGACCACATATGAACTAATCGCCTACTGTGGCAATTTTCATAGTCAAAGCATTCTAAAACCTAGTTTAAAATCTTTTAAAAGGCATTTAAATGCTTAACGTAAGTTAAACTGTCATTTTCATGGCAAATTTGCGATGTGTCCAATATTATATTTCTTAAGCTTAATTCTGGCAAGAAATGCTGAAATAAAGGTCCCATTTCTTATAAATTTTACGCTGTCACCTTATAATCGCAAATTAACCTCGTTAAATTTAATAAATAAATCTGTTAAATAGATAAAATCTATTTTCCATTTGTTTAAATTTTCTTTTAATGTTAAAGTCACGATCTGATTTAATGAGAGCCACTATCACGCACATAGACCCCCATTTATGCCTCATGGACCCCCCATTTTTATTTTTTTGCTGATGTAGAGCCTTTGCAGGTCTTCATAGACCCTTCGGGCTCAATATAAACCACTTTGGGAATCACAGTGATGGATGAACGGATTTTTTTTAAACTTAAAAAGTACGTTTTTGCGCTTTCGTTTACGTATTTTTTTAAAAAAAATATATAAGGGTCACCCAAAATGAAAATGGTATTGTTGTAATAACGCCGCAATTTGAAGATAAAGATGACTGCGCGTGCCCCTATAGAAGGCTTGGCATAGGCATCGCTCGCATCATTGATGCCTCCAAAAAGTACGATTGTCAATGTTATCCCGTATTGTGCCCCATTAAAAGAACTGAGGAAGAATATCCAGAACCGCCGACCGGCGGAGTTATCATTTTTATGATAATGCTCATTCTCATGTGGCTATGGCGTGCCAAACATTCTTACTGTAATTTCATTGGGAGATTCTAGAACATTCCCCTTACAGCCTGGACATTTGTCTGTGGCATTTGTCGAAAAAATGCCGCACGCATAATTTGCTACAGGTCCCGATAGCCGAGTTGGCAGAGCGTTGGACTGAACTTTCTCGGGTTCGAATCCCAGCCCCGGCAGATTTAACCAAAGACTGGAATTTTGTTGGTAGCACATACGATGGCAAGACATTCCCTTTCTGTGGTGGAATAATTCTTTTCGGCTTTTGTCAGAGTTCTAGAAGCGTATGCTATAACTTTCTCGACATTATTCTGAATTTGTACTAGAACAGCTCCGATACCGTACCCGCTTGCATCAGTATGGATTTCTGTAGAAGCTCTTTCGTCGTACATCCCCAATACTGGATCCGAAGTAAGTGCTTTCTTAAGACTGTGAAATGCTTCCACCTCTTCAGGACCCCAATGAAACTCCACGCCACTTTTCAGCAACGACTGCAAAGGTTCGGCGAGATAACAGAAACCTTTAATAAATCTTCTAAAGTATGAACAAAGGCCAAGAAAACTTCGTATGTCATGTATATTCTTTGGAGTGGGAAAATTTCTTACGGCTTTTATTTTGTCGGGATCGGGACGAACGCCATTACTTATTTTAATATTGCACGGATTACTCAACGCGATATGCAATAACAAAAGCCTTGCCGACAGCCGAAGTCGACGAAATAGCGAAGTTCTTACTTGAAGAAATTGTCCTCAGGCATGGAGCTCCTCGAGTAATTATCACAGATCGTGGAGCCGTCTTTCGATCCAGACTTGTTTCCTTTCTCGTCGACTTGTGTAACATTGATCATCGTTTCACAACGGCGTATCATCCCCAAACAAATGGACTGACGGAGCGCTTCAATAAGACCTTGGCCGACATGTTGTCAATGTATGTGGATGTAGAGCAGAAAAATTGGGATGAAATTCTACCATTTGTAACCTTCGCTTATAATACCGCTAAACAAGAGACCACAGGTTTTACGCCGTTCTATTTACTTCATGGTCGTGAAGCGGAAACGACACTAGATACAATGCTACCATTCTGTCCTAACGATTTTGATGACAATAACATCACCAAGATAGCAGCCAGAGCCGAAGAATCACGACAGCTAGCCCGAGTGCACACTCTGAGAGCTCAAGACAAAGATCGTCGACGTTACGATTCCAAACACCAAATGGTATCCTACGCTCCCGGAGATCTCGTATGGATTTATACTCCAGTGAGAAAAGTCGGTCTCTCCGAAAAACTCTTAAGAAGGTATTTCGGACCGTATCAGGTGCTACGCCGTTTATCAGCCGTGACTTACGCAGTACAAGATTTTGATCCTGCTTCACGAAAAAGAAAACTAAGAGAAGTTGTCCATGTACTGCGTATGAAACCGTACCATGATCCCGCCGAGCAAATCGAAACCGAGGATATTCCTCCCAAAGAATCATACAAAGGACCCATCACTCGTTCCAGAATAAAGACCCTTGAACAAAGTGACAGCGGGGCGCTGTCTTTTTCGAGGGGAGCAATGCCGCACGCATAATTTGCTACAGGTCCCGATAGCCGAGTTGGCAGAGCGTTGGACTGAACTTTCTCGGGTTCGAATCCCGGCCCCGGCAGATTTAACCAAAGACTGGAATTTTGTTCTCGTTTTTAATGTATTGTTTCTCTAGGTTCTAGATGTGTGTGAATCCAGATCATTCTTTAGAGTGCATACTGGGTATTTCTCGAATATTCCGAAGTGTATAAAAGCAGAGTTCATCGCCAGTTGGGCATGTTCTCAGTCCAGTGTTGTATCGAGCTCCCAGCGTTAGAATAAATCTAATTGTTTGTTTAATTGAACTGTGTACTTCTTTCGAACTCCGTGACAATATTCCATCTTCGATCCAATCCAGAAAGACTTGAAGGGATGGTGATTTTTCCTCACGATAGTGAGGTCCAAGCTGCTTCCACAACGAGCACCGGAGCAGCTTCACTCAGGGTATTCATCACGTCGTCGTGGACCGTTGGGACACTTGTTCTAACCTACAAATTGACTTTGTCTAGCCAATCTGTTATTTCTGTATTATTTCATGCAAATTTTCATACAATTTCATACCCTTCGTATATGCAAATTTATATTAATAGCATTAAACCATTTATCAAACCGAGTGTATTGCCACTTTCATTTGGGCGACTCTTATAAAAGAAGTTTGTGCACGACACAGATGCAAGAACTGTAGTTTGCGATTGATATTCTTTCAAAACATATGTCAAAGAAATGAATGGTAAACACATTATAAAAAGAAGAGGCGAAACAAATGTATTTTAAAAACTACTTTATTCGAAAGATTCATTACAGCACCTCTCATCAATATATTCATATATTACATGTATAAATACGCGTGCTCAATCAGAACAGAAAAAAAGAGGAAGTGTTCACAAGTTGTAGAATTAATCGCGATTCAGTTTCCCGATACGGGTTGGAATTGATCACAATTGATTTTTTTTCTTTCTGAATTCAGTATGAAACAGGATTTGACAAACGAATCACAAAATTTCTCAACTCCTCAGCCGTGACAAAATTTATTTTATTTTATTTATGATTTTTTTTAATAGAAAAAGTTTTATTTTTGTGTTTTTTATGTAGTCGTTTTTATTAGTAAATTCTGTAAAAAAGCCTTGATCAACATGAAGAAATTACCCACATGATACGACTTTAGTGAAATACTTGAGATGAAAAGGTGAGAGACGATCAGCTTTTAAAAGCAATCTTCATAAATTTTAAAGTTTAAGGTATCCGACTATCTGCGACAACTTTTTTTTGAAAAAATGGAAATATGGGGATTTTTTTTGAGTGATTTTTAAATTTATTTAGTACATTTTAAGGAAAAAATCCTAAAATTGAAAAGAGAGAAAAATTTATTATTATTAAAATGGAAAAAAACTGGTAAATTGTACAAAAAATTACATAAACGTGGCTGCTCTATACAAATAGCAAATTAACAAATTCTCAATTTTTCAATTTTGATGTGTTACTTTGTTATTCATGTTTGAAATGACCTTCAGGATAAGAGATATTTCAATTTTTACAAAAACTAGAGTACTTTATCTAAGTTATATGAAGTTGCTTAAAAAACCAGTGATTATATTCACAAAAAGGACGGTTAATTTTGAAATAAAACATTGATTGTTAAATCTGAAGGTCAAAACACTTCTACTGTTATGCAAAACTTTCACAAAAAATCTCAGCAAATTATTTTCAAACATTTTTGAGCAATCGCTATCCCTGTTTGAGCTTTTCGAAAAAAAAACACATTTCGAGTAAAACGCATTTTAAAGTTTGACATTTTGTGTAAAGTTATGGCATCTACTTTTACTAAAGCACGTAGTTTTTGTTCTAGTGAATGGAAAATAAAAAAACTTGGTATTTTTATAAAGATAATAAGATAGCATATAAAATAAAATCATAAATAATTGTCAATTTTTGAAAAAAATCATGATTTTAGGATAGTCGGATACCTTAAGTGAATTTTTACCGAGGGAAAAAATTTATTCAATAAATTTGACCTTTTTTCATTGAACAAAAATGTAGAAATAATTTTAAGATACAAAGGTATTCTTCAATGGAGAATAAAAGACGGGTCATACAATTTTAGGAACCAATACTATACGAGAAAATAAAGGACATGTGGATTACATCGGGATGTTTTTCTGTATTATTTATGTCTATTTTTTCACTTCTTTCATAATAGTTCATTCTTTTTGTAACTAAGATCCTAACATCTACTTTTAAATCATTCTACTTTATCCGACATCTCACTAAGACCCGTCTTTTTAATGTAATGAATCACAAGTTAAAGCTTGGATGTCAAAGGCATATAAATCTTAAAAAAGTTACAATATAGATCCGTTTTTAGACTTATAGTCCATTATAATTTATGTTTGATATGAGTCCTAATAAAAATAGTAGTTTTAATCAGTGGCAGTATTCGTCTCAATGGTCAATTCTATATCGGAAATAACATTTAATAATGCTCGAAGTATTTATTTATAAGCCTTATAAAGGGAGGCAGTCTAAAGGAAAATTAGTGTGACATCTAAGATGTAAATTAATGCTAGGAACTTAATTTTTGTTCTTGTGTTAAAGGAAAAATGCAGGGAGAACCTAATCAAAAACTGGTTATTTTTGAATTAAGTTGAGTCTATGATCTATAAAAATAACTAACTAGGTGCATTATTTTGCAATAAATATTTAAGCGACGAAAACATGTAGTGTCGAGCAAGAAGCGCAAAAAAGAGCATCGAAGTGTGTGCTATTTAAATAGATTATTGTATTACATTCACACGATTCAAATGATCTAGACAAAAAATACTTCCTCTGCTTGTGTTAAACAAAGACCAAATCTACGGAAAGGTGGAGACATTAAGTGAGCATCACACAGAAGAAAAAGTAAAAAAAGTCAACACATTGATACACGTAATGAAAAAAGGTACACAAAAGTTATTTCAATTCATCTACTTTTGGGTACTAGGAAACATAGGGTACGATTCACAAAACCAACTCTTCAATCCAAAGGTTTCCTCAATATCACCGGTAGGAAAATCCACTCCATGCATTTACAGCCAAGCTATGTTCTTCGACAAAAATATTCGATATGCCTCTTCTGAATTTACACGAGAATGAAAAGCGTTCCATTCACACTTTTTAAATTTGAATTCATTAGTTAGGAGGTAACGAAATTCGAAATTTCTCTTCCCTCCCACCTAAGTGAATACAGGAATTTCTTTTTTTCAATCTTCCTTCAAGGAAATTGACCAGCTCATAGTATTCGACTAGTTTGAGATCCTTGCTTGCAGGGTTAAACGGGGAGGTCCTCTCAGAGGATAGAAGGAAGGAAAGTGCCAGAATCTTCTAAAGGGTCATCGTATTCTTCAGGACAACCTATATCCTCGTGCAAAACTGAAAAAAAATGAAACGATGTTAATGTTAAGAAACGATTTCAATAGATAACAGATTTGCATTCATTGCGTTATATGGATGGCTATTTTAAAGCACGCACCTTTAGAAATTATACTCGTATACAGGATGTTCCAAAAATAACGACTTATTTATAAGAAAACACGCATTGATTTCTTTCACAGGTGCTTGAAGAAATGCTTTCCTTAGAAGAAAGATTATTTATCAGATACCGGGCTATTGACCATCAGGTCATTAGGCAACGAATTCTCCAATATTTCTTCACACTACAGTCCAATGTCTTAAGAGCAGAGCACGCATCTAGATGAGCAGCGTCCATGACTTGTCCAGAAGCACTCAAAAAAGTAAGTCAGCCAGATTAAA
The DNA here is from genome assembly GCA_019973935.1 of Trichonephila clavipes. Taxonomy (NCBI): domain Eukaryota; kingdom Metazoa; phylum Arthropoda; class Arachnida; order Araneae; family Nephilidae; genus Trichonephila; species Trichonephila clavipes. The sequence goes on from BMAU01018615.1 coordinate 409,330, forward strand.
AATCAAACAAATGAGCACAAAGGCAGTCAATAATATAAACTCAGCCACAGCAGCAGCACGAGGAGAGTCCGACACACAGTTAGGTTTTGTTAGCACCCTCCATGATTTATTTTTGACAGCACTGGCAGCAGCATATTGAAATAATTTTTTATAAATCCTATTAATTTCAAGTTTAGCTGAGTGAAGAGGAAGGTCTCTAGTAGATCTTTGGAGAATATCCGTACCTCTTTTTGCTAAAAGGTCCGCCATTTCATTTCCCCAAAGGCCACAATGGGAGGCACCCACGGGAAGACAACCTTTGTCGGAATTCTGATCATAAGCTTTTTGCAACTCTGGACGCCAGAACTTTATTTGTCTTGATTACTTGTCAAGGCTTGAAGAGCTTGAATTTGATAAAATTACAGCCATATCAAGAGTGGAAAGATGGTCAGAAAGCTGATGAAGGGCCAAATAAATGGCTTCGACTTCGCAGAGGCCATTCATTCGGCCCTTAGAAGAAAGAGCAACCATCGTTTCCTAGAAACTGGGTGGTAAAATGTATGAAGAGGTGTGGACTAGCGAAAATACGGAAAACAGCCACCAATAAGGGTCAACATCAGGCTACGTAAACAAATTCAGACAAATCGGTAGTGTGGCGAATGATAAACCTCCTGGATGGCCATCAGCATCTGACGATACCGTAAAGAGACTTCACATAAATTTCTTCACAAATAGCCTGATATTGGCCCTTGTGGGGGGCTGTTTTCCGTATTTTCACTGGTACAGCCGACACACTTCTTCATACATTTTACCACTCAGTTTCTAGGAAACGTTGGCTGTTCTTTTTTCTTCTAACACCTGTGAAAGCAATCAATACATTAGTGTTTTCATGGAAATGGATCGTTATTTTTGGAACACCCTGTATTAAAAATTCATTATGATAATCGTCCCTTTGTTCATTCAGTAATGGGTTAAACTCATGACGATCACATGATAAGTACAGTCACGTGTTCTCCACTGAATTCAAAACTGACATTAGATATCTATTTGTTGTTCTACTAGTAAAATTTAGATAAAATTTCAAATCTGATAATGGGGTAAAGATTTTCCAAGTACTTAGATTCTTTAAAAAGTTCTTTAAAATTAAAAAAAATAAACCTTTATTTATACGCACAATTTAAAATTAAATGCATTTTGTTATGCTATTACTATGTGCGTTATTCTTGTTAACAAATGTGTATTTTTTAAAAGAAAATTTCTGTAAAGAGCAAAGGCTGGCAACAGCTATGGCTAGATATGCAGCACATGAACTAATTGGCTAAAAACACGTGATTGGAGTTATCATGTGACTAGGACGTCACATGAATTTAGCTCATTAGCATAGAAACCACGACCACACAATACTATTTTAAAATAATAAATTTATTCCTAAGTCAACAAAATATTACGATAATGTATTGCTTATTTAATACGTTTGACACTACATTGCTGTACGGCTGTTTTCAGAACAAATTCTGGCTGAATTCTAATATAAATATAATTTTATGTTAAAAAGATTAAAATTATAATCAACTATTTAGTTTGAAAAGAGTTTTAAATTCCGTCACATTTAATTTCTTTAAAAAAGTTACGTACATCTTTCAAAAGAACATTCAATTTCTTCATAAAAACATGCATCGTTTCCTTCAACTATTAAAAAAAATAACAATATCTAAAAAAAAATCAATTTTTTTAATATTAACAAAAGGGCTAAAAATTCTATAAGAGCCGAATAATTTAGTCATCGAAAGCTTAGAAAAACAACAAAAATCAAAACAAACAAACAAAAGTCTCAGGATGGGAAAACAGCATACATAAGCGCAACATCAAAACTTCCCCGAAAGAAAATAAAAGAAAAGACGCATCATAAACAGACTTTCGGAATATTATTCTCCTATTTCCCTGTAGTGAATTTCCTTTGAAAGAAAGGCTTAGCGAAATGAAATTTTCGCGCATAAATACATTGACTTGCGACTGACAAGTTAAGCTTTTCCCGTAACATTTTTCTTGTATGCAGAAAGAAAAGAAATGACTAAGAAATCTGGAATATTAAGTCCCTTAAGATTGACAAGGGGATATTACAACTTCCATAAATTTTTCTTTGTCAGAGTTTTGGTTGGTGCTCCGCGGAGAAAAGTAAACTATTGAGCTGCGCATGACGATGATAGGCCGAGCGTAAAATTGATTATTGAAAGGAGATTATTCACAGAAAAATATGATTTTTTAAAATGGGAATCAGTACTTGATGTATACGAAATTTCGTATTAGTATTTTTTTGTACACTATTTGGTTTTTATATGATTTTAATTCCTTAACATATCACGTAATTTTTGTGCGCTGAATTTTAGTCATTCACTTCGAACTCTTTCATTTTTTTTGATATATTCTTTTAATGAAATAATAACAATACCACATTGAACGGTTTATAAAGGAGGAAATAAAAAATATTTATTTTTATGTAATATTAAGATGAAAAAAAAAATTAACTAAAATAGATTTGTCGAAGATAGATTGTTTCTATGTTAGGCCATATTGGAGAGTAAGGGATCTCAGGGATGTTAACTTTGCCTCGAGGGTTGGAAATATAAACAATTTTCAAATAGATATAACTCTTTGAAATTCAAATCAAATAATTGGAATCTTTTACATATTATTTATAAAGGAACGAGGCTTCAAAAAAGTGTAAAATGTTTAAAATATAATCATAATTTAAAAAATTATAAGCATATGAAAATGAGAAAAGTTTTTGTATAAGACATATTATATAATAAAGTTTTACGTACACATGATATTTTCTAAAATAGTTGCTCTAATTACTAGCAGTAAGTTGATTTATAAGGTTTAACCCTTTATCTACCGACGGTACTTATAAATACCACTCACTTTAAAATTACATAGAATAACCATTTTTACGAATACTCTGAGGAGTATTCGTAAAAATGCAGCAGGAATATTCTTTTAAATCCACTTTTCCACGATATATGGCAGCACGGATTCTATGATGAGTATTTTAGCGGGTAAGGCGAACAGTTTTATAGCAGAGATTGCGTTTTCTGACGACGGTGTTTTCAGCGGAATGCGAAGATTGTCATTTCTGTTCCGAAAAAATAGTTAATGTCAAAAGGTCTATTTTTTTTGTCTTTATTTTTGTCTTACTTTTTTGTATGTTAATGAAGACCTTAGAAAACAATGTGACTATTTATTTTAAGTGAACAGACTGTATAATTAATTTTACAGTTGAAGATCTTTAATTAATTAGCTCTAACTAATTAAATTCCCCAAAGTTGAGTATTTTGTTTATGTTTATCCCTTAATTTTTAATGTAATGATTAAAAAAATATTACATGAAAAAAACTACAGTAAATCATGATGCGATACATAAAGTGTTAATGTATCCTTATTACACTGTAGCCATTTTTATATAAATAGAATAATAAATTATATTTTTCACACATTTTGAAATACAAAACAAATATGGTACTCAAATTAGGTAGGGCTTAAAGAGTATGATACGTTTTATAATTCTATAAAGTTTTACACATCAAAGGCAACTATTGTGGAAAATATTATGCGCAAAGTAAAAATTACTTAATCTTTATTACAGTAATGTTTTCATTTTCATATGCTTAAAATTTTTAAAATTATGATTATATTTTAAGCATTTCATTCTTTTTTGGAAACCTTATTCTTTTATAAATATTACGTAAAAGATTCGAATTATTTAATTTTAATTTAAAAGAATTATACTGATTTGAAAATTGTTTATATTTCGCAATAGGTATACTTCTTTTAAATTAAAATTAAATATTTCAAATCTAAATATTTTTTAAAATATAAACATCCCTGAGACTATAATGCAAATAATGGAAAAGCTGATTTTTCGAACTGTTTGAGATACGAAAAATGAATTGTTTTTATTTTAGGATCATGTTCATATAAACTAAAAAGATAAAATCAAATCTTGAGATAAAAACATACTTATATAAAAATGTAGCTAAGCCAGAGTCAATGTTTATTAAAAGAAATAGAAAATAATAATTAACGTCACTAATGGGATATTTAAGGCATTTTATTTCCTTTATAAATAAAATTTGTGCCATTTAAATTATGATTACAATATAAAGCATTTTTTAGGTTTTAAACCTTTCAACGCGTATGTTTTCCACAAAAATAGAAGATGAAAATAATAAATTTAATATCTTGAATATGAAATTAAAATTTACAATGACATTTGATGTTTTTTCAGGGGAGGGGGAAGTATAATATTTATACCCTTAGAAATTTCTATCAGATCAAAGACGATAGATTTTTAAAATTTTATGCGCGTAAAATTTTTTTAAACTGATTTTGTGAGAAAACTTTAGACCTCAAAAGACATTAAATTGATAACAGAACAAACGAACGACATGCTGCTTATTTTCACATGGAGAGAAAAAGATAAAGTTGGTGCAAATTGAGTGAAAAGTGCATCAAGAAAAAGAAATGTTGAGGCTTACAATCCTCCACAGGTTTTCTCCTGGGTTCTGGAGCCTTTTCCTCCTGTGAGTGACCGCTGGCGGATTCTGCAACACAAAGTAATGTGGTTCTAGCAAAACAAGGCTGAATTTCCACATTGTACTTTTGCATTGGTAGATCCGAATCCATAACATTGCATACACTTTTTTTTATTGAAAAATCGGTTAAATTGCTCACAATGAAGAGAGCACAAAGTACTTCTATTTTTATTTAAACCGAGTCGGCAATATTTAAAAAAAATTAGTTTCACAAATTCATTTAAACACATAAAAATCTCTTGGTGTTATGCAATTAAAGAAAGACGATGAAGAATTTTTTTATTATTTTTTTTTGCATGGAAACGTCATGGATTCTTCGTCCTATGTCCAAGCGTAATAAATGTCACTTTTAACAGCTAGTATGTAATATTTTTTTAAACTTACTACATGAACGGAAATCAAATTTGATAAATTGATAAATTTGCTTTTGTTCGAAACAGTTTCTAGCCGTTAAAAATATGCGCAATTATAATATTAGTAAGCTTGTGTTTAATGCATGCGAGAGTTTCCTCAACACGACCGAGTCTGATGATTTCGATTGACTGGTCGTAAGATAGATTTAAAAGTTTCAACATTATTTTCGTTGAATAGAGATATCCAATTTTGACACAAAACATAAAAAAAACAATTAATTTACGTATATTTACTATACATAATTTAGGACTTCTATCGATTGTTTCCACAGAATCTCGCTCAGTATTATAAACAGAAAGGGTGAAGGTTGGCTAGACATAAACCTGGTTAAATCCAACTTTTGTTTATGAAGCAGTCCTGAGTCTGCAATGTTTGTAGTACTGCAACATACAACTCTTAATTGTTTTTAACATTTCAGATACCTATTTTAATCTTTAGTGTTCTATTAATTTTTGTCTTTTAATCTTACATCAGGATAAAACACATATTATATATATATATATATATATATATATATATATATATATATATATATATATATATATATATATATTATAAATTAATTAATTGAGTGTCAAATATTTTTTAAGCACTTCCAACAAAAGGTTTGGAATAATATATTTAAGAGAAAGAAAATAGTAGTGTTAAATGTATCATTTCAGAGAGAGAGAGATGCATATACACACACACACACACACACACACACACACTAGGTGTATATCAAAATAATACAAACACTCATTTCGTAATGTGTAGCACTTCAATCACCCAATACATATTCACCACGTGATGCAGCAACAGTTTGACATCTAGTAGCGGTGAAAAGGAAGGTATCAGTTAAATTTTGGCAATGTGACTCACGGGCATATTTTTATGCCTTGAAGAGTTATTTAAAATCCAGTTTTCTCAAACTAAGAATTAAATTCCTTCTTTACTGAATTATGCTTCAGAGACTTGGCCATTGACTTTACCTGATGAGGAAGCTTTGGGAATTTTCGACAGAAAGATCTTACGCTGCATTCTTGGTGGGATGCAAGTGAATGGATCATGGAGAAGAAGATCTAACTTAGAACTTCACAAAATTTACAAACAACCTGATATTGTAAAATTTGTCAAATTACAGTAACTCAAAAGGGCTGGTCATCTGGCTAGAATGAATGAAGATCGTTGCTGCAAGAAAATCTTTCTGGCGAAGCCCATGGAAAATAGACCTAGGGGCAGACTCTTTTAAGATGTATTGGCTGTGTTGAAAAAGACCTAACAATTTTAAAGATCAAAAATTGGAAAACAGTTGTCAAAAGTAGGGATGCCTGGAGAAGGCCAGGGTCCACTCAAGGCTGTCGAGCCATTGAAGAAGACTCACTGGCGTAGCTAGTCTTGAGTGGGCCCTGCATCACAAGTTGGGCATAACTGCAAGTTGGGCCCCCTCAACATTTCACGACTTTTTGTTTATATATGTTGATGCCCCTCTAGTTTAGGTCCCCGTATCATTAACACGGTGGTAGCTACGCCCCTGGTGTAACTGTTGTATATTAATGGAGTCAAACTCAAAGGCTGACTTGGACCAAGCAAACTAGGTTTAACTTCAGGTGGACGGCAAAAAAGTCACTATTCACAGAAACGTAAGTTTATTTTGAATAATGAAGTATAATATACATAAATAAAAGAGCAAGAAAAATTTAATTATTACATTCTGACACTTGACATCTCTTCTTTGATGATATCTTTCCTATTTCGGAAGAAATTTTGACATTTTATTATATATTATTGTATGCCGATATACTGTCCAAGGCCGCAAAAATCGTCCATTGTGGGCTGCGAGTTTGACACCCCTGTTGTGTACGGACGTCTTCTAATGTATGAGAATATTTCTAAGAAAAGAATGTCTCAATTTTCATGAAAATTTGCAACGTTGTTTTTCATACACCTGATTATAATATTGTTTTTAAAATTTCAGAATACAGTAGAACCTGTTTTTGTGCGGTAGATGGGAACCGCACAAAAATATTCGAAAATATTTCATAAATTCTTACATATAACAAACAAATTCGTCGAAATACTATAGAATTTTTTTATGCTGTGGAGAGGGACCGCATAAAAAAAGTCGCACTTCGAAAATACGCCAATAATTTACGAAATTTATGAGTAAGTACTTCCATGACAAAATAAATAATTAAATTACACATGAAAACATTTAGTTTTGCATTGTATACATGGAGAAGTTTTCACAAAATGTACTTACATAATTCGCTGCTTCTCATCGTAATCCAAAGCGCACATCTTCTCGCGATGAATTAGTTCAAATTCGCTTTCGTCACTTGAAGACACAATTTCAATTGATTTATTTTTTGGCACCATAAAATAAGAGATAAGTTTTTGCGACGAAGATCGGTAGGTCAGTTGCTTGTAAATGACACGATAACCAGATATGCGTGATCGAAGGTCTTCGTGAAATTTCTTTCGGAACTACTTTCGGAATTGGTATCTATTTTAAGAAAATATTGTCCCAATTTGTTGGAAAGTTGTATCCCTGCATATATTTTATCCGCTCTTAAAGAATCCGTCTCTTCTTGTTCATCAACATAATCTATAAAATTATTGATAATGCCACAGTCATTTAAAATTTCGTCTTCAATCAAGCGCGGGCTGTTGGCGCGTTGAGAGAAAGCAACTGAACGTGCATTGTTGGGAGACTTTTTATAACAAGTGAAGAGAGTGTCTTGAAGTGTATGCATGTACATTGCAGTGGCGTAACGAACACCCCCGTAACCCCGGTACTCTAGGGGGCCCAAGGCATGCTGACGCCTTGTACGTATTTACCTGATTTATAAAGTATTAAAGGCAAAACCTGTCTTTGCAGGGGTTCCTAACATTCTCTGTTACGCCACAGATACATTGATACAAAGCATTGCAGTGATGCCAAAGCCGTTGAAATTAATGTACCGTATAAAAAAAGATCGCCCAGAAAAAATCGCACAAAAATAAAATCACATAAAAAAGATCGCATAAAAACAGGTTCTACTGTATTCCCTAAATTAGTAATTTTTTATTTGCAAAATTCTAAATTAGTATTATTTTAACATTTGAAAGATTAACCCATTTAGCAGTACAATATAGATGGAAAACTGAAAAAAAAAATGTTATACCGGAAAGAATCGATTAGATCAGACAAAAATGAGTAGTATGATAAGATATCCTGGTACTTATAAGACAGTGTGAATCTAAAATATAGTTTTAATGTTGGAGTACTTTTATACGAGGAAAAAATACTCCAGAAAAAACAGAAATGCTTGAGATCACCAAAACTAGATACAGTAGCAATGGGAAAGGGTCTTTTAGTCAACGTGGGGCTGTTGAGCAACTGAAGTGTAAGTACTTATAATAGTAAAGGCAATTTAGTTGCCACAACTTTGTATCCAACTTTCGTATGCATGGAGAATCAAAGGAATTTAAGAACAGATTTTTTTACATCGTATATGAGATCAAATTTGACATTTAAAGTTTTTATAATACATAAATGTAAGATAATAAATAGATTTAATAGTTTTTCATACAAACCACACAATCGTAATTGTGAGATTTTAAATCTGTTTCATCGGTCACACGAGTATTATATGAGTACGGAAAAAAAATTAATTATTCAATGTTAGTGGAATTTTTTTTAAAAACTTTTGAGCATAAAGTCAACTTAAAAATTAAGAAAAAATCATTCTATTTTTAAAACAGTTATACATAAAAAAAACTACAAAAGATGCATATAAATGTTATGAGGGTTTTACCCACACAACAAACTAAAAAATGTCTTATAATATGCAAAAATGATATTCTGAATTTGATTTTTTAAGATTTGATTCTGAATTATACGTGTTAGTTTGATGCAATTTTTTCAACTTTTGTATTGAAATGTATTTCATTGTTAGTTAAAAATAAATATATAGAAAACACATGGAATTATATATAAAAAAATTATTACATTTCGCTTTTAGCAGTTTAAATTCAAACAATTTTTGATTAAAACGATTTATATTTTCTCGGTTAGCTAGGAGTGTTTTGTCGAAATTTCTGCATTTCATTTTTGTGTTGTAAACAATAATAGCTTTATCAAAAGAAATTGGGACTTTTCCGTTTCGCCGGCGCGAATCTCGTTAAGCATGCGTTGTCGGCGACAACACACAATATCACATAAAAATAATAAATATTTGTTCTCATTGGTTATTAATCAATTTTTGATGTATTATGAAAAAGACGTTATTAATAAGAAAAGACAATCACTTGTTTTGAAAATGTGATGGTAAAAGGTTTCCAGCGGTAATATTCCGTTTGGCGACTTTATCACCTGCGCAGGTGAAAAGGAAAAGTACCTCGAAATTTAATAAGGTCATTGAAATAAATGACATCTTGCATATTTTCTCTCTCAAAACTTGGCGTAATTAATAAACAGCAACTCACCAGATTCTATGTCTCTAAAAGGCTGAGAAGATATTCTTTGTGAAGAACATGATCGCAGCCAAATATGTTGCAGAGCTTCATCAGGACTCATTCGTAAGGAACTATTCCAACTGTTGAAGGAATTAAAAACATCCTTAAATAATGAATAAGTTATGCAAAAAGAAGTAAGAGAAAAAAATAATTAACTCATATAGTACTTACCAATAATTTTTACGAGTTAGCATTTTAGGTATTGAAAAGATGAACGGTGTATGCCTTGTACTATTTTACTTTTTGCAATCATTTTTATTTCCCCAGTACAGGTTAATTTTATGTTTATTTAAAGTCAAGAAATATATAATATATTATAATATTTTCAACTGTGTTAAGTAAATTTCTGAATAGCTAAATGCACTAAGATCATTGTTATGTTTATTTAATAATCGTTTTGGCTTTCTTAATCTAACGAGACTGATCCTTGGCACTACGCCGGCGTATGTGCCACACGAGAGGATTCGGTGATTGTACTTCAAAGAGAGAGGTTGGTAAACTCCGCCAGCGAGCAAAGTGTGGGGATTTTGGATCTGCCAAAAGGCAGATGTGATGGATGCCATCCTGGCTCATTTTTGCTTTCTCTAAATCACAAACTCGGGGAATTTACAAATTTTATCAAAAATTTGTACAAAGTGTAATTTAATACAAGGCGTGTTCAAATGGAAGTGATTTGAAGCCTAGTATGCGAATAGTTTTCGATGTATTTTAGTGAAACAAACGCGATGGTGAAGGTGTATGCATCAGGCACACCTTTGTCCAAGCAAATTAGTATAACTGTATTTGTAAGGACGTGGCATTGTTTTAAATATAGCTGTTGTGGATGCAACTGCGTTCGAAACGGATCAGCCAGCTGTAAGAAAGGTTTTAACACTGGAAGGGTGTAAGCCGGTAGATATTCATCACAGAATGCGTGGTCATTAGGCATTTTTTGAGAAGTATCTTTCGACACGCAGGGACCCCCCTATTGCTGGAGTTTAAGGAGCCGGACGTCTACATGAATGCCTAACGGTACACCCAAACATTCATAAGCTGCATAAGACTATAAAAACACCCACCCACAGGTATGCTGTCATCATTCTGCATGACAATGTCGCCAAGGAGTATGTTGAGGTACTGTCCGCCCGTAAAAAGTAGGATGTCCTAGACGTTCTTCGCGGATGAAATTCATAACCTTTCTAGGCAATAGGCCTAGCCTGCCTAAACGCCATGGGAGATTTCTTTTAACAAACTTTGTAATTTCACTCATTAAATATTGTTGTTTCTATCTACGAGGGTTTACCAGAAAAAAGTTTACAATTCGAATAAAGAAATATTTATTAATAACAGACAAAAATACAAAAGGGAATTAAGGGGCATACGTACTTATCACATTTCAACATAATCACCAAGTCTAAACATTTATCAGAACTCAGAACCAACTTGCTGAAGGTATCCGACTACGTTCGTAACCGTGATTTTGCAAAAGCGTGTAAATGGATAATATTTATGATATTTAGTGTCACTTAGATTAGAAAATGTATATAAAATTGTTTTAAGAATAGTATTACAATAAAAAATTATTTAAGTACAATATTTTGACAAAAAATGAACACAGAGTGATCCATTTTCAAAATATTCTCCTTTTGTGACAAATGCTTCTATTATAATAATATTTTGCCTGTATATAGCTCAGACCTCTGTGCAGAGGCTCAACTAGAATTTTTGAAATATATAACTTAGAAGTGGGTTTATCCATGTTTTACGACAACAGGGGGGGGGGGAATTTTAAGAAAAAAACGCCGATAATTATTTCAATTGGGTGTAACTCTGAAAATAATGTGAATTTTTCAAAAATCGTAGTTGAGCCTCTGTACAGAGGTCCAAGCTATGTACAGGGCAAAATATTATTATAATAGAAGAATTTTTCACAAAAGGAGAATATTTGGAAAAAAGATTATTCTAAGTTAATTTTTTGCCGAAATATTGTATTTAAATAAAATTTTTTTTGTCAAAATGTCCTTAAAACAATTTTATACATATATTCTAATCTAAGTGGCATTAAATATCATGAAAATTATCCATTTATGCGCATTTTAAAAATCACGGTTCCGAACGTAGTCGAATACTTTAACCCGTCTTGGTAGAAACCAAGTCCTGTCCATTGAACCAGGTCTCGGCGGATGTTTTCACAGCACTGTCTTGGAATATCGCAGCACATCAGAAACGATATGCTGCACGCTACCATATATCATTCCCAGCTCTTTCGAGATTTCAGTCAGAGTTACCCGTCGATTATTTTGAATCATTTCTTCAATTAGTGCCGTGAAGAACTTGGCTGGCCGTTTCCTGCCATATTGCAGCTTTCGACATCCTGTCTACCTGATTGAAAAGAGTGATACCATTTCGCTTGTTTTCTGCTCTAATTGCTTCTTCACCATAAACTTCCACTATTTGATTGTGAATGTCAGATGCAGACACATTATTTGTCCATAAAAATCGAACCACCACTCACTTTTCCAAACGAAACCAATTTTCTAAGTGTCTTGCCGTTTCAATCGTCCTGAAACGTTTGAAAACTTTCATTGCCTACCCGCAAACCAGCTGCATGACAAGTAACGCCATTTGGGGAAACAAAATTTCTCCACAACATGTAACTTTCAAATGCTGCTTCTTGTAATTTTTTTTTCTGATCATCCCTCGTATGCATGTCTCATTTCTGTCCCTAAGCATCTCATGGATATACAACTCGAATCACTTTCATTTGAACACGCCTCATATTTTGTATTGTGTTTGATGTGGATCGTGATTCAATAAACCACTAAATCGTCATTGGAGTCTCATCTTTGAGAAACCCACGGCATTACATACAAGAAATTACACTGGAGTTTCCCCTTGAGAAACCTACCCACGATGTTTCAATACCAACAGGAAATATACGGATGTATGAAAACGGTTCATACTTAAGAATTTTATCATCAATAAAAATGCAACCCTAATCCTTACTAATATTATAAACGTGAAAGTTTGTATGGATGTTTGTTACTCTTTCACGCAAAAACTGAATGGATTTTAATGAAACTTTACAATAATATAGCTATTAGATCAGAATAACACATATTCTATAATTTATAAAGATATTGTGTTAAGTGTCTAAAATATAACGATAATTGTCAAGAAAGTAGGAAAAAAATTCGGTCATCTGCAAAAAAGCCCGTGACAGCATATATCTATCTTTTATGTGTGGAACAAAACTTTGTATTTTGTTTTGTCTACGCCAGGCGCCAGGAACTGCGAAAGCTTGAACAGGCGGAGTGTGAGGCTGATTACAATTTTAACATGAAGTAAATACAACAAAAAGTAATATTAACGTATTACACTTCCAGATATAAATTATTTATACTATTTTAAGCGTTCATTACTCAAAATGTGTAACAATGTGCTACCTTTTCTGAGAAGATATCAGCTCAGGAAGGTATTTTCAAAAATCGACCCACAAGAGAGTTACGGGGAGTTACAGACAACATGATTTTTTTTTGTTCAGCCGAGATATACAAAAACCTTTTTTTTTTTGTTTAATTTGCAATTCACGTAAAATTAACTCATTAAAAACTTCTTTATCCTTCAGTCTGCATTGTTTAATTTTTCAATTCACCCGTGCGAAGAACGGGTATAACAGCTAGTATGAAATAATTTAATCCAACTTATAGTGTAGAAGGTAACACTTACTCTAGACACCTTCCGATAAAATCCACAAAGTCAAGGTCATCTGTGTTGAGGGCAGTCGAGAGAGGTCTAGAACCAGGGCGCCGTTTCTTGCCTTTGCTGTTGGTGATGCAACGAGGATTGCCTTTGGAATCTGTAAGGAAAAATCAGTATATTCAGAATGAATTTTATTCTTGAATCAAAGTACTCAAAGAGAAAATATCAGTAAAACATCATGCAATAAGATCTTGAAATGAAATAACATTTAAAATGTAACAATCTTAGAAATGTTATTTTGATTATAATACAAAATCTGTATCATAATTTGAATGAGAGAGATAGGATTCAAGAGAGCTAATTCTGTTAGCCCCTCTTATTCATGTTTTTTTATCAGTTTTTGTGACAAGTAAACTTTTAGGTTAGGTAAATTCACAATTACTTTCTGCTCACAGAAGAAAATTGCATGAACAATTATTTGCTTTTCCTTAATGATATGCAGATATAGGAAGATTAAGTAAGAATTCCTTTTACTCAGAGATAATTTGAATATAAAGAAAGTATATGTTTTTCAAATATATCATTCAATATTTTTGGTTACTTTAATAAATATTTTAAATTAAGGGCTACAAAATGCTATAAAATAAAGCCTGTCTCAAGCCTTCTAATTAACACTCGAAAAAAATTAAAAATTTAAATAATGATTTAAAATACCTTCTTTATTCTTGAAAATACATTAACGCAAACATTCGTAGCATAATATATGTTATTTAATTTACTCAAATATATCACAGAATGTTAGCAAAATGTGTTTTATAGTGGGTGTATTTTTTAATGAGGGGGAAAAAACTCAATTTTATGAGATAAAAATATCTACGACTTTAATGTGTTCACCTCTTTTCCATTGAAGAACATTTTTATATTGTACACTGCTCATTCAATACATAGTTTCCATAGATATGTGTGTGTACTATTTTTAAAAAATCTATTAAAAATCCAATACACCGTTAGCAGTGCAATGGATATGTAGGAATGGATGTGCACATATCGTATCCCTCCTATATTCATTAATGACGTAATGCCAAGAGAGCGCCACCTATCTGACAAGGCGGTTTGAGGATAACGAGTAAAGCAGACTGGAATAGAACGATTGCGCGGGAGACGACCGAGAGAAGCGACGGCGATGAGACGATGACGAGGGCGCTGGAACGAAACGCCTCGTGGAATCCAACGATCTAATGATGTTTCGATTACTTTTTACTAACTTTTAGCCCTCCCTTGTAAATAATTCCCCTTAATAAATGTATATTTAACTCAATCTGGCCGTTGTCACTCTCTATATGGAGGCTCGGCCTTTCCCTTAACTTAAAATCCCCTAGAAAACCGAAGTAAAAGGACGATGACGATGCAAGATAAGTGAATTTATTCAATGTGTTCTTCAATGTGTGTTGGACGATTTTATTCAAATTCAAGTGCATTTATTCTTCAAAGCGTTTTTCAACGTGTGTTTGACGATTTCATTCAATTTCAAGTGTTGTGTGAAAATTCACGATTGTGAAGATTTATTCGATAATTTTGCCGACACATCAAGATTTTCTTCAACACTATTATACATTCATGAAAGTTAATATTCAACAATCAAGACGTTGTATGCAAAAGTTTACCGTGAGTTTTTATTTCCATTGTTTTTTACAAACTCTCAGTGATTGTGAAAATATATTTTGAAACTGCTAATGTGACTGTGATACGATATATTTTTTTTTAACTTGTACAACTGCTACTAGTGACATTTTATTCTAGACTTTAATCTTTTCATAGCGTATTAATTTTTTTTTCTATGTTGAAATATTTTACTCTCATATATCATTTTAAGTGATCTGCAAATATTTGTATATTTTACGTATTTTGGTTTAATTTAAGTGATTTATTATGTCTTACTTAACACTGAATGATATCCCAGTTATCGCGCAAGCTTTGAAATTTGGCAATACGCAAAATGTAAAATTATTGTATTCTGTTGTTTTTAACGATCACCCATTCAGTAGGACCTCTAGAGAACAATTGCGAAAGTTTACGGGTTTCGCACAAGATTTTGATATTGAAGACTACTCCGCCGTTATTTTTAAAAAATTAAACCTACCCGATTTAATCTGTTTAGCTAATTTTTACAACTAGAAACAAATGGAACTGCCGAAGAACTTTGTAATAATATTTTGTTTTCACTAGCTGATTTATCCGCTTTTCATAATAAATTAAATACACGAGATGTAGAAGAATGCCCCCGCGGGATGCAGAAAATTCCTTTGCTTCCCCCCACTTTCTACAGACAGGAAATCGGCTGACGCACTTAACCAAATTAATGAGTCAGCTGTTCCCTCTATTTCGAAAAACGATTTATCGTGGCTTTTTGTTAAAGATTTACTTCTAACTCTTCGTTCTTTCAGTGCAGATGACTCATACTCAATTGAACATTTTTTTCTGATGTGGAGGAAAATTTAACGTTTTTCCCAATAACCGAACAACAAAAATTGTTTTTGTAAAACGGCTTTTGACAGGAACTGCAAAATTATTTATTCAATCTCAGCGTGGTATAAACTCTTACAGTTGTATAAAAACATTACTTATTCAGGAATTCGGAAAAAAATTAAATCAAGCTCAATTGCATAAGGAATTACAACATAGAAAAATGCGGCGTAATGAAACGGTATTCCAATATTTAGTCGCTATTCGGGAATTAGCGAATCGAGGTCAAGGGTTTCTCGACGAAACTTCAATTATGGAATATTGTATTAATGGAATCCCCGATTCTCCTTCAAATAAGCTAATATTATATGGATGTACAACAATTCAGGAATTTAAAGAAAAATTAGGAATTTATGACAAAATATTTCAAAATAAAAGCAAAAATAACTCTTATGATACGTCGCGTAGTCCAAACTTTAGTAACCAACGCCGTGATGTTGAAAGTACACTTCATAAACATCGATATGATAGATATCAAAATTCAATGCACCAAAGCCTAATTCAAAATTTGAGAATAAAAATTTCAGAGATAGGAATCACGTAACTTGTTTTAATTGTACGGGATCCGGTCATATTTCTAAATTTTGCCCAGATAAACATCGTGGTCCAAAGTGTATATTATGCGAAAATTTTGGCCACAAATCTGATGCTTGTCCTCAAAAAAATATCCCTTCTTCTCATAATGTTGATGAAATTACCCCATTAACTACTATGTGTAAAGAAGTTAAAATTTTATCTAAAAAAATATTATCTTTAGTTGATACCGGAAGTCAAGTAACCTTAATGAAAGAAAGTGTATGGAATCAATTAGGCTCCCCTTCTTTAATAAATAGTGGTAATATACTAACTGGTTTTGGCCTTTCAAAAACTCATGTAATTGGTTCGTTCAACTCAACTGTTTCAATTGACAACCAAGACTTTCCTGTTAACATTAATGTTGTCCCCAACCACTCAATGAACTTTGATATTATTATTGGTTGTAATCTAATTAAACAAGCTAATTTGACTATCACCCCTGATAGTGTTTTGTTTTCTAAGCTACAAAAACGAAGTATCCGACGCTTCTCCACAACCATTTGTTTTCGCAATTACTGACGACATTCCTAAATTTGATATTGGCCCTGAAATTCCAAAACAAACTCGTAATGATGTTGAGGCATTACTCGTATGTTATAGGCCGAATAAAATTAAAACGACGGATATTGAGTTAAGCATTACCGTGACGGACGACAAACCAATTTATCATTCTCCAAGACGGTTACCTTTTACTGAACGTGATATAGTAGATAAACAAATAGATGAATGGATACAAAATGGTGTTATTGAACCATGTTCATCTGCTTATGCTAGCCAAGTCCTAGTAGTCCGCAAAAAAGACGGCAGTCCACGAGTCTGCATTGATTTTCGAAAATTAAATCGTGTGTTAGTTAAGGATCACTATCCTCTGCCCCTCATTGAGGATATTTTAGATAAACTTCAGGATACTAGAGTTTTCAGTACCATTGATTTACGTAATGGTTTTTCCATGTGCCTGTTAACAAACAGAGTCGCCCATATACCTCCTTTGTAACACAAAATGGTCAATTTCAGTTCCTTAAAATGCCTTTCGGACTCTCTACATGCCCTTCAACGTTTCAACGTTTTATCAATACAGTTTTCGTGACTTAGTTGTTCAAGGAATTGTTCTCCCTTACATGGATGATATAGTTATCCTTGCTAAAAATGAATCTGAGGCTATTGAGAGACTCAAAAAGTTCTTCAAGTCAATAATAAATGTCAATTTCTGCATAGGAAAATTGAATTTTTAGGCCATATTATTGAAAATAATAAACTTTTTCCTTCCCCTTCTAAAACTAAATCAGTTGTCAATTACCCCGAACCAAAAACAACTAAAGAAGTTCAACGTTTTTAGGTCTCACTGGATATTTTCGTAAATTTATCCCTGCTTATTCTGTATTTGCTAAGCCACTTAGTGATCTTTTACGTAAAGATACTCCTTTCAATTTTGATGTAAAACAAAAAGCTTCCTTTGACGAGTTAAAACGTTTGCTCTGTCAGAAACCTGTCTTAGGTATATATCGACAAAATTGTGAAACCGAAATTTATACTGATGCATCAATCGACGGACTTGCTGCTGTTTTATTACAAAGATTCCCCGATGATAATTCTTTACATCCTATATATTACATGTCTAGAAAAACGTCCGAAACGGAGAGAAAATATACCAGCTACGAACTCGAAGTTTTAGCAATCATAGAAGCTCTCAAAAATTTAAAGTGTACATTTTAGGAATGCCTTTCAAAATAATTACTGATTGTGATGCATTTACAAAAACTATGAGTAAGAAAGATCTAAACACACGAATCGCGCGTTGGGCCCTGAATTTACAAGATTATGATTACACCATTTTACATCGCTCTGGCTCACAAATGGCCCATGTCGACGCTTTAAGTAGAATACAGGTTTTAACAAACCAGTGTAATGATTCTATTGTGCATAGGATAAAAGAATCTCAAGAGCTGGACTCACACATTCTTTCCATAAAAGCTCTTCTTCAAAAGAGTCCATATGATAACTACTGTATTAAAAATAATATACTATATAAATTTATTGACGGTGCCGAAGTCCTTGTTATTCCCGACGAGATGCAGCATCACTTTATCAAAAATGCTCACGACAAAGGACATTTTTCAGTTAAAAGAACTCTAGAACATATAAAAAATAAATATTTTATACCCCAACTTCAATCCAAAATTGAAAAATATATTTCTAATTGTGTAACATGTATATTGAAAAATAAAAAGTCTGGTAAACAAGAAGGATTTCTCCATCCTCTTGTCAAAGATGATATACCACTAAATACATACCATATCGATCATCTTGGTCCTTTAGCAACTTCAAGTAAAAACTACAAATTCATTTTAGCTGTCATTGACTCTTTCACTAAATTTGTTTGGTTATACCCCACAAAAACTACATCTACTTCTGAGGTAATAAAAAAATTAGACATTCAAAAAACTACATTTGGAAATCCTCGTTTTCTTATCACTGATCGTGGAACTACTTTCACTTCTGACGAATTCCACACTTATTGTTCGGAACAAAAAATTACACTTCACCATATTACTACAGGTTTGCCACGTGCTAATGGTCAAGTAGAACGCATTAATCGAACAATTATTCCTGTCTTATCTAAGATGTCAGAAGACGATCCCACGAAATGGTTCAAACATGTTCCTTCACTACAAGAAGTCTTAAACTCAACATTCCAACGAAGCATTAACACCACTCCTTTTGAATTACTCTTTGGAACACAAATCAATAACAAGACTGATTTGCGCATTCAACAATTAATCGACGAACAACTACAACTCGAATTTAATGAAAACAGAGAACTCCTACGTAAAGCGGCAAAAACGCAAATACTTAAAGTGCAAAATGAAAACAAAAAGTCTTATAATCTTCGACGAAAATCTCCTTATTTATACAGTGTTAAGGACTTAGTTGCTATTAAAAAAACGCAACAAGGACCTGGACAAAAACTCTGCAATAAATTTATCGGTCCATATAAAATAACACAAGTAAAACCTAACGATACCTACAACGTTGAAAAATGTGGAAATTTTGATGGCCCAACCAAAAACAAGTACTTGTGCCGAATACTTGAAACCATGGCCTAACAAATGAATGTTACATTACGAACGCAAACTTTTACTTTAACATTTTTTTTCGACATTATCACCATACTCAAGATTGCTTTGTATTGTTTGTCTTCTTTCCATCTGTATACCTATTTTTTTTTTATTCTTTATTATTAGTTTTGATTTTCTGATACATCTTTGTCTGTTTTAATAATTGTTTTATTTGTAAGTTTACTTCCTCTAGCTTTTCAGTTTTATTTCATGAAATTTTGAAATACACTGTATTTTACATGCGAGGACGCATGCTTGGTCATGATGGCCGATGTAGGAATGGATGTGCACATATCGTATCCCTCCTATATTCATTAATGACGTAATGCCAAGAGAGCGCCACCTATCTGACAAGGCGGTTTGAGGATAACGAGTAAAGCAGACTGGAATAGAACGATTGCGCGGGAGACGACCGAGAGAAGCGACGGCGATGAGACGATGACGAGGGCGCTGGAACGAAACGCCTCGTGGAATCCAACGATCTAATGATGTTTCGATTACTTTTTACTAACTTTTAGCCCTCCCTTGTAAATAATTCCCCTTAATAAATGTATATTTAACTCAATCTGGCCGTTGTCACTCTCTATAGATATATAGAGGAAGCAAGAGATTATATTGAGCGAATGTTTAAAAAAATGATAACATTAAACGAAAGAGCTGCAGAAAGTCTTACCAAAAAAGAGTCTTCTCCTAGAGGCCAGCTCTAGTACTACCGAAGGAGGTGGTCCCAGCACTTCCATGATGCAGGCAAGCTGGTCAGCTTCGTTTTCGCCTGGGAATAAAGGCATGCCCGTCTGAAGTTCAGACAGAATGCAGCCCAGACTCCACATGTCAATAGCTGGCCCGTATGGAAGACCCAGAATCACCTGATAGAAATACCACACAGATGTTAACATTTGAAACAAATTTAGCTAATTTTTAAATAAAATACATTTTTATTGCAGCAACGTATGTGAATGAATTACTTCTGATTTAAGTTGTTTCATTTGAGGAGAATATTTTAAGTATGAGCACCTTAATATATATCCCAAGTTTTCAAAAATGATCTGAAGTAGATATTTAAAGTAGATTAGATTAATTTAGATTTTATTAGTAGATTTTGGTCTGATAGCAATTCTTAACATTTTATTAATTAGCTTTTTAAGCTACAGAGGAAATTTAAAATCTTTTATCGTTATTCAACTCAAGTGCTCTCAATCAGTTATGCATAATTTAACATGCATATTTCCTATAGAAAAATTTTGCTTTTTAAATACACTATAGTAACTAGAATCAACAACAGAATTCCTCACCTCCGGTGATCTATAAAACCTGGATTGAATATACGTATACACCCTCTGGTGAGTATAACAGGAACTACCAAAATCGATTACTTTGATCGAATTTGCACCTCTTTGCTTTAAAAGAATGTTTTCCTGTAAGGAAAGATATAAAAGCAATATTAATATCACATTGTAAAGAAATATATATTTCATCACGTATATAAAACAATTAAAAAGCTCCAAGATATTTACAAAAACACACTTTTTCTAAGAAACCTCCATAAAAAAATATATCGATTGAAAAAAGAATTCATTGTGAGTCTTTTGCGTGGGATCATTATTATGACAAAATATTTACTTTGGATATTTTAAAAAAATAATCAATGTAGTGTTTAAAGTAAATATTAACTTTTTGTAAAATGTATGCGCAAAATAATCAATTTATTATTAATCTTTTAAAAGAGAAAGATAAACATTAGCTTCTTTTTTTTGTGTTCTTAAAATTAAATGTTTTCTATTAAATGTTCTTATTTTTTCCACAAAATAATCAATATGTTACCTTATATATACCCTGTTTGTGTATCAGAACATGCATCAATATTACATATTTAATATATTAAAAATTATGTTTTGTATTCAATTATATATATGTTTCTGCCAAAATGTATTGAGGGAAAAATAAATTTATTTTTAATCATTTAAACAATTTCTAAGCAAAGAATCTTCAAAACATAACAATAAAAAAGACAAGACGATATTTTAAAAGATAAATTTCTGGTTGATTTCATTTCATAGGCATCATTAAAATTAGTTTATCTAATCACATATATTTTTAACTAAAATTATTGAAATAAAAATGTAAATTCTGTTTGTACAAATCAAATTGTAGAAATTTAAAGCAAACTTTAGTTATTAACAAAGTTCATTAAAACTATGAATTAATTTTTGCGCAACTTTATAATTTAAACTTTTAAAGCATCTAACGCAATTTTTATTTGCCATTAAGCAATTAAGCAAATTTAAGCATTAATTTATTACACAATTAAGCAAATTTTAAAAGCATCTAAATTTTAAAAGTATCTTAAATTTTCAAAGCATCTTAAATTTTAAAAGCATGAAACGTAACAGAAATCGTTATTTTTTTCTTTATTCAGAGTACATATAGATTACCTATTTTTAAACAGGTTATTAAAATTATTTTTTAAAATAAAATTTTCGAAATTTTATGAAATTTTCATTGTTTACATAAATTTTCTACACGGAATACAAACACAAACTTTTGCTTATGACAACTCTTTCCATAGATTCTAGGTAATTTCTGTGAAAGGGAATTTTAAACGCATCTTCCCTATTTGATGGGGAAATTCAAACAGTTAACAACGAAATTATTTATTTGATTTAGGACAATGGTAACGCGATAATTTTTGATCCTATTCATTTTTAATGAATTGATTGCTGTATGTTACATTAATTATCGTCTGATTTTATAGTGTTGTTTTAGTTTTTCAAAATGTTACATGTGTGTTTTTGAGGTTGATAAAATAATGAAAGGAAAATTTTTTTGAAATCGCTGATTTGAATTGAATACGAACTATGGAATATATATTATAATAAGGAAATATATATATATATATATATATATATATATATATATATATATATATATATGTTCATTAAATTTTCAATTATTTGTTGCACATATATCGATAAGCGGGACGGGGGGTGAGGGAGGGGTTCCGCCTGCATTAGTGTGGTTCCTAATATCTCATTTTTTTTCAATTCCCCTCTACTATTACTATACTCTATATTTATTTATTTATCTTCGTGGAATTTTCAATCCTTAATAAAATACATCTTAAAGCGCTCAATTGAGCTGAAATTTTATATTCGTGATTATTTTGGATGACAATACAGCAATTTAATTATAATTAATAAAAATTAATTGATTAAAACTAATTATTCAAAGAATTACAAATACAGCCACGTTGGCATCATTTTTGGTGACTTAGCAAACCATTTTGGCGACTTGTGTCAGAACACGAATAAGTTTTTTTCTCACATTTTAAAGCGTTCGTTTGAGCTGCAATTTTCTATACACTATTGTTTTGGGTAAAAATCCGATAATTTAAATAAATTTATTAAAATTAATTGACTGAAATTAATTATTGAAAGAAGAACAGATACAGCCACGTTGGTTTAATTTTTAGCGACTTGGGTCAAAACTTTAAAAGATTTTTTTCCTCACGTTTTAAAGCATTCAGTTGAACTGAAATTTTATATACACGATTGTTTTGGATGACAATACGATACTTTAATGATGATTAATAAAAATTAATTACCACTTAATGTTGTGATTCTGTCATATGTATATACATATCTATATTAATTGTAACTATTTAATAAAAAGTAGCTAAAATAAAATTTTTCTTGGTTGATCTAAGTAGGAATTGACTTAATTTTTTTTATAATACTTGTGTGTTTGTTGTTGGTTTAATAAGTTGTCTCTTGTATCGTTAAGCGCGTTTTCTTCCCTTACTAAGCAAGAAAATAAAAATAATAATCCCTTGGCCACATTAAATAAAGGGTTATTCAAAATTCCCTCGAATGGTCTTGGATTAGTATTGGTCGCATATTCTGCTCTCGATTCATACATTTCTATCAGTTCTTAAATTAAACCACTGCATTATCACGGCCATGTACGTGGATAAATTATAGTGTTTCAAGTATTTGATTTCAAGTGGAATTGTATATAAACGTTACAATTTTTTAAGTTATTTTATTTTCGGTATTCAGGGATAAATTATTCATAACTTTTTAAATTTGTAGAGTTCGTTTTTCCTTCTCTTTTTTTAAAAAATATTGATGCCGAGAAAATAGCAATAAGAAAAGAGATGACTTACTGGTTTAAGGTCGCAGTGTATGATGTGTTCTTTATGCAGAAGCCTTAAGCACTGTACCAGGGAGAAAGCGAATCTCCTGATCATCGTGGCACCTATGCCTCTGTAATTGTTCTTCTTTATTAGCTCGTACAAATTCAACCTGAAGGAGAAAAAATTCAATTTTAGAATATCAGAGAAATTATTCTTGTAAGGGAATATATGTAAATGATTAATTGAAATCGTAGTAAATATGAAAATATTTGGACTATGATTACGATAAAGAAAATGAAAATTTTGAAATGAAATCTCTGTAAAAGATATGTTGTTGTTGTTTCTTATCCCATTTGATCGATAGAAACATCTAAATCAAGTCCATGAACCCGTGCGTTTTTAAACAATGAAAAACTGTAGCAGGACTTTGTAACGGGTTTATCCGCAAACCTTCTATTAATACTCCTGGGGTAAAATTATTCTTTGTAACAGTGAATTCTATTGAAAACTTTTTCCCGAAGAAGATGTCATTTATTCAAATGAGTGGTTCTATTTAAGTGTTAGCATTTAGGTACGCGATGTAAGTCGACGGATAGTCGCTGGATGGTTGATTATTGATAATTGGAGAATAAAAGTGATAAAATTGTGCTTAAGATTTACGACCGGAGGTCGTACAATTAAGTAAGATATTCACGGTGAATTCCAGTAAAGAAGTCAAGAGAGGTCTAAGAGTAAATGGAGTGAATTATACTTATGTGTTAAGTAGCCTTTAGCCGTGCGTTTGCTCTTCTAATTAGTTACTAAGTACATTTCCTACCTTTAGTTGTGTGCTTTAAGTCGAAGTGTTTATAAATTTGAGTTTAAAACTTGTTATGGCTGATCTTTACTCGAACCCCCAAGTACCAATAACTGCTAGTCGGTTGTTACTACTTGAGAGCAGCTGGCTCTTATGTGGCAACCAATACAAGACAAGATGTGGGTAGGAGCAGCTTGGGTCACATTGTGATTCAATGCGAACAAGGAGGGTACACGTTAAGCCCCGCCACATGCCGTCTAGCTCGAGTATGTCCACTGCAAAGCCTAGCAAGAATCGTTTCATCTCGCCTACTGCTTGTCCCAAGCAAAGCAGCACCAGAACGAATTCCTACATACACTCATGTATAGGAGGACGACATATCACCTCCAAGAGGCCCTAATATGTAGTTTGACCCAAGTAGCAATTTCTGGAAAAATAAGGCAGCCACCATTTTTAGAATTCTTATGACTGCCCTCATCTGCAATCTCATTCCCGCAGACACTCACTTGTGACAGTACCCACTGAAAAAAGATCTTAACATTGTCACTCAAGCAATTTAATAGCTGGAGAACACACGTTGTTGTTCTGTCACAATGCCTCCAACATTCAGACAGAAACTAAATAGAGCTTAGGCTATCACTCAAAAACAAGATTTTATAACTATCAATAGTTCAATGTTATTCATTTTTTTGTAAAAAGCTTTAAAAAACTCTCCACAAGATTGAGTTTTTATAATCAATATTATGAAAAACGATTTTGTAAGATGAAATCGTGATGAGTTTTTTCTCTTCTATTGGCTGGTACCCGTTCTTCGCATGGTGAATTTCTAAAATAAAATTTATCAATATTTTTCCTGCCAGCTTTCATTTACTTCTTTAACACGCTTTTATTAACTTCACTTGTATATAACGAATGAACTCGATTTTTACCCAGATTCATTCGAAATTTTGCACACTTGTCAAGGACCGATGACAATACAATAATTTGATAATTTTGTTCCATTGTATTGGTCAGGATCATCAGGATTAATGTTTACCCATTTCCAAATTTGGTGACTAATTCCAGATTTGGCTACTAAAAGATTAAGTCACAACCCTAAAGCAAAAATGCTCATGGTTAATACAAATACAACAAACAATGAATCAGCAATATCAATAAATAAATAATAGTTTAAAAAACTGAAAAAAAACACGCTTTTATTGTACATCGAACTAAAAAAAAGGAAAAATAAATTATAGTTTAAAAAAAACTAAAAAAACGTGCTTTTATAGTTAATCGAACTAAAAAGCATGTTTTTTTAGTTTTTTAAAACTATAATTTAATGAATCTCAAGTCCAACACGGTAAAAGCAATACATCCAAAAATTTAAAATAATATTTTTAAATGATGGCCGAAGCTTCAATAATCTTCTAAATAATTTTCAGCGAATTTTTAGGGAAAAAAACCGTTTTTGTGATGATTCATTTGAAAAAGAATAATCTATAAAGAGCAAACGAACAAATACTAAATTTAAAAGCAAAGTAATCCATCTTTTCCTCCTTCCTCTATCGCGAGAGAAAAAGAACTAAAACTTGCTCAACGATTGTATAAAAAAACTTGTATGAAATCTATCAAATAATACCTCTGGGTTTTTTTAGGCGAAATGTTCATTCTGCATACCTTTCCATTTCAAATCCCTTGTCATTTGATTCGATGGGTGTATCAGGATGAAACGATTTAAAAATAAAAAAATCGGAAATCGGCGCGTTTCCGTGCAATTTCAAGAAATTCGCCAAAAATCAGATTATTAATTTACATGCCACAATGTCGGTTCTTTATTAAAACCCTTGGATCTTTTAGATCAGTGGGCGCCAAACCTTTTTTCCTCACGTACCAGTAAATTCATAATTTAAATCCCACGGACTACACTCTATATAATAAGATTTAAATATATATTTTTTAAAAAATTGTGATCTATAAGAACATATAAAATGTACCTAGTTAATAAAATGAAACTATTAATTGTAACCGAATTATGAAAGATTTATTAACAAACCATAATAAAATAAACAAAAAACTGTAAAAACAAAACAATTAAAACATGGTTTAAGTGTATCAAACTTTTAGCCTTATACATTGCTAGTGTGATGGATGTTCCCGCTTACTTGAAATAAGATTATAGATTGTTGAATCCAATGTTGTAACTGCACAAGACATTTATTTCAAGCTGAGATCGGCACCGTGTTTTGATGGCTGTGACAGATGAAAAGGCCATTTCACATAAAAAGGTTGTGGGGAACTGAATCAGAGTTTGCATCGCCTGTTCACTAAGAAAAGGGTACTTTTACCACATTTTCTGGGGGCTATTACCAAAAGTACCACATTTTTCTGGAGACCGGTGAAATTTTCTCGCGGACCACCACTTTGGCGACCTCTGTTTTAGATCGTATGAAAATTATCATCCTACGACGTTTCGTTTCATAGCTAGACAGAAAAGATATATCAAAAACCGCTTCAATATTGTATTTTAAATAATTCTGGAGAGCAAATTTTTAAAAACTCGATTTGAGGTTTGACTTTATTCGATCATGTATTAGTATAAAATGCATTCCGGCGAGAAATTGGCAACTTTTTCGGGGGCCACAAAAATAGGTCTCCAAGCTGTCGATGTGTATGGATATGTATCGACAGTCGTTTCATAACTAGCAATATATTAAAATCAAATTCATTGTAATAAAAAATTATACATATATATATATATATATATATATATATATATATTAACATTTTCAAAGAGAATTAGACATAAACGAATTAAAAAGAAAAATTGTATCATACCTAAGAAACTAAGAATCACATTTTAATTAGAAATCGAAAATTTACGAAAGAAGATAAATCATTTTAAGAGGACTGAAAAAAATTGTAAACCGCTTTCACATTACAGGTTTTACACATCGTTTACCGTGTGAAGTGTGAAAGGTTAGAATAAAAATGAGTTTCACATGAAGAAATATTTCTTGTTATTATACTCAAGGAAAGCTCCTTCATGATAAACTTACATTTGACGTTTCGAACCTACATATTTGCCATCATTACAAACTGGACCGTACCCCCAACTTGCTTTGGTTAAACTATTTTTCTCAAAGACTACTTTCTAAGACGACGCTCATTAATTCCTCTTTTGCGGTTTTCCTAACTAAATTCATCAGTCAAATGCTTCTCAATGAAACACCATTTTCGGAAACTGGACATTCGGTATTATTCAAAATTAAAACTTTTAGCAACGCATTACTGTATCACAGATATTTTCCCTTTTTCTTTCCTGATCATTAGTATCGATGTACACCCGTCAAGTAGGGGAGCAATGCACGCTAAATCTGTCGAGAGTTCAAACGTCGTCTCGTTGATGTGGTGTGGTGTGGTACTAAGGAGAGGGGATGCCAACTCATAGATGTCTTCCTCGTCACTTGACCACGGTTTAAAATTTCGAGGTCCCACTCCAAAAGCCCTCGAGTAGCTGAACAGTGCGACGTTAATAATCACTCACTCACTCACTCCAGATCATAACACAAATTATACTTCTGAGCTATACTTTTCAAAATAATTAACGGAAAGAATATTCCAATGAAATAAAAAAAACAGGAATTCAAATCGCAATGTTTAGCAAGCATGATGAATTAGAAATCGAATTCTTGAATTTTTCAACTAAAACTACAAAACATTGTCTTCTAAGAAATTGTCCGTTTTTTTAAAAAAATAACTCTTGCTGACTTCAAAAAACAAAAAAGAAAACATATCACATGACTTAATCAGAATAATTCCTCATTTCAGAGTATTAGGGTTACTAATGTAAGCAGTTTCAATAAAATCATTATCACACTATGAAGTCTGAAAAATATTGACAAATCTGAGAGGTATCTTATCCCCCCCCAGCTTAAAAACTATTTAAAACAAAAATAAATAAATTAGCTTGGAAATTATTAAAAAAAACTAAAATAGGCTTGATGTTTTCGAACTCTATGTATCCAAAGCCCAAAATCAGAACTGTAAACACAAACCATATTGCTGAAATTTAACTGCAACTGTTGGAAGAATAGTTTTCTACGATGATTCCTTCGAAAAAGAATCGTAATTCGAGTCAAAAGAACAAACAAATAAATGTAACGATTAATAAATATATATAGGTATATAATGATAGTACACATATTCAATAATCTCCAAAAAAATCCTATATGAAGAATATTTTACTACATTCAAGATAGAACGTGACATCATGTAATGTCTTATCGCCAGAATTGAGAAGAATCGTTTTAAAATGGTATTTTCAAAACTAAATCACAAGCTTCTAAAGAATTCCTTTGAGATGCACATCATATTATCAACTTATAGCTTCATCCTGTCAAATTTCATGTTTCTGGATTTTTCCACTTTTTGTGCTACAGCGACCATGCAAGAACGCATTCAAATATTGACTGATTCACTTCAATTAACGTCGCCCTTTGACTACTTTCATAGGGATAAGAAATGAACACGAAATTTGTGAAAAGATAATGACGTCAGTGGCGCACACAAGGGGGGTCCTGGGGTCCGGACCCCCCAAAGCCCTTGATTTTTTTCCGATTGATTATAATTCTAAGTAATACATAGTACGTAAAATTTAATTAAGTATTTGTTATTAATGATTAATTTTATTAATTAATGCTAATTATTTAATCAATAATTAGTTTTTTATTGTGTTTTGTTCCCGAAAATCGACAAAATCAAAAGGAGCATGATACAAGAATGGTGAACTTTCGACCCCGGACCCCGCCCCCCTTGAAAAATTCCTGTGTGCGCCACTGAATGACGTTACTTACCCCATTAATTCGAAAGTAATGCAGAGATGATTCCTGAAGTAGAAGTGGTTAAGCATTTTAATCATATGATGACTACCGTCTCTATCTTTTCTACATAAATGTTCCAGTATCTTTACTTCCACCAGAGCCTGCTGATGGAATCTGAAATATAAGATTTAACGTTAGAAATAAAGTTTTTGTAAAAAGCATTAAAAGTAAAATAATATTTTTACCTAAAATTATCAGTAGTTCTAAAAAACAAAAACAAGCAAGAGAGATGACTTTATTTTAATAATGCTAAATTAAAGATGATAAATTTATTTTGCCTTTTTCTATATATACACAAGTCCTTTACTTCAGTTTTTTTTAAAAATAAAACAAAATTGAAGATATGCTTTTTCCCTTTCCTTTTTGATAATCAAAATACGATAAGTGATTCCAATTCAATCTATTTTTGCAACGTTTCAATACTTTTTTTTATATAATTTTAATGTTTCACAAGATTTTACTTAGAAACGCGTCTATGTAAAATAAAATTGTGTGAGAATATTTAGACATATTCTTATGCGGTCAGCATATTCTAATGCAAGCAATTACATCAGAAAATAGAATATTATGAAGTTTTTAGATTATTTTCTTCTAGCAAATGTTTAAAAATACTTTTTAATAATCAAAAGATTAAGAAAATAATGGTTTAATATTGATTTTTAATAATGTTAAATATATAAAAAAAGAAAATTGCAAATATTTAAAAAATATTTCAAGTATAATTTATATATAATAATAATATGAATCCATGCGTTTCAAAAGAAATCTACAGATTAAAAATATAATGCAAAAAAATCGTCATACTCATGATTTACTTTTTTCGAATTTAGATTAATTATTTGATTAAAATTGTACGTCATATTTCAAATAAAAATAGCTTTTACAAAAGAAATTCATTTGATTCAATTCATTGCTATGAAATTGTTGTCGATTTTAGTATCTTAAACTAAATTTAAACAAATAATATAATTTTTTTTTATTTTAGTTACTTTTTATCAAATAATTACAATTAATATAAATATGCACATACATATGACAGAATCATAATATTAAGTGGCAATTAATTATTATTAATTATTGTTAAAGTATTGTATTGTCATTCAAAACAATCGTGTATATAAAATTTCAGTTCAATTGAATGCTCTTTGAAACGTGAGAAAAAAAATCTTTTTAAGTTTTGACCCAAGTCGCTAAAAATGAAGCCAATGTGACTGTATCAGTAATTCTTTAAATAATTAGTTTCAATCAATTCATTTTAATTAATTATAATTAAATTATCGTATTCTCTTCCAAAACAATCGTGTATACAAAATTTCGACTCAAATGAGGGCTTTAAAATGTGAGAAAAAAACCTTTCCAAGTTTTGACACAAGTCGCCAAAATGGTCGCTAAGCCGCAAAAATTGATGCCAACGTGGCCGTATTTGTAATTCTTTGAATAATTCATTTTAATCAATTAATTTTAATTAAATTACCGTATTGTCATCCAAAATAATCGTGTACATAAAATTTCAGCTCAATGCAGCGCTTTAAAATGTACTTTATTAACGATTGAAAATTTGAACAAGGTATAGGGAGATTGTTAACTAATAGTAAGAGTTGAAAAAAAACATTCTTTTATATCAGATTTTTTGTTTGGTCAATTAAAACTTTTTTTAACATAACAATGCAAGCTTTATTCGAATCAAAATTCAGAAATTTTCGTCTCTTCTGGGATTGCTACAGTTAATTTGACAATGCAAAATTCCATTTGACGTATGCGTAGTTTCAGCGATGATTCCTGCATCTACAATCAGATTATTAACTAAATTTTTATTCCGTAATAAAACACGACAGAAATCTAAAAACAAAAATATTACAAAATCAAGTTAAATAATATTTAATGATGAACAGTAAATTAAAGCAATGTTCATTGCTAAAACTAACCTCTTTTTATTCCTTATGATTTTTAGGGCTACTTGTTGGTCGGTTTTATGGTCCAGAGCTCTAATAACTTGTCCGAAAGATCCTTTACCAATTACTTCAAGTATTTCATATCTATATGCTAAATGATCGTGAAGTACCTGAAGAAAATATATTGAATTGTTCGAGAGACAAAGAGAAACACACATAAAAATGATATTTTATATATAATGAAGAAAAAGAATGACAAGAAAATAACAAAACAATAAAATGCTTTTGTATAGAATAATCAAGAAAATAGTGCAAAATAGAATAATAATTAAAATACTTAACAACAATTGACTAATTAATCTAATTTAATCGAACATGACTTACGGTATACGACTACCCTAAAATCATGATTTGTTTCAAAAATTGACAAATTTTTTTTACGATTGTATTTTATTTTATGGGCCATCTTATTAGCTTAATAAAAATACCAAGTTCTTTATTTTTCATTCCCTAGAACAAAACTATAAGTGTTTTAATAAAAGAAGATGCCATAACTTTACACAAGATGTCAAACTTTAAAATGCGTTTTACTCGAAATGTGTGTGTGTTTTTTTTTTGAAAAACTCAAACGGGGACAGCAATTGCTCAAAAAGCTTTAAAATTAATTTGGTGAGATTTTTTGTGAAAGTTTTGCATAACAGTAGAAGTGTTTTGACCTTCAGATTTAACAATCAATGTTTTATTTCAAAATTTACAGTTTTTTTTTGTGAATATAATTACTTTTTTTTAAGCAATTTCATATAGTCTCTAAGATAGAGTGCTCTAGTTTTTGGAAAAATTAAAATATCTACATTATCCTGAAGATCATTTAAAACATGAATAGCAAAGTAACATATCAAAATTGAAAAATTGAGAATTTGTTCAAAAATTTTTTGTACAGAGCGGACCCCATTTATGTAATTTTTTGTACATTTTCACCAGTCTTTTCCCATTTTAATAATAATAATTTTTTTTTTTCTGTTTTCAATTTTACGATATTTTCCCTAAAATATAAATATAAATATCACAAAAAATCCCCATAAATAACCCATATCTCCATTTGTTTAAAAAAAGTTGTCGCAAGTAGTCAGATACCTTAAAAACAAATACTTGCTATATTTTTTCAGCAAACGATTGAAAATTATAAAAAAATCGATCAATAAAATAATTTGAAAAATCACACGAAACTCACAAATGATTGAGAAATTGAAATGAATAGTTTAAAAAAAAATATCATGTTTTTCAATTAAATATACTTATTTATAAAATATTCCAAACATTTTTTTTATAAAATCTTAAGTTCTCTAAAATAATTTTAAAAAATAAATATAAAAAAAGGCAACATTATCCACTACTAAGGTAAGCCCCCTATAATCACAAACTCTTAAGCTTTTTTGCATATTTTATTGCAAAGTATATAACCAATTTATTCCATATATAATTACTTTTTATTAATTATTTCTTCTAAAATTACCAATAACAGGCTTTATCATACATTTTTTAAAAGAGCTCAAAGGTAATAAAGAGTGTTTTTTTCCAGGTATAGAAATTTAAGTTGGCATTACTTTCCAAGATGGCGACCGATTTAACAGCTGTCAAGTGATTTATTCTCAGTTTGGTTTGGCAATTCATCAAAACGATCATCAAGCGAGGCGTAGATTCGTCGAATGGGCCCAAAACAAGATTGCCGTTGTTCCCGATTTTCATAAGCGAATTTTGTTTAGCGATGAAGCGCACTTCTGGTTGAATGGCTACGTCAACAAACAAAACTGCCGCATTTGGAGTGAAGCTAATCGACAAGTGTATGTCGAAACACCGTTACATCCAGAAAAACTGACTGTTTGGTGCGCTTTATGGGCTGGTGGAATCCTTCTTCAAAAACGATGAAGGCCACAACGTTACAGTCAATGGTGATCGGTATAGAGCCATGATTACTAACTTTTTCACTTCTGAATTGAACAATCATGATGTCCAGGAGCTGTGGTTCCAACAGGACGGCGCAACATGTCACACAGCTCGTGCCACAATCGATTTATTGAAAGACCCGTTTGGTGACCGCCTAATTTCACGTTTTGGACCTGTGAATTGGCCTCCAAGATCTTGTGATTTAACACCGCTAGACTATTTTCTATGGGGCTATGTAAAGTTATTGGTCTATGCGGATAAGCCACAAACGCTTGACCATTTGGAAGACAGCATTCGCCGTGTTATTGCCGATATACGGCCACAAATGTTGGAAAAAGTCATCGAAAATTGGACGTCCAGATTGGATTACATCCGAGCTAGCCGTGGCAGTCCTATGCCAGAAATCATATTTAAAATGTAATGCCACAAAATTATCTATCGAATAAAAAAATTTCATGTCAATCGATTAATACATCGTTGTTTTATTGCAATTTAAAGTTCTATACCTCTAAAAAACACCCTTTACAATATATAATATAAATTTTAAGGGACTGTTTTTGAAATTGTTTGAACTAAAATATTGTTATAAATCAGATAAATATTTTTAAAATTATTGTAAGATAAATTTTTATCAAAACTTTGTAAGCAAAATACAAAAACGAAAATTTAAAAATATTGGCGGTATAATGCATTATATACAGGCATATAAAATATAAAAACTTTCTCTCAATATCTAATTTAAAGCTATTCAAATAACTATTTTATATCGAATGCAAAGATTAATGATAAAATGCCGAAATTTAAGAACAATCTCAATATAAGACAACATATCATTTTTTCCTTTCTTTTTTCACTGGAATTGAATATAAGACTGCATAATTATTTTTCTCAACATCTTGTGATAAATATAACTTTTTAATTGTTAAATCTGAAGCTTTAACAACTAGAGATTCAAATTTCTCAAGGAGACATGAAAAGACTTAGCAGAGAATTTTTAAAAGATAGTCTCATTCGTGCATTATCTTGTCATGGAAAAACAATTATTTCTTGTAAGCTCGATTTTCTCCGTAGCTTTCCACTATATAGAATATCACAGGAAAAGAGTATTAAAAAATTCGATTTATGTTCTCACGGTAATTACGAAGCTAAATTGCTAGAATCGATTATTTTTATGCAGAAAATGTCGTTTTTTAGGTATCATTATTTTCTCGTTCTCTTCAGCTTAATATGCAGTAAATTTAGGCTTAAGAAATACTTCGTCTTTTCTAAACTTTGTTATAAATCATTAAAAAAATGTTTCCTTTGTTTTGTTTGAAGACAATTTTATCTTACCTTAAGACCAAAATTTAGTAAGAAAGAATTATTTTAAAAAAGTATGCATAATTAAGACGCAATTTAATTTATTTTCTTTTAAAAATTATGTCTTTGAAAGAAAAATATCTTTAATAGATTCAGCCATATTGCCATTTTTTGTTTTGGATGAAAAAGTTGAAGAATTATCATTCAACTTATCAGCGAAATTAGTTAACATGTTAATTATTCCGTAAGAAAATTTGCAGTTATATTATATTTAGAATTTTTTTAAGTTTTTCTTCGAGAAATATTTCCATCCAATTAAGAAAATAGTCAAACAGTGTAAATTAAAAAATAATAGCTGAAATTAAACAATGTTGGAACGTTATTTTAAAACATTTCAAGAAGACTTAGTTTGTTTAAATACTCCTAGATTTTTTTTTGAACGTTATTTTAAAACATTCCAAGAAGACTTAGTTTGTTTAAATACTCCTAGATTTTTTTTAAAAAAATCTGTAGCCCTCAGTTTTTAATTAAAAAGATTAAAATAGTACATGCATGGATATTTTTTTTAACACAACTAGCTCTTTCTTTATCCTTCTGTTAATTTAATCACTATTCAGTTTTCCACAAGCTGAATTTTATTTTTGTTGCAACTCACAAATTGATAGTTTGTAAATTAATAAGTTCAAATAAAATTAACTGTTTTAGACTGTTCTTAAAAAAGAATTGTTCTGTAGTTATAGTTTATAAATCAATGTTCAGCAAAAAAAAAAAATGTCTTTGTTTTGTGTTTATGTAAGCCAGGTTTCTGTAGATCTCTGGAAATATACAGTTAGCAATTCAAAGTTTAATTCTCATTAGGTAAAACCACATTTTTTTAGGGAAAGAAATCGTTCGATGTTTTCCGCCAGTTAAAATGGCAAATTTTTTTTACCTTTATATAGGATCCATTGTCATCGTCATAACCGTGATTGTGAGGAGCTCCTTCCTCCCCTTCTATTTTGGTCGCTTCCAAGCCCAGATACCAGATTTCGGGATATTCACCGCTCTGCAGTTCATTTCTTTCGAACGAATTCAACCTGGACCCATAATACTTAAGTACTTCTAGAAAAAAGGTGTTGTTTTTAAAGTAAACAGCAAAGATAACAATATTTAAAAATGAAATAAACTTTTAAAAACACACTATAACAACATCTTGACCTATTTTAAAATCGTGGAAAATTCTGGATGTAACGAAAAAGTTGCTATACTCTGATTACACTTTAGTCAAGATTTTTAAGAACTTCTTGTTTTTATGTATTTGTCAATGCTTCTAGTGTTTTCTGTGTGTGTGTGTGAAGAGCTATACAAAGGGAGGGGGGAGTTTTAATTAATATTCCATGCAATATTTAGTAACAAAGTGTATTATTTTTTAACTGTTTAAGATGTTAGTGTTTTTTTATAATTTTTTTCAGAACTGATATGATTCCCCCCACCCCTTCTCCTCGAGCCTACTTGATGTTGAGTTTAGCTGTACCCTGTATGTTTTTTAACCGGCACATATGAGTTAAACTTTTTTTTCAGCGATGAAGCGAATTGAAACTTTGAACCATGAAAATTTATTTATCGTAACTATTTATTCAATTCGTTTAAGTTACATTTAAATATTTTTTTTATTAAATATCGGAAGTATTCTTTCGAAAGAAGATTTTGAAGTGATAGTTTTTTATAGACATATCACGTTTAAAATCATCATTGTTTTAGAATTCAAAAACTTAAAAAAAATTTATTTAACAAAATAACATCTCGACTGATGCTAGAAAATATATATTCAATAACTAAATGAAATTCTACACATTTTTTCAATTATTACTATTAGTTCACACTCTCCGTATATTATATATATATATATATATATATCTTGTTCAAATTTTCAATCGTTAATAAAATACTTTTTGTTCATCCACTTAAGTTCAGACACATTTTTTTATACATGTAGTGGATAACACTTGATGTTAATACAGTTTTTTCAAAAATAGTAAATTCATTAATTTAATTAATTAATTATAGTTTAAGAGATATACACTGCTGGACAATTGCTAAGGACGGATCACAAATTGCTATGTAGCATAACATTAAGCGAGACATGATGCTTAGTAGGATAAAATATAGTTGCCACACTGTTCAGACATTAGAATAAAGAATATTTATTGTTCTGGAAAATACAAAAGCTGTGAAACATCTGAAAGAAAAAAAATGTTCATTTGATCTGCGTACGGAGAAATGAAACAATGCATCTAAAAGTCAGCAGGTACCTTAAAGAAAGGTATCAGTACGGGATATGTCCACCGTGGAGTGTGATGCAACATTCCACACGTCGTACCATACTTTGCACAACATTATCCAGCAGCTGTTGAGGCAATTTATCCCATTCCTCTGTGAGTGCACGGATGAGGGTGTTCTTGTTTGTCGGAGGATAGTTTCGACCAGCAACTTGCCTCTCCAAAGCATCCCACACATTTTCAATGGGGTTTAAATCTGGAGAACGCGCTGGCAATACGAGACGTTGAATACCCTCGCTGTCTAGACAATCTGAGCAGCGAGTGTTCGATGACATGTTGCGTTGTCGTCCGTAAAAACAAATTTATCACCGACAGCACCACGGAAAAGACGAACATGAGGAAGTAGAACTTCATCAATGTATCGTTGGCCCGTCATAGTCCCATTCGCAACCACATGTAGCCGCGTGCGGCCATTGATCATGATGCCGGCCCACACCATGATACTGCATGTCGGATATCGGTCCTTTTCCTGGATATTTTCTGGACGATAAGCAGTGCCACTCTCGCGCCAGATCAGTTGGCGTCTACAATCCAATGACAGACTGAACCTACTCTCATCTGAGAATAGTAAGCATGCCCAGTCCTGTTCAGTCCAATTGTGATGCTCACGACCCCATTGCAAACGGGCAGTACGGTGCTGTCTGGTCAATGGGACACACACAACAGGTCTGCGTGCGTATAGTCCTCCTCCCCTCAAACGTCTGGTAACAGTTTTTCGGGAGATCTGCTTTCTTGAGGCAGCAAGAAACTGATTTGCCACCTGCTGAGCTGTGGTGCACCTGTTCCTTTTTGCTAATATAGGACGATATATCTGTCTTCTGCAGGCGTCGTACTTCTAACACGACCTCCCCCGTGCCGTCTACTACACATTCCAGTAGTTTTAAATGACTTCCACAGCCGTGAAACAACGCTGTGAGCGATGTCGAACTCCCTGGCAACATCTGTTATTTTTCGCCCTTCTTCGATCTTTCCAATAATTCGGCCACGCATAAAATCATCTATGTGATGTCGGGAAGACATGCCAAAAAATTTAAGTTCGTCTATTAAATCTTTCCTGTAAAACTTTGGCTTGAAACAACAACTGTCTACACGCGTCAAAACCTTTAAAGCTCTTATGAACGCTATCACGTGATGAACAGACGTGGAAAAAAAATTTGCATACTCATACTTCTTCTTACTAATATCCCGCACTTATTCTAATTTTCCACATTTTGCTTCCTTTCATTTTGTGGTTGCTATGGATGATAGTGCTATCCGTCCTTAGCAATTGTCCAGCAGTGTATTTCTCTCTCTCTCTCAGTCGATATTATTCCTCTAGATGGCAGAACCATTGTATAAAACAGCTTTTGTTAAAATTGTGATGAAGATTTAACTTAACCTAAATATTCATATGCTAGTTAGACATCAGCATTCCTTTTTTCAATGGTTTTAAGATAAATTCTCACCAATATTATTCGACTTTTATTAAAAAATGTAATTACAAATTTACTGTGGTTAAAAGGTTTTTAGTGTTAATTTAAAAGGTGTTTTGACACTTAATATTGTGATTCTGTCATATGTATATACATATTGATACATATGACAGATTATTAAATAATAACAGTTAAATATTTATATTAACTGTAATTATTTATTAAAAAGTAACTAAATAAAATTTTTGTTACTTAAAACTGGAATTGACGTTAATTTTTTTATATTACTTTTTTCTCTCATTCCTACGCACATTAGACCCCTTCAGAGATAAGCCGAAAAATATCAAAAGTCAGCTTTTAACTTCTTTTAATTAAGAAACAACATCAGAGGAAACTTAAATGGTGCAAGAAAATAAAATTTCCGGTAGAAAAATTACATAATTACAATTGCACGTTAATTACCAACAGAAGAATGCAAAAGCTCTTTTATTATTTTGCTATTAAATAATCTGAATTAATAGAAACACTTAATGATTGCCGTAATTAGCAAGAACATTAGATTTCTAAGAGCGCTAAACTCTCTTTTAAAAGTTTTCAAAACTTCGAATGATTTTTGCTGTTTGCGAAAACAAGAAAAACATACTGTCCTTTTCGTGAATTGGATTGGGTTAAGATTAACAAAAACAATTTAACTTAATTATTACCTTCGCGTACAAAAGTTAAATTTGATACTTAAGCTGTATAAATTAAAGAATTGTACAAAAATACATTAAACGCTCTCTCTTAAACGATAGGTTAAATTGCTTTTTCGGTTGCTTCGATAGGGAAGTGAATTTTAAGAATTCCTTCGAGACGCCATTTGTAATGAAATGTTTTATATTATTGAAGAGTGCTGGTATTTTTGAACGGAGATGATGTTGTTTAAGAGGTCCCAGGGAAGTTAATTTCTTCTCAAGGAGTGAAAATTTAAACAATTTTCAAACAGGTGTAATTCTTTTTAATTTAAATTATATAATTCTAATCTTTTACACGTTATTTACAAGGGATCGTGGCTTCAAAAAAGTACAAAATGTTTGAAATATAATCATAATTTTAAAAATTATAAGCATATGAAAATTCTGTAATAAATATTAAGTAATTTTTGCATTGCGCACGCTATTTTCTAAAATAGTAGCCTCTGATGTATAAAATTTTATAGAATTATAAAATGTACCATACACCATACTCTTTAAACCCTACATCATTTAAGAATAATATACCTTTTGTATCTCAAAATATTTGAAAAATATTAAAATTTTTAAAAATTTTTTAAAAAGTAATTTTTTTATTTTTGAAAAATTATAATTTATTATTCTACTAATATAATATTACTACAGTGTAATAAGGATACATTTAACTTTATAAATCAACTTATAGCTAGTAATTAAAGCTGCTATTTTAGAAAATAGCATGCGCAACGTAACGCTTAATAAATATTTCTTATAGAAAAGTTTATTATTTTCATATGCTTATAATTTTTAAAATTATGATTATATTTTAAACATTTTATACTTTTCTGAAGCCCCATTCCTTTATAAATAATGTGTAAAAGATTCGAATTATTTAATTTAAACTTAAATTTATTATACCTGTTTGAAATTTTTTTATATTTTCTGCCCTCCTGATAAATTTAACACCCTTGAGACCCCTTAATAAAACAGCATGTATATGTTACTGTTAAGGCGTGAAATCCGTTATTTCATAGAACAACTAGGTATTTCATGAAATAACTAGATCAGTCAGTAAAAGTATGTAAAATTATAGAATTCTACGGTTTAACTAGATATTCTAGAATAACGACGGCTTGATCGTTAAAGTATGAAATGCGACACTCGCTAAAGTTCTTTGAACCGTTTCTAGCTGCTTTGGGAAGAATTTTTCCTCTCAGGCGGAATAAAACAATTGTACTCTAGATATCTGTTCAATATATGTCAGCTAGAATTAATTTCCATTGAAGAAGTTCCAAATATTGACACAATGCTTCGATCTGTTGCAACTGCTCAAAGTTGCGGTACTGGACAAGGATTTGAGAAGTACTCGTGTAAAAAAAATGTGTAATACTAAACAGTGTGCTTGTTTAAAAAAATAATAAGCAATTCAATCCCTAGTGCCATCACAGCAATCCTTGCTCTAATAATGAAAAGTACAATAAAGGTATCTCATAAAATTTTAGTTAATAGTCTCTTACATTTTTGTTTTAAAAAGTTTACACGATATTTTTATGAAGCAACAGCTTTTGTTCCCAGCATGTATTTTTCTTGATTATATTTAAATATAATCTATTTTTTCAACATATTCTCCCCCCCCCTTTTTCTGTTTAACTAATAGCAATATGAGCAATATTATAAAATATATCATCTCTGCTTTCCCTTATTATTTATCAATTATTCATCCACAAAAAGGGATAAAATATATTTTTGAGAGAATTTAGCAATTTATGATCAATTAATTTATAAAACATCTTTGAAATTGCTTATTTTTCACTTTAAAGGTCTATCTTAAGTTATTTCATGGAATACCTATAGTTATTTCATAGTATAACTAGGTAAAGTATGAAATTGTTTATCTATTATATACTTTAACTGACTTGTCTAGTTATATTATGAAATACCTAGTTATTCAATGAAATAACTGAAAAATACACTTTAACGGTAATATATACATATTGTTGTAAATTTGCATGGTGGAAAAGCAGCCAATGACTTCAATTATTTGTATAATAACAGATTCAGGAATGGATAAAAGACTCACACGAAGACAAATCGACGCATATACACAGAGGAATATTATAACAGATTATTTACAATAGTGCAAAACACACTCGTTGTAAACAAACTTCACAACCTTTCAGAAACAGCTCTTTAAACTGTTCTTCTAGCAGGAACTCAGATAGATAAAGTTCCTCTCTTATCGTAGTCAAGGCAAACGACTGAACTCTCTTCTGAACCGACCCTGACTTTGTTTTAAAGGTCCGTAGAGTCTTCCCGATGATTCCTTGGCAATATTATATTTTTTGCCAGATATTTCAGGATGAAAAACTCGTTAATCTGGTACTCCTAATCACATCTTTTATGGTTACGATAACCTTATTCTTCATGTTCACGCTGGAAAGCGAACTTTACCTGTATAACTCATTTCCACCACAAGGAAATATTGCTGCAGGGAAAATAACAAACGTGGTGGGTCTCAATACATTTATATATGATAATTATTTCTGCTTGTAATTATAATTCAATGAAAATATTTCATGTCCATAATTCTGAAGCTGTTTGTTAAGGACTACGTTCGGAACCGTGATTTTAAAAAAGGGCATAAATGGATAATTTTCATGATATTTAGTATCACTTAGATTAGAGAATACATGTATAAAATTGTTTTAAGGACATTTTGACAAAAAATTTATTTAAATAGAATATTTCGGCAAAAAATTTACTTAGAATAACCTTTTTTCAAAGTGTTCTCCTTTTGTGAAAAATGCTTCTATTATAATAATAATTTTCTTATATAAAGTAAAGACTTCTCCAGAGAGTCTGAACTAAGATTTTTGAAAAATTCACGACCAATTAAAATAATTATCGGCGTTTTTTTCTTAAAATTTTCCCCCTCTGTTGTCGTAAAACCTGGATAAACCCACTTCTAAGTTATATATTTCAAAAATTCTAGTTTAGCCTCTGTACAGAGGTCTGAGCTATATACAGGCAAAATATTATTATAATAGAAGCATTTTTCACAAAAGGAGAATATTTTGAAAAGGGGTCATTCTATGTTCATTTTTTGTCAAAATATTGTACTTAAATAAATTTTTATTGTAATACTCTATTCTTAAAAATAATTTTAAATACATTTTCTAATTTAAGTGACACTAAATATCATAAATATTATCCATTTATACGCTTTTACAAAATCATGGTTCCGAACGTAGTCGGATACCTTAAATAATCAACTTCAAGTTGATAATCAATTATCAACTTCCATCCGCTCAAAAATTGACTAATTTATAGAGTAGTGCAGAGTGCCACTGAGAATTGTACCGCGTGCGACTTGTGGCAGGTATGTCATAGGTTGCCAACCTCTGCTATAATGTATTAATATTCCACATACATGTCAGAGTGAGTGAGTGAATATTAACGTCGCATTCTTCAGCTTCACGAGGGCTTTTGGCGACAGACCACATAATTTTGAACCATGGTCAAGTGACGTGGACGACATCAGAGCTGGCACCCCCTCTCCTAACTACCACACCACACCAACGGGAGGACGTTTGAGCTCTCGATAGATTTAACGTGTATAGCTCCCCTACACGGCTCCACATACATATTAAAGTGATAAATATAGTAGTTATTCTGTTATTTTTTCCCTCAAAATATCCCTTTTCTTACATTTTTATTGTTTTAAAGAACAAAATTAAAGAGGAGAAAATGTTGCCCATTTTTGACCCAATTTTTCAAATAAATCCCAGAAATAGGGAGTTTAATTTTTTAAAAAATGAATAAATTAATAATTTTATTTCAAAAAATACTAATTTAACCACTTTAATTATTCTATGATAAATCCCTTGGCCACCTAAAGTAAAGCCTAACGTTAGAGTAATAATCATGGCAGAGAGCCATTGGATGCATGTACTCACCATCGGGCAAGAGAGGCAACCTCCTTCCGTAGGGGTCATACCTAGCAGCCGGGTGACTGTTCTCTCCGAAGGAGGCGGGGGGTGAGATCCACCTCTTGGGAAAGATGGTGCTATCCTCCTCCAGACGAGAGTTACCGTCCTCCGTGTCACTACTGTCTCCAGAGTCAATGGGAGGAGGCAGTCGGTGGTGGTCCAGCAGAGGAAGGGGTGGAGGTTCCTCCACTTCTCTAGGTGGCCGTTGCTGTTGAGACAGACGCTGCTGCTGTTGAAGGGTTAGAATGCTGGGCAGGCTGGTTGACTTGTCAGAGCCCAGGCGGGTGTAAGAGCTGTTCTCGGCCGCCCTGAGGTGGATTCTGCGTGGAAGGATATGTGTACAGGAATGAGTGCTTATTAACACTGCACTATAAAGCAACACGAAAGTTATTGCTGACAGACCTCGTAATTTTGAACCCTTGTCAAATGACGATGACGGCACCTGAGTTAGCACCCCCTCTCCAGACTACCAACGGGAAACTGTAAGCCACGACAAATTGGACGTACATCATCTTGTCTACACGGTGAGTCTTCACATGGCTACGAGTTCGTGACCATGATCATTAGGCTATTTTGCTACGTGTGTATCGTAGATAAAGGTAAATGACAATGACAACAAGATAGTATATGGTAATTGACAAATAAAAATTCATTTTTAACGCCTTAACTGTGTGATGTTCCTCCCCTTGGAAGAACATCTCTCGAAGTATCAGCGTGAGCTAGAGGTGTAGGATTAGCGAAAGGACTAGGATCAAACATTATCTTAATATGACTTTATTAAGATATTCAACTTAAACCTTTAACAAATTAAATTATAATAATTAATGTGAGAGAATCTACGATAGTAAAAATACGCAACACACAAGAAGACTTAATCTAATTCAGACCACTATCAATAAGCGAACCGCCTAATTCCCGATTCTAATATTAAATAATCAATCCTACCTTATTACAGCTTGGAGTAATGACCAATCTTGTCTTTGTATGCAATGGTATGCAACTTGGCTGATTCCTTCTATTCGATCACTAATAATATGTATTCACGTCACGCAAAACTCATTCAGACTTGAACCACGAACTGTAATAACCATCAACTGCCACAAACTAACATCAATTGTCAAATATTACCTTACATTGCCATCTCGCTTACTCTATGTACCGATATTTAAACATTTGTTCATTTGCATCTTTCATTCACACTTCACTTCTTGGATTTGGTTGGAAAAGAGTTGCCATTAATTTTGGCCCAAAGAACCCAAAAGACTTGTTAAAGAAAAGACGCGTGAGACGTCACAACAGCTTAGAAAATTTACCTGATCTGTTTCCCAGAGCCCCAGTTTTCATACAAGCGTACGTAGTCATACGGTGTATTGAGGGAAAAGAAAATGCATAAATATAAGTGTTGAAGGCCATTTAATTGAAACACAAAGCATTCGGAATAGTTTCACTGACAACAGCGTCGCACAAGGATTGCACTTCGTAAGGACGTATGTATGCGTACAGGAAAGTTCACGCATCGGCTGAGAGAGACTTATGTATACGTCCGGGACAGTTTAGGGGTTAAAGTTTAAATTAGGATGGTCAGTCGATTTGTTTGAGTTTTTATCCACAGGAAATATGAATGATGCAAATTTAAGAGCTTTCTATTACAACGAAAATGTTGTGTACAATAATGGGTACTTATGTATCATCGCAACAATGCCAACGTTCAAGATAACTCGCCGAGCTGGCAACCTTGAATTCGCCTGTGTCGTACGTGCTAAATTGGCAACCATATACTTTATTTTATATAATATCACCAATATGGTTGCAATAATACATAAGTACCCAATTTTTGATTGATTGATTGCT
This sequence comes from Trichonephila clavipes, assembly GCA_019973935.1. Taxonomy (NCBI): domain Eukaryota; kingdom Metazoa; phylum Arthropoda; class Arachnida; order Araneae; family Nephilidae; genus Trichonephila; species Trichonephila clavipes. The sequence goes on from BMAU01018615.1 coordinate 453,895, forward strand.
AATTAGAGTCACATTTTAAAGCTACACGAAGGCTATTTGGGAGAGACCACGTAGTTTTGAACCTTAGTCAAGTGACGTGAACAACACCTGAGATGACACTTCACTCTACAAACTTCTCCTATGACGCCAAAGAGGACTTTGAGATCTCGTCCTTTTTTTGCAATTTCATCATTTTGTTTTGAACATTAAATTCTTTCAATAAAAATCGAATCAAATTAAACTTTTTTTAAATTCTAAAAACCATTGAAGATTTTGTTTTTCAAATGAAAGATCGGATATTACAAAATGCTTCCCCTTTAAAAAAAATAATAAACTAATAAAACTTACGGAAACAAGTTTCACTTATTTGTAAAAAGTTTAATATGCAGTCATTAAAAAGTAGATCTAACTTTATATTTTTCGCAACTTTTAATCGCAGCTGAAGTTAAATTAAAAAATTGATATCAATCCTAATGCTTCAAAGGTGAGTAATTAATAATGTTAAATGATTGAATAGTTAATTTAATTGATCTGGCATGTAACTAAGCAGCTTTTGAAAAAAATCTTTCCATTATGGAATTCCGATTTTTTTTTTTTTTTTTTTTTTTTTTGCTTATCCGATTTTTTTATTTTTAAGGGGACATGGTGGTACGATTTTCGTTAAAAATTTTAATTTAAGGATTTTCTAAAACTATTTTGGTTGCTTCCTATGTGTGTATACTATGTAAAACAGATTTTGTGCTCAAAATTTCATAAAAACCTGACCATTTAATTTTTTAAGGAAAAAACTTAAAATTTATGAAATGATTTTAAAATGCTACTCCTCTTACAAAAGTTTACGTGCACGCATGAAATTTGATTTACAAGTACGTCGAACTATGTATAACAAAAGTTGGTATGGGTTTTGCGATAACATTATTGGTATTCTTACAGTACTTCTTTTTCTGAATACTTTTTGAAAATTCCTTAAAAAATGTATAAATTCTGAGTTCAATTACTTTAAAAAAATAAGTAATGCTTTGATACAAAAATACATACCAACATTTGTTACATGTACTATTAGCAATTGGTAAAAAAAATTTAAAGCATTTTTTAGGGACAAAAGAAAAAAAGCTTTAGCATTTTAAATGAAGATAAAATAGTTATTTTTTATCTTTCTGATATAAGAAGTTTAAAGTTTTGATTTACCATAGGGATGTGAATAAAAAAAGAACTTAAAAGTTTTCATAATTCTGCGTTTTTTTTTAAGTTTAGAGCTTTCAAATTTTGTGAGGTTATATAAAAGTATATAAAAATAATTAAAGCTAAAAAAATTAGATTTGATTTTTTGACCGATTTTTGTCAATTGAATCGTACTGTGTCCCCTTAAATTAACCTTAATTTCAAATTTCGTACATTTATGAAAAAAAATTTCTGAATTATTTAAATTTTCAAAAGCAAGACTAATGTTAAATGAGAATTTCAAATTTTTTACAGTAGAACATTTTCTACTTAACATTTTTCAAAGATATTTACATCAATCAACTAGTAATTTTTTTTCTTATTTAAAAAAAACTGTAAAATAATACAAACTAAATATTATAGCAAAAATACAGCATTTATTAAATAATATTATTAGAAAAATGTGAATAAAAACAGAACTAAAATGGTTGTAATCTACTTGGCTTCTCTAAAAGTACATATCTACATAAACCAAAAATGTTATCTAATTCCTTGCAATAATTAAGAAAATATTCGTAAAAGAAGTGACGATTCTCTTAAATATTATGCGTTAAGGGGCTATATACTAGTTTGTAATTGTTAATTATCGATCCAGGTATCACGTGGTATTTGAAAATGAGAAAGAATTTAAATCATTTGCTCTAAGCAATTTAAAAGCGTTTTTAGAATGTTTCCGGAATTAATAATTGGATTCGAAAACAAAACTTATAATACATGCTATTTAGACCACTACCTACATATATGAATTCTACAAAATAATTGGGTTCCGTAATGGAAAAATTCCTTTACAGAAAGTTAATAATTCTAAGTAAGATAATTAATTATAATCCATTTAGACAATTTAGTTTCATTAGAGCCATTAACATTAATGCCACTTTTGTCTAGCTAAGATGAAAATTACAGAAGTTTTTAAGGTAACAAAAATCGCAAATATTTCGTTGAAATAAAAATGAATAGGATATTCCATTTTTTGTTTGAGAGAAAATGCGTAATGCACTTAATGAAAAGAAAATATAAGCAAGAGATTAAATTTAAACTTCAAAACCTTATCTATATTTAATTCATTATCTTTTGCTGAAATAAATATTCAAAAAAGGTTTGATTAATTATTAATTTTTAAAAAAAGTAATGGAATAATGAATAGAATAAGAGTCTTCACACATTTTTTTCATAAAACTTAAGTTAAAATACTATAGAAATTAAACTTTTCGAACAAACACAAGATAATAGAAAATTTTAAAACATTGTTATTTAAATCTTTTTTTCCGTAGAAACAAATTTCTGCATTAGAAATTTTAATAATAAATTCCCCACAAATGAATAATAATAATTTATTTATTTCTTGATTACTATTATTTTCACTAAAAAGGGGAATAATGAATATAAATAAATAATATTTTAAGAAAAAAGAAAATACGATCTAAATAATAATTAAAAAAAACCTAACTTTTATTTAAGTTTTCCAATGACACAGAGAAACAAAAAGTTAAGAAACAAAATAATTTTGAAAAATTAAGAATAAATATAATAAAACAAAACTTTGATTTAACTTTAATATATCATTATTGTTACGATATTCACTTCTTGTAAATTCAATCGTTAGATTTGACTTTTGTTATTGAAAAATTGTAATATAAAAAAAATTCTCAAAAATTATTCATTAAGTTTTTTTTAATTGAAATTTTTAAAAATATTATTCAAAGTAATGAATTACTCTTCAATTTCTTTAATTTATTTTTAAGTTTCAAAGTAATTAATTTTGAAACAATTCTAGTTTACCGAATTTCTTATATTCTCCTTTAAAAATAAAACAATTAAATTTTTATTTGAAATCAATTAGAATTAATTATAGAAAAATAAAACCTTTTAGAGAAATAGAAAGAAGAGCATAAAATGATTAAGTAAAAACTAAAATAAAAAAATGTCAGGCTTCAAAACCTATAGGATAGTTTTCACTGGACGATAAAAAAATTACGTCATATATTTTAATTTATAAATGATTAACAAAATATTATTCTTACTCGAACTAAAAAATGCTTGAGTAACGATTAATTATACAAATCAAAACACATTTCTTCTTTTTTTTTTATAAAAATACAAAATATATTTGAAGCAAAAATAAGTTTGTTTTTCACAAAATATCCTGTTTGAGCGAAAGTAGTTTTCTATTAATTTAAAATGATTTTCATTAATTTAATTAATAAGCTTCGAGATTGTTTTTAAAAATTTATTTCCTGCTCATAAAATAAATTTTACCTTGTTGATAAATAATTGAAATAGTAAAATACGGAAGACAAAGAAATTAATGATAAAATTTTTTGTTAGAATCCCGAGAAAAAGATAAAGGTCATTAATATTACTATTTTGTAATTTTTTTTCTTTATCCAATCAAACAGCGATTAAATTTAACAAACAAAATAATTAACTTATCAAAAGTAAAAAAAAAATTTTAAAGTATATATATTAATCATTTTTTAAAATTTATATTTGAGTCATCAGTCAATGTATTAAAAGACATAATTTTAAGTATTATTTAGATTTAGTAATAAATAATTAATAATTTTTAATTAATGTGTTTTCCTAGAAAAAATTTCAAATTATCTTAAAATCTTAAATATCTATTTTCTCTGTCATGAAAACAATTAATAGTTTTCGTAATTCATAAATTTTTTATATATATTTAGAAATAGTTTAAAATATTGCTTTATCGAACATAACAGCGATCTCTTTTTTGGTGAATAAGAAATGAGGAATACTGATGGTGAGACTTATGAAAGATAAATATATATATAAATCATTTTATTAAGAACATTTATTTTTAATGTGACAGTGATGACAAAAATGCATTAAATTCACGAGGTCATTATTGAATTTGATGTTTGAATGAGTTTTTGTAAAATTTTATGAAAAAGTATACAGTAATAAAAATATTTAAGGAATTTGATAATTTAGTGAGGTATAGTTATTTTTTATACATTTTAATAATACTAAGCGAGCAAAAGTTTATTTTTTAAATACAGTAGAGTCCCGAAAACTCGGTCTAATGTATACAAAACAAGAAAAAAATAAGACTAAGTGAGTAGCTTGAAAAAAGAGTGGAGTTGCCAACTACTGTTTTGGTGACTTCATCCCACACACCTCCTCTATCCATGTGGCCAGTTTTGCCTTGACTGATCACGCCAGTTAGGAGTATTACATCATCGGGTGAACACAAGCAACTTCATTCTCCACATGGAGTTTCTTGTGAAACTTCAGAAATCAGCCACGAAAACATTTCAAATTTTAGCCAAGGCGTACGGTGAGGAAACTTTTTTCTCGTGCACATGTATTTGAATGGCAAAAGCGGTTTTCAAGGCGAAGGGACTGTATGGAAAATGATGAACTTGCTGGGTGTTTAAGGTAAGCAATTACAGACCAAAACCTTGCTAAAATTCTCGTGATATGAGTGGGTTCCCATTCACAACATTGGTCAGAATGTTAATCAACACTACTTCATTGAAGTACTAAAATGACTTCGTGAAAAAATTAGGAAGAAAAGGCGAGAATTGGGAAGCAATGAATGGCCGTTGCACCAAGACAATGCGCCCGCTCACACGACCCAATTTGTCAAGCAGTTTCTGACCACCAAAGGCATTACTGTGAGGGGGCATCCTCCTTATTTACCTGATTTGACCCCATGCGGCTTTTTTTTTATTTCCGACAGCTAAATTTTGCTTAACGGAAACCCATTTCACCTCAGTTGAAGAGGTTCAGGTGAAAACGGTGAATCTCCTAAAAGGCCCTACAAAAATCTCGTCCCAGAATTGTTACCAGCAATGACAGCCCCGAATGCAGAAGTGTGTGAATGTTGAAAGGAACTAATTGAAGGTGATAATTTCACGGAGAACTGACGTACGCACAACGATTTACTGGGCAAGTCTCGTTTTCTTTTTTGTATGTCACTACTCGTATGCGAGTATAAAGGCAGCCAAAGAATTCTTACCTGTGATTAAGTGAAGCTAGAGTAGATGACCCTGCTCCTGTTAGGTGAAGTTGACTGCTAAAAGCGCATCCTAAGCGGCCGATGGGGTCTCGGTGCATACCAGGACTCTAAAAAAAAGAAAAATACAAAATCAAACAAAGAGTTTTTCTAAGGAAAACATTGTAACTATTACCTTTGGAGTACTATAAACTTAACTTCTTTACTTTGTTTATGCTGAAATCTTTAAATTTTTCAATTGAATAATACCTAAGCGTATAAAATATCTTCAACGTTTAAACTCTGTAATTAAATTTCAAGCAACTTTATTAGTAGTATTTTATTAATAATACAATACTTTCCTAAGAGCTGACCTGCTACATTAGTATTACATAACTGCATGGTAAAGATTTTCCAGTTGTATGTATATGTACTTCAGCTTTAAGTATAGTAATACAACCTCGTATGAACTATAAACTTACTAAAATTTATGAATTTTTCAGGTAATGATATGATTAAGGAGTTTCATATAATATATTACTTTGCTTAGGAATTTTCCTCTACTAACAGCTATACATAACAATAGAATCCTACTATTATTTGAAAATTAATTCAAAGAAAACTCTGATAAAAAAATTCATTATCAATTGTAACAGTACCAATACTTTTAAAGGGCTCACGTAAGATAATTTCTTTTAAGTTCATTACAAAAGGAAAGCGTACATAATTCATAGTAAATGTATAAATAAAAATTAAACCAAATACTTTAAGTAAATATGAATCAATTTGATTCACGCATTTTCATGCGGTTTTAAGAATAGAAGGTATATCTAATGCAATATGAATAGTAAAATTATTCAGCAGGTAATAATCCTCATACAGCTGTTTAATATTTTAAATTTCTTGTAAAGATTAAATTACAGGTGTTTTATCAGTTTTCTATAATTATTGTAGTTGAAATACCCTCCATGTATCATTTATCATACAATAATAATTTGTAAACATCATTTCAGCTCAGATATACATTTCATTGCACATACTAAAAGGCGGCATAATATAGCTTCTATTCTTTAAAAAATTGCAGTTAATGAGGAACTCATTCATAAGCAGAACGATATTTTAAAGCCCATAAATTATGCAACATCTATCTCTTGAAGCATTTTCCTCCCTACTTTGAAATCATGGTATTAATACAGATGTATGTATGAACAATTTTTAATTTTTCGCGTTTTATTCTATACACAGAGAACGAAAGATTCAAAATACCACGGTGGATCTCTTGTTCCTCGATTTCTTTTTCTTTCTCCGTCTTCTTTCTTCGCAAGAAACTCTCACGTGACCTTCCGACTGAACAGGATTGCAATTGACGGGACTCACAACAAAATGACGACCTTCGCAACTGCATCCCAGCAATCGACATCTCCGTCCTTGCAGAAAAGGTGGAACCCAGAGATCTGAAGATACATGCAAAATTTGCAAGGTTGGATGAAGGGTGTTGGTGGGGTAGGCAGTCACAGAAAACCACATCACACTTCTACACTAGTCTTCTGTATAAATAAGATTTTAAAATATTCTGGTGATTTTCCAGTGCGTATCTTTTGTGAGCACAACCATTTGAATACGTATCAAATAAAAGTTCTGTGCACTAATACAGCCAGAAAGAAACTATTGTAGAGTTTAAATTCTTCTGTACAAGCACACTTCTGTAAAGGGATCGCCAGATTGTACCAGAAAAGGACTGTTGTTGGGGAGTTTTAGTTCTTCTGTACGAGCAAACTTTTGTAAAGGCTACTGATTTTGATGATACACGTTTTCATCAAGTTAGAATCGCTTAAAAACTGTTGAAGATGGTGTTTGAATGGGTCTTGCTTACAGAATCAGAAATTTCTGTGAATTTAGCCTTTACTTTACTTTTATATCCAGTAAATGTGAAGATGCCAAATTGTTGACTCAATATTTTCTTCAAGTATCCAGACAAAGAAGAGTTCATACGAACATTTCACAACATCTAATTTAAGTAACCTCACACATTAATCCCGCGTATATATCACAGAGCTACAATTCATGTCCACTGCGGTGAATTTTTTGCAGTCGTATGTTTAGCAGAAAAAGTATGCTACAGTATCCTTTGCATACTTTCAGCAAACTGTCTGTATTTGGCAAAACCGATAGACTGATATAACAGCAAAACGCACACTATCCACTTTCGCTATCATCAACCGGAATCATTTTGGAACACTTCTGAGATGTAGAACGATATCAGGAGATGGCAAGACGAGTAAAGCACGCACATGGTATGTATCACATGGTATGTATCCCAAACGACTGGTCACTGCAGAAAACACTTAATCGAGTGTCGGACAGGTAAAATTTCGCTAACTTCCGCCTCATTGCTCCAGGATAACTGCAGCGTGGGGGTGGAAGTGATACATAAAGATCAACAAGTGATATGGGCGCGAATCACGAGGTTGGACAGACATATAAAGGGGTCGCGTGTTGAATCAAAAGAATATTCACAAAAGTTTCGGTTCTTCCCAGCCGCAAAAAAAAGTAAAAAAGATTGAAAATGAGCTTTTAGGGGTTGCTATGTTCCAAACCGTGCAGATGACAGTCGCCAAAGTAATATCTGTCATACTCGCCGAAGTTTTTTTTCTCCGCTATTTAGATTTTAAAAATATAAAAACGGTACTCTGTGTAATTGATTGATTTAAAACGGTATGACTGCCATCAGCTAAGATATCACAAAGGCGCATTTTATGCATATTTGTGAATTGATTTTCCATCTCAATTGGTTTTGAGTTCTCCCCATAATTTTATTAAGTATAAACATATATATATATATATATAAATATATATATATATATATATATATATATATATATATATATATATATATATATATATATCTTTCTCAAGCATACAATTCATACTTTCACAAAGCATTTAGAATACATTTTAGAGATTAAATTTAAATATGATTAATTAAATTTTTTTTGAATCAAATATGTCATTCTTTGAAAGAATTAATTGCACAAAAGGAATGTTCTACATTTTTCTACCAAGAGTAATAATAAAAAAATATACATATATAATACTTTAATGTATATTTAAATATCTTTATTTTTAATCAAAAATATGTATTTCTTTGAAAAAATTTGTTGTACGAATGGAAAAGAAATGTGTGTGTTTTATATTTTTCTACCAAAAACAACAAGAAAAATACCTTTGTATTATACTTTGCAAAAATTCGATAATAATCTGATTAAAGAATATTAGAAGTTTGTCAAAAATAATTTTTGCTTTTCATTGCATTGTGAGAAAATAAACTATAACTCTCGCTTTTCTAAAAGAATTTTTTTGAAATTCTTTCTTAAGTTGTTTCCAAAATCAAAAACTTGAAAGTGATTCGTTTTAATCCCAACGTCAAAAAAAATAAGAGGAATTTTTTACTCTTATTTGATAAGAAAAAAATCTGTTATTTACACCCATACAAAAAGTTTTAAAATTATGATCTTATTGTGAAATGCATTTATTTTAACCCAAGTCGTACTACAATAAAAAAAATAATAACTTTACAAATATACACAAACTGCGCCAATATGGGGGATTAGGTGCCAAATATGACGCAGCAAGTGCGTGAGAGGCAGTGGCGGATATCCGCGCATCACTGGAAACACGGTCCGCGGATTTTAAGGTCGTTCGCGTGACTCGACATTGGCTGCCTTCCGCTCCCTCGCACCCTGTCCCTAGTTATAAGAGCCCTCAATTTTTATGTGGGTTTCATCACCGTCCATCAAAGCACCCAGTCGCGAAGGTTTCGTTTCGAGTTCTTTTGTTCCACGGCATTGGCTATTCAACGTTTTCACAATTGAAGAAAGGTTGATAGAGAATTTGCGTGCCCGATTTTTTGAGAATATCTCTCTCCTGTGGTTTAAATATTCTTTCTTTCATCAGCAGATGTTATCACGAATTCAAATGATATTAAAGAAAAAGTTCCGATTTGTTGATTATGACTCATTACATAAGCCTAAGCCATAATTAAGCAGATTTTTTTTTCTGGAATGAAAGGTTTGTACAATTTAATTCAGTAAAAATTCATCATGTATATGTAGCAGTTAATTTTTTTTAAAAAAAAAGGTCATGCTAATCTCCATTTACGACACTTATTCAGTGTTTTATTTCCCCAGAGAGTTATTCCAATAATAATGCATTACCGAAAAAATTTTCGTGTTGAAATTATTTGTGTGAAATGTTTGTAGCAATATTATAAAATTCTGATATTTTTATTTTGTTTTGAAAAAGTAATTAAAATTCTACTTAACTTTTTTTCTGTTAAAAATATCTTCCGACTTATAAAAAAAAATTGAGCGACTTTCTTTGATTTGACAAAAAAATGATACATTCATTTCAGTGGCGTAAAGGAGAATATTTAAGCAGTGGCATTCCCAGACTATTTTTAAAGGAGAGGCTCACATTTTAAAAAGTACGTAGATAAAAGGATAAGCCACAGTGGCGTAACGGAGAATATTAGGGCCTCCCTGCGTAGTCAGGTTTTAGGCCCCAAGCCGTATCTTACAAAAGATTGCAGTGAGACTTTGGGCCCCCAAGAATCCTGCCCCCCGATGTGGGGATTGCGGGGGTGTACGTTAAGCAACTACGAAGCCATAACCTTTTTGCTAAAAGTTAAAAATCTCTTAGTGCATGAGAGAGTCTTGAGCTCTTAACTCAACCATTGAGTACGCCACTGGAATCCAGTTTACAGAATAAGGATGACTAATATCTGCTTTTGAATGATTTGAATTAACCATTTCAACACTTGAAAAAAAGCACAACATAATATACCAACTTTACAAACATTCTTCAATCACTTAAAGAACATTGAAATCCTGTTTCTAGCAATGAATAATGTAAAGCAGGGGAAAAAATGTCTTTAATTGCAACTTTCGTCGTCTAGACTAGACGCTTTTTATTTCTTTTACTACAATGTCTAGGATTTTTATCCATAAACTTAAGAAAGTGCGGATAACTATCCAATAATTAGATATACAAATTCGAGAATGAAATGGACGAATGAAACTTAAGAGAATGAATGGGAATTTCGCTTTTATTTTTTAATTAGTTCAAATAGTGTGGTTTTATTTTGTTCTAATAGTTTTATTTATTTTACCAATACCTTATTCATTTGCCAAATTTGTTTATGCAAATACACCAAGTAAAGAATTGAATTGTATTTTCTCAGATTTTTTGTATCATAACGCTCTGAAATGTAATCAAGAAGGAGGATTAATTGCACTTCCTCATCTGATGCAAATATATTTTATTATCACTGTCAAGGATGTGAATTTAACTTAGAACACGGATCACGATTTAGTTACGGAATGGTTTCGTAACTTCTCGAGTTCTTACAGCTTGAATTTGTCTCTAGTTTTTAAGTATCCGAATACGTTGAAAATGACCAAATTCGGTCAAGACAGATATTTTTGCTATTTATTCATTTGAATAGAGCTAACTTTTGGCCTTACAAGACATACTTTTTTTTTGTTTCTACTCTACCTAGAGAGGTCATGTTACAATCAATTTTATAAAGTTAGAAAAACCGGGTCTTTGATCTACCGAAAGAGGGCATTGAAATCGCTCAGAATCTATCATAGCGAGTCTGATAACTCAAAATGTTACAAATGTATTTCTATAAAACTTTTTGAACCTGATATTTATGTTATTTGCTAGTGAGTGAGTTAATATTAACGTCGCACTGTTCAGCTACACGAGGGCTTTTGGCGACGGACCACGTAATTTTGAACCATGGTCAAGTGACGTGGACGACACCTGCGCTGGCACCCCCTCTCCTAACTACCACACCACACCAACGGGAGGACGTTTCAGCTCTCGACAGATTTAGCGTGCATCGCTGCCCTACACGGCGGGTCTTTGGTGGTACTGGGATCGAACTCATGACATGCCTGCCATGGTTGGATACCTTAACCACTGGGCTACCGCAGCCCCTGTTATTTGTTAGAGAATGTACTATAATATTTCTTATTGTATGAATGCTTTTTGAGTTATGGCTTGCTATTTAAATAATGGTCTCATAAAGAATGTACCATTACTTATAATATTTAATCATTCAGCACTAAACTTTTCAAATTTTAATAAAAGATTAAAATTTTAATGCAATTTCTAGATAAATGCATCTAATTTGCTTTAGTAATACTTTTACTAATATATGTTTAATACTTTTTTTCTAACTGCTTTGAAGTTTTTCAAAAATATTGTTAAAATTTCACTTATAATTGTGATTTTTGTAGAATTCAGGTATTTTTTAAAAATATTATTAGTTAAATAGCAGTATTTATTGGTAATGAGTCCTAAAAAAGCATTATAATGTTTAAATATGTTATTTTGTTAAAAAGTATTCCGAACGTGTTTGGATACCCTCTAAGTCAATTATTTTTATTTTTATTCTGTTTATTCTCAGACAGAAGCGTTATTATACCTTTCAAGCTGAGAATCTGTAAATTTATTTGTCAAATAAATAAATTTACAGAGTTTCAACTTCCTTCATAAGAACAATTGAAGCATAATATTAAAAAAATTTACTTTTCCGGGGAAAAAATGTCACATAACATTTAAATGTCGATAATCATATAAGAATTTCAGTAATTTTTTATACTGTACCTAGTTTTCACGATCAACAAGTAATGTAAAAGAAATTCTTAAAGTCAATTCTTACTTAGGTTAACAAAGAAATTTTTTATTTATTTACTTTTTATTAAATAGTTACAATTAATATAAATATGCATATGCATATGACAGAATCACGCTATTAAATGGCAAAATAGAAAGCGATTTTTCTTGCCATTCTCCATTTTCCTTTCTATATAGTGTATTGAATTTTGTTTTGCTTATTACTATTTATTCATTAATTAAATTTAATTATTCCAATAAAATAGTATAGTAAAAAGAAATCACTTTGTCAGAAATTAGGATATCCCAGGTGGCATTCGAACCTACCACCTTCAGATTAGAAGTCCAACGCGCTATTCATTGCGTTACAGGGACACAACGAGCGGGGTTTTTTTTTATATATATGGTGTTGGACTATTATTTTTGTTTGTTACTATTTATTCGTTTTTAAATTTAATTAATGAATTAATACTTGAAAAAACTGTATTAACATCAAGTGTCATCCACTACAAGTTTAAAAAAATGTATTTGAACTTAAGGAATGAAAAGTATTTTATTAATGATTGAAAATTTGAGCAAGTTATATATATATAGCACTACCATGACGAAAAATCCTACCATTACTAAAGTTAGGTTTTACAAAATCTGAAACTTTTATTTGAAAGTATTGTATAACTTTCTCAGAAAAAAAATACTTTGCTTGGGCGAAAATGTTTTTTGCATGTAAAGTTTATGGTGTTAGAAGGTCTGGCAAAATGCAGATCTTGTTAAACAGGCTCGCGGATACATAACAGTTAAAATTTGCTTGCTCAGAGCGCTTACTATGGCTATCTTGAGTTTTTCCCGTGAGTTTAAAAAAATTGTTCAGAAGAGTATATATTTTTCTATTATAAAATAAAAACTTTTTTTTTTAAATACAAAAGTCAGAAAGTAAGTTGTGAGAACTGTCAACTCCATTTTCTAAGCGATTAATAACTGATATTGAACAAAATAAATTAATAAGTAGAAATAGCTTAGAAGTAGAGAAAAATGTTATATATTGAGGTCGCACTGCAAAGTAACAATAGGACTACTAGTGACGGATTTCATACTTTCGAAACTCGGTCAAGTGACGAGGATGACACCTGAGCTGGTATTCCCCCTCTCCAACTACACCACACCTCCTAAGTACCATCATTAGAAAATAGAAATACGACAGTTTTAACCCCTTAACTGGTTTGCCCGTACATTGTACGGGTTATCGAAAGCTGGCCGCAATCGGTTTGCAAGCACGCTGTACGAGCACTGATACTTTCTTCTTTCTATCTTTGATTCGCTCATATTTTAAATTCTTATAGTGATATTATTAGTGTTATATGCTTTTAAGACATGCAGTTTGTTAGCGAAATACTTTTCACCTGGGAATTTTCTTTGCGGTGAAGGTGGGAATTTTTTTTATTGAAGGCAGGAATTAGATTCTTGAAAATTTTTGATAAAGAACAAGGATTGGCAAGGCAATGTTCAATTTGTTGCTTGAGAAGAAATGAAAATGGGAAGATAATTTGAAAAGGCCGCTATTATCTCTGTCCCCATTGTAATGAAGTATCCAGCCTTACACCATATTTCAAACTGTGCGTTCATAAATATATGCACGCACAAAATCTTCAACCGTTTGAGAAAGAGGTACAAGCATGAATTTTTTTGCAAGTATGAGAGAAAATCTTTTAAGATATATGAAATATACTTCATAGCATGCGCAGTGTACTTATAAAAAGCAAACATTTTGGAGGCTTTGTGTGTGTGTTCCACAATTATTAAATAAAAAAAAAGTGTAAAAACTTTAAAATTGAACGTTAAAATAAAATTCTTCCATTTTTGCATTTTGGTATAAGTATTATTATATACAATAAAAAAAATGTGCCGTTATTTTGTACATTTTGGGCAAAAAAAATTGACCGCTTAATGGGTTGATGTGCATCGAGCTTAGAAGTAGTGACACACGCTTAAGTCAAATGGATTTATTAAGGAACTGGATCAATCTAAAACTTTTCAAATTGAGAGAACGATAGGATTACAAATATTATAAATCGACGTTTCTACAATTTTTAAAGAAGTATAGAAGTCTGGAAAAATTATAATTTAGTTGTCTAGCCGAGGTTCAAAATTGCGTCTACTTCTCCCGCAGTTCTCTTTGTCCAGATTTACAGAATAATAACTTAAATTAATTATTTCAGCTGTTGCTAACTTTCCTACAAACAAATCAAAACATCTGTTATAAAATGTAACTTATAAGGAAGAGAGAGAGAGAGGTTTGGATTTATTATAAACCTCTTTTATTCCATTTTTTTTTCCTTCACCAGTTAGCTTAATTGGGATTTGAATGTTAAGTCTTACGTTAGAAAATGTTTTTTACATACCCAAACTATTTATTTTTAACTTGCAAATTATTACAATTTTATAAGTACATTTAACAAACTTAACAATATATGGATTTAATAATAATACAAAAATTTAGTTCTGAGCTTAAAATATTTATATAAGAAGTTAAGTTAAAATGCTTCATTAAATTTAATATCAAATTTATTCAGTAACTATAGAAGCACAAGTGCCTAATGCAATCATTTCTCAATTTCCTTTGGGAAGTTTCATGTTATTCGAAGATTATCATAGAACTAAAAGAATGATTAAAGAACACTAGAAACATAAAATTATTGCGAATTAACTCCAACTCAAAACTGTTTGACTGTCCTACTCTCAACATTCAAAGATAGAAACCACATTATAAGGAAATAATCTGGTTGACTTGAGACACAAATATAATATTCTCACAATTGTCTCAACATTTGGAATATTTTTGCTACTTATTTTCAGACATTTCTCGGCTTCGTTATTATATATAAATGAAATTAACCAATCAAAAAGTCAAACAAAATTCATACTAAGCTTCCACTGAATTTTCGATAAATCACACGCACACACACAATCCACCCATTTTTTTTGAAAATATTCATCGTTATGATATGTTTTTAAAAATTCATGCAACACTTATGAAAGCAGGCGAAAGCACATACCTTACGTTTTACATACTAGGTACGTAACTCTAAATAATTTATTTAAGTTACAAATTAACAAGACACCTCATTTTAAGATTAGTGAGACTGATCCTTTATGATTACTCTAATTTAAGCAGAAACAAACAAACAAAAAAAACTACTAGAAACGTCATACTACTGTGTGAATTTTATTACTTATAAAATACTAGAATCCAACAAACATTTTCCTTATGTATATTGATTCTCATAGAGCCTTAATAAAAACAGAAATAAATAAAATAAAAAGCAATAGCTTCAATTTTACAAAAAATAACATTTTCCTCGCATCGAAAATATTTCAAAATATTAATTTAAATCATACGTTAAATAAAAATGTTCACACATCTTCATACCCGTTTTTTTTTAAAAAAAAAGAAAAGAAATCTGTTTTTGAAAACTGAGACAACTTCTTCAAGAGAACTAGCTCACCTGAAGAACTCACCTAAAAACCGATATTCCACTTAAAATCTTTTAAACATTGATCCACGGCGGAATTTCTTTCTTAACCCAAAAGATTTTTTAATCAAAAATCCTTTTATTCAAAAAAAAAAAAAAAAAAAAAACGTTAACGTGGAGGAAGGCAGAGAAGGGCTTTTTGCCAAAGAACCATCTTTTTTAATGGGAAAACATTTCCATTTTGAGTGAAAATAATGATTTTCTTTTCCGCGAGGAGAATCTAAATTTAGCGTAAGAAAGAAAATGGACTCTGTCTCCTCACTCCACGCGATCTGCAATTCCGAGGAGGAATCGTGTTGCCTCTTTGTGTGTGAGTGCTTTTTCTTGAAATTTCTTTCTTTCTTTTTTTTTTATGAATATTTTTTAACATCTATTCAAGTGAGAAAATCGACCAACGGAGTCACTTCCCAGGAAGAAGACGTAGAAGAAATAAGATGAGTGAAAAAAGATAGTGGGAAAAAGAGAAAAACTGAAAAAAAAGAATATTTTTATTTTGTAGTAATATATAGAAATCTCAGGGAAATTTCATTTTTTTTAAAAATGTCAGTGTTATTATTTCTGAAAATTCAATTTTACATCTCGTTCTTTGAGGAAAGTTTTGAATCTATAAATAGAAATTTTAGACGACCCCTTTCTCTTTAATTTTGTACTGATTAGGAGAGAATTATTTTTTGAAAATTAAAATATCTTTTTCTATCTAAATAATATTTTTGTTGTAAATATTATTGCTATTATTTTTGCCGTTTTAAAATCTTCAGAATGAGTTTCGTATTTCTTGATTGAAGCTTTATTCTTTCTCCGTTCGATTTTTCATATTTAAATTATTGAGAAATAGTATAACTTTTCTCAGTCTTTTAATTTGATTTTTACTTTGCATATTAGTATTAACTTTTTTTAATCATATTCAATTCTTCATTTTAAAAAACCTAATTCTTATATTTACAGTAACAAATCATTTCTTATATATCATAACATATATGAAGGAATAGCTTAGCGCTGGCGGAAAAAAGAAAGAAAAACAGTTTTACATACGAAAAAGCCCGTGTAACGCCGGGCTAAAGGGAGGGACAAGATAACTGTCTGACAAGGAAAAGAAGTGGCAGAAATTTCGGAAAAGGGAATCTTAATGATATAAATTTAGAAACCACTCTCATCGTGCAAACACACACACTGAAGTCGAGAGGGAAAGAGGAAATTTCCATGTGGATCAAGTTATACTCTTGGAAATAGTCCGTGCAACTCCGGGCAAAATGGAAGAGAAACAGATCCGTTCGACGGAGCAAAGAGGTGGAAGAAATTTCGAAAAAGGGAATTTTAATGACATTAATATACAAATCACACACACGTCAGGAAGTACTCATGAAGAGAGGGAAGGGGAAAAATCCATGGGCAAAAATTTATACACTCGAAAAAGCCCATTCAACTTCGAGCTATGAGCTTATGTTTTTCTTAAAAATTGTATGATAAGAATAATTCCTAAGTATTATTGTTTCAAAGCAACAAAGGAAAAATTTCTTAATTTTTTTTTCGTATTTTAGAGCAATAGCACAATTCTCAAAGATAATTATTTTCACAAAACAATAATAGAATAAAAAGTAAGAATATTTCAAAACTTAATACATTGGGAAATAGCAGGAAAGAAATCTTTTTATGTTGTTATTAGCCTCATTTTATTATAATTGAAATTTTTAAAATTGCAATTAGCCTTGATTATATAGCCTTATTGTAGAAATTCTCGATTTTTGTCGATTGAACTTTGTAATTAGTCTTCCAGAAACAGAGATTCTTCTAGAGTAATTAATAAATAACAGGTTTAAAAATGTGGGAAGTTTGGTTTTGTTTTGATTGGTCTTTAACATATTTTCATTTATTTATTATTTTTCTTCTGTGCTATTTCTTTTAGCACACTCCATAATTGTTTATTAAAAATTCCCAGTTGTAGAAGTGAACTGATTTGACCTACAGTGGTGTTTGTAGGTACAATTGTCAGGATATATTTACATCTAGAACTATACTTATTCCTTTGGTGGAAATAACACCATCCACCACGGTATCTGGTACGAATTCAATTTGAGAATTCAGGCGAATTTAACCCCTTAAACGGTCCATTATTTTACCCAAAATGTTCCAAAAGAGGGCACAATTTTTAGTGCATATCTCAGAATAAATCTTAACAGAATGCAAAAATATGAAGAAATTTATTTTAATTTTCAATTTTAATGTTTTCACACTATTTTTGCTTTTTATACATACTCTCTGCATGCTATGTGAAGAATGTTTCTTACATTCAAAAAGAATTTCTCTCAAAAATTACAAAAAAAATTTATGTTCGCTCTTTTACAAACTGTTAAGGATTTTGCGTGTGTGTACACATATATATATATACACACACAACTTGAAGCATGGTGTAATACTAAGTCCTACATTGCAATGGAGATAGAGATAATACCTGCCTTTTTGGATTATTTTTCCATGTTTATTCCTTCTCAAGTTACAAATTGCACATTGCCTTGCCAATCCTTGTTCTTTATCGAATATTGTCGAGAATTTAAATTCCTACCTTCAATGAAAAAATCCGCCTTCCCCATACAAAAGATTCCAGATGAAAAGTATTTTTTACCAAACTATATCGCTTAAAAACATTATCACTAATAGTCTTACAAGAAGAATTAAAAATATGGGCATATCAAAGATAGAAAGAAGAGAGAGAGAAAACCAGTGCCCGTACAATGTACGGGCAAACCGATTGTGCCCAACTTTCAGTAGCCCGTATGATGCTCGGACAAACCAGTTAAGGGGTTAAGTTGGGCGACAATTTTGTCTAATTTTCCAATTTCTAATTGCAATTTTTTTGACAATTTCTGTAAAGTTGTTTTTCTATCTTACCATTTACCTGAAGCTAAATTAAATTACACCTCCCACACTAAGAGTTTGTATAAAAATCATTCAGGTAAAAAAAACCTAATTTGTTCTTATTCCATTTGGCGGGGATGTTTTACTTATTAAAAACTTTGGAGAGCTACTTCAACTAATTAAAAAATGTCATGAGATTTCATTAATTTTCATTACGCTTTTTTATTTCCTGATATAGGAAGACCAATGAATGGTAATTGAATGAAAAATACTAGAAATTTTTTTAAAGATATTCCGAAAACAATTATTCCCGCTTCTATAAGTACTGAGAGAAAGAAAAAGTACAGAAAAAATGGTGTTAGTTTCAAATGAAAGATAAAGCAGATATACGCTGACGTTCCAAATTAAGAGAATCTTTAAATTTTGTTGGTTATCTCTAGAACTAGAGGGCAGATTGTAACGAAATTTGGTATGTATATAGGGTTTATTAACGCAAAAATTAAATAGATAAATAACCATTGAGCAATTATAACATGGTTAGCACATGCTTGAGCGCAACACTCATCGGAGTCGGAAAGAATGAAACAGCAGTAGCAGAATACAACAAAACTTAATGTTGTGATTTTATACTGGAAATAAGAGACTTTATGAGCTTCTGCGGCAATTAACACCACTCATTCAGCAACTCTGTTTTCAGGCCTTGGATGGTTCTCCAAGGGGGGTTTCGAGTCGCAATTCCCTTCCCCAGAGGGTCCCAGGTATGCTCTACAGAGATGAGGTCTGGAGATCTAACTGGCCATTCCATTCGGCGAATATCTTCACTTCCCAGAAATTTGCCGTCCAGATGAGCTCTATGTGCATCGCGTTGTCACCCATTAAAATAAGAGTAGGACCAACCGCATAAGTGAAAAGGTAAACATAGAGCTTAAGATCTCATTCCTATACTTTACAGCAGTTACAGCGCGTCTTTCAAAGATATAGAGGTGTATGCGGCCATCCAACCTAAAGCCTGCTTAGATCATCAAGCCTCCTCTGTTGTAATGGTCGATTTCTTGAACATTGAAGGGCAGGTAGCGGGTCCCTGGTTCTCTCCTTATGTTTTTTCACCGTACTCATAAAATTTCCTTATTTTCAGCTTAAAATCACAATGTGAGTCCTGTATATCTGAAAGAGGTAACCATACCCCTCGTTAATTATTTTTTGTTGTTGTTCTATTCTGCAACTGTTGTTTCATTCTTTACGACTCCGATGAGTGTTACGCAAAAAATTCCTAGCACAAATTCTTCTATCTTGAATTGATTATTCTCTTTAAAAAATGCTTTACCAAAATTTCAATAGTAATAGGATAAATATAAAGATATTATTAATTTATTATTATTATTATTATTATTATTATTTGCTTTTTTAACCCTTTATAAGGCAGTGGTAAATATATTTAGCACCAACAACATTGATTTTTAAACATGGATGGGAAACTATTTTTCCACCCGTGATGTGTCCTGTTAGTATTTCGGCTAGCACAACTGATTTCTGGATTTTGACCTCTTAGTGTCGCTGGCGTGTATACATGTCCTGCTGAGAGGACGTTATAGCCCCGGACGTGTATAATCGTCCTTTCAAAGGAGGACTTTTTGTACAGTGCTGCTCTGCTTAAAACTAGTCCCACGGGTTTGGTATCCAATAACTTAACATTGACAATGCTTCTTAATTTTACTTATGTCGGAGTAGAAGCGGAGAAGGAATTTGAAAAGGTTTGTTCCGGGAACGATAAAATTCATAGCTAAGTAGTTTTTCTTGGTTTTTTTCGTTTGAGTATGCTCTTTTCTATTTTTCATTTGCTGTCATTTTTGCTTACCGTGTGTAATAGGAGATTTTTAATTTTTTTGTACGAATGCACTGAATGTGACACCGCGGTTTCTTTGTTCAACCATATTTTAGGATATATCACAGAACAGATAAAAAGAGTTATATAATTTACTTTTTATTATATTCTAACTCTAGAGGTTAATTTTTTTTTTATTTTCATTCATTGTCTTATCCTATTTTTTTCTTTTTTTTTAAATGGAAGTAAATAGTTTTAGGTGGAAAAACACACCTTTTCTTTTCCCTCAATAAACCGCGTAATAACGTGCGCCTGTGGGAAAAACGGAGGAACTAGGGGTTGGATTTCGTAACTTTTCCTCTGCAATTAAGGGGTTAAAGTCGTAAACGCAAAGGACGACTTGTAAGTTACCTGAGCAACAAGAAAACTGCTCCTAAACGATTGACTTAAGTTGGTGGTCATATGCCAATTTTACAAGCAAAACATAGAGACGTTGCCATTTGTACTCTACTAAAACACACGAGAACACGGTATGTTTGTATAACTTACAATGCCCCTCTATGTTGATGCCTGTTTTCTGAAATTTCGTGGAAAGCAATATGTATAAATTCTTTTTAAAAATTTGAATATAAAATATATCTAATTTATAATGTCTTTCTCTCTCTCTCTCTCTCTCTCTCATAGATTTTAATTTGTGAAAATTATATTTAATAAATATCACGTAAGGTGATAAAATGGGAAAAATGTAAAGCGTAAGATGTCCTACATTTTAATAGCTCCCCGTGGGTGGTGGGAAACATACTTCCCATAGAAAAAAGATCTTAAAAATCAAATTAATTTCAAGTATTAATGAGTTTTCTTTTATAAATCAATCTTAATTCCAAAATATTTTAACAATATCAGAAGCACACAAGTAATTTTAAAAAAATTAAGTCAATTCCTACTTAGATCAACAAAGAAAATTTTTATTTTAGTTACTTTTTATTAAATAGTTAAATTAACATAAAAACGTATATACATATGACAGATTCACAATAATAAATGGCAAAATAAAAAAGCGATTTTCCTTGCAATTTTCCATTTTCCTTTCTACATAGAGTGTTTTTTTTTTTTATTGAATTTAATTATAAAATCTCCGTGCACCACAAAGTATCACATGAGGCTTACAAAAGTTAGTATAAATACATATTACAAAGAAAAGGGGAAAAATTAAAGTCATGAAAAATTGCAATTATATATATATTTACTATAAATTTACAGAACTTTTCAAAAGCACTTATGGTGGAAATAAGTTGGTGAAGATTTGGAGGCCAATTTATATTAAGTCTCTTGAAAGCCTGTCTTAGACTTTCAGGGACTGTATATGATGTTGGACTATTTTTTGTTTGTTTGTTACTATTTATTCATTAATTAAATTTAATTATTTCAATAAAATAGTACAGTAAAAAAAATCACATTCTCAGAAATTAGGCCATCCCAGGTGGGATTGGAACCCACGATCTTTGGATTAGAAGTCCAACACGCTATCCATTACGTTACAGGAATACAACGAGCAGAGAGAGTTTTCCTTTTTATATATGGTGTTGGACTACTTATTTTTGTTTATTACTATTTATTCATTTTTAATTTAACTAATGAATTAATATTTGAAAAAAGTGTATTAACATTAAGTGCCCTCCACTAGATGTCTAAAAAATGTATTTGAACTTGAGTGGAGGACTAGAAATATATATATACACTATATATATACACACACTATATATATATACTATATATACATACAATATATATATACTATATATATACTATATATACTATATATATATACATACTATATATATATACTATATATACTATATATATATACATACTATATATATATACTATATATATACATACTATATATATATATATCGAATTTTAAATTGTTAATAAAATACTTTCTTGTCCTCCACTCAAGTTCAAATACATTTTTTAAACATGTAGTGGATGGCACTTAATGTTAATACAGCTTTTTAAGTTGTTTTACAGTTTAGGTTCTAACTATCTGTGTATTTTTATGTTTTTTATGTTTTGGATTATATATATATATATATATATATATATATATGTGGCATGCAGCCAAAGCCAAGCAGTCTTCGCGGCAGGCGCAGCAAACCAAAACTAAAACTTTTGGATATTAGAGCAGAGAATTAGAGAGAGAAAGAAGAACGCGAGAGGTGCGCGAGCAGGCGTTACCTTCTGAATATCATCGTCAAACTTATCTGTAAAAACTACCTTTTTAATTAATTTTTGTTTAATGTTAAAATAAAATAGAAGAAAGACCAACGTCTTGGACCCCCTTGTTGTCTCCCACAAATTATGGGGGCTCGGCCGCGATCGACAAAATTTCGATTTTGAACCAAAGTCTGGACAATGAACAACAGCGTCCGTGAAGGAGACGCTCCGCCATTTTTCGGAAACTTCGTTCAACCTGTGTAGAGGTTGGATTTTTCAACTTCATTCCGCCTGTGTAGAGGTCGGAACAAATAACAAAATAACCTGTGTAGAGGTATTTTGCAACGAACCATCGACAAATATTCCGCCTGTGTAGAGGTTGGAAAACCCATCGACGAAAATCCCGCCTGTGTAGAGGTTGGAACTAACTCAGTGTGAATAATCCGCCTGTGTAGAGGCCGGAACTACAATTTCAACTATATTACCTGCGAAGAAGTGAAATCAGTGGAATCAACGTTTTCATTGGATACATCGTACGTGCGAGCAACAAGGGATAAAAAAAAAAAAAAAAAAAAAAAAAAGGTAGGATCTTTCCATTTCTAAAATGTATAAAAACGCTCTTAAAGAGGATCTCAAAAGAGTTGTTGAGAAACTAGACGGTACTGTCGAAAGTACTGACACTATAGTTAAACTAAAGACTAAAATTGAGAACAGTAGTACATTTGAAAGTGATCCAGATTTCGTTAAAACTTTAATTCAAAACTGTATAGATGAGAGAGTATCGCAAAACGAAAGAGAGGTAACTTCAGAACAAAAAATTGAGCTCGCGAAACTTCAGTTGGCAAAATTAGAAAAAGAAATCGAACTTCAATTAGCTAAAAATAAAGCATTAAGTTTAAATCCTGCAGCTAAAGTCGAAGAAAAACAGTTCGAAACTAACATAGAAAATATGATAAAAAGTATAAAAACTTTATCTCTTCCTGTTCCCACCAGATCTGAAAATTTTAATCTGTTCTTCCAATCATTAGAACGCGCATTTTTAACCAAGAAAATAAATGACGAATATAAATCTGAAATTTTAATAAATCTTCTGGGCGAAAGAGCTCATAACGTCTTACTGTATATTAAAGAAGAGGAATTAAATGACTATGAAAAACTAAAATCTATAGTACTCAGAGAATTCAATTAACCCCTCGCGAGTGTTTAAACTCATTTAAAAATGCTGTAAAATCATCAGGCGAGACATACATCCAATTTGCTGCAAGATTGACGGCAAACTTCCAATATTATTGTTCGTTAAGAAAAGTTAATTCCTTTGAATCTCTATGTGATCTTATAATTTCTGATAAATTATTTGAAACTTTAAATAAGGAAACTGCAACTCATATTGGCATTCGAGAAGCAGAAGATTGGTTTAGGCCTATTGATTTAGCTAAAGAGTGTGATATTTATATTTCATCTAGAAGCGGATCACGTAAAGAAATTCCTATTACTTATGGATATACCCAAGACCCCTTTAAAAATAGATCACAAAACTTTAAACCAAAGATTAAAGAGAACTATCCCCAATATCTTGAAAGAGAAAATAAAAATTGCTTTATATGCGGTGATTCATCTCATTGCGCAAGAGACTGTGAGAAGCGTTTTAAACCTAAAGAATCTAATGACCACATCCATAATAGAATAAATGTGAATACTTTGAAAGTCGAGAGCGAAAAACAAAATAGCGAAGAATGCGCAAATCTTCAATACTTAAACATTTTTGTGGAAAATCAGCCCGTAACAGCATTGATTGATTCAGGTTGCCAGATCCCAGTTTTAAATTCCTCACTAATTAGAGTGCAAACACCTTCCGAAGAGATCATAACATTAAGCTCATGTTTTGGCGAAAAGCGAATGGTAGAAGTTAAACCCATAAATATTTCTCTTAATCAACAGTCTCCTAGCCTAAGTGTGCGAACGGCGATATCACCGACCTTGACCGAAGAATTTATTATACATCCCAGTGTATATTCTGAAATAGAGAAACTAGGCCACGCAAAGAGCGATGTTTTATTGAGTGAAAGTGGATCCTCTTTGAGTGCAGATTTGGGTGTTCAGTTTAATTCAAGTGTTTCTTTTCCAAATGTTTCTGTTTCAAATGTGATAAAAAACTGTAGTTATGATTTGCCATATGTTAAGAACTTTAATACTGGAAATGATTCGAGTTCTCTAATTAAGGATTATAAATGTAATAAAATTAAGATTACTAAGTTAAAATTGAGTATTGTAAGAGAAAAATGTTCTGATATAGTATTGTGTAAGAAAGCCAATGGTGCCATGAAAACGAGTTCCGTGGAATTTATCTTCCGCTCACCTAACCCTTCACCTATGAATAGTAAATATCGTCGGTTTGTGTTGCTCCGGAAAATTTTTGAGCCTTGGCAGTGGAAACGAAGGAAAAAGAGAAATCGTTTTGAACAGACGTCCAGAACTCTACAGAGGAAAATATCGATGCGTTCAACCAAAGATCAACTTGTTAAAAAAGTCATTCTTATGCCTGTGAAACACAATGTTTTCCTGTGGAACCTTCCGGATGTCGAAGAGGTGCCTTCACATGATGGAGAAACTGTCTAGTTCAGAAAAATTATATGTTTAATCTCTATATATTTGTCGTATAGTCCTTGTCTGTTCCGTTTTTTTGTATGTTTCAGATTCTCCTCTGGTCTCCATGGAAATACCGCTGCGGACAGCGTACGGTCAGAATGGCCGTTGTGGCATGCAGCCAAAGCCAAGCAGTCTTCGCGCGCAGGCGCAGCAAACCAAAACTAAAACTTTTTGGATATTAGAGCAGAGAATTAGAGAGAGAAAGAAGAACGCGAGAGGTGCGCGAGCAGGCGTTACCTTCTGAATATCATCGTCAAACTTATCTGTAAAAACTACCTTTTTTTAATTAATTTTTGTTTAATGTTAAAATAAAATAGAAGAAAGACCAACGTCTTGGACCCCTTGTTGTCTCCCACATATATATATATATATATACATATATATATATACACACACGCACATATATACATATATATATATACACACGCACATATATACACACACACACATATATATATATATATATATACATATAGGGAGAGTATGAAGTAATACTAGGAATTGAAAAAAGGCCCTTATAAGTAGTTAAATATAGAGGGTTTAGGCGCATTTTTATGATGCGTTATTTAACAGGTATATGAAAGAGCGTTTCAGTGCGGAATGCTTTAATGCAGAAGTACGACCCGAATCTTATTTTTACACCCCTAATGGAGTCGTTAAGATTAAGCCTTATTTACGAGCATTTACTAATTCTGAAATTACTCCAACAGCATAACCCATCCCTAGCGACCCAAATTGATTAAAAACTAACGGGCAATTACAGTTACCGAGGATCCTCAACAGAGCTTTTGTTCGACGTCCCGCTCCATTTGGCTTAACCCTCACTATTCCAGCCTTGCCCCAGTTCGGTACCAGACAATTCTTTTTATCGTACTACCTTGACAGAAACCTTCCCCTCTTTCTCCAGCTCTCTGGAGTCAGCACTTTGCTCTTCCCCTGTTTGGTATCTCTCTTCCATCTACTTGAGTCCCCAGCACTGTGATAAAATTGAGTTTCGCTGACAGAAATAAAGTGGATTTCCTCTCTCTCTCTTCCAGATAAATGATCTTGGGTGATTTATTCTTCCGACCAATCTCGGCGGTTGTCACAGCGAGTTAATGAGTGAGGTAGGTGAGCAGCGTATGGGGTAGGGCAACTTTTGTTTCATTCCATTATCATCGAACTAAAAGTTCCTTGTGTCATTTGTCCGTTCGGATAAGATAAAAAAGAATTCGGTGAGTGTTTACCTAATTGATCGGAAACTTCAACCCTCTCTCTGTAGCCCTGTTAGAGATTTCTGATATCGGAAACTTTAAATACTCGTTAAATTGCGATAGGTAATACAGAGGTAAAAAGCATGTAAATTTGTGTGTGAACCGTTTCTTTATACTGATTGAATTCATATATAATATTTTTCTACAAACATCAGAAAAAGTATTATTTTAATCAGGGTGTCGAGTAATGATTGTGGCAATAAATCTCATTCTACAAAACGTATAGATTTTAATACTTAACCGTTTAATTTTCTTGCCTAAAATGTTTTTTTTTATAAAAAAAGGCACATATGTTTCAATTCCATATAACTAAGCATAATACTTAAAAGAATTTTAAAAAAATATTTTAATTTTCAAAGTTTTCATGCTATTTTTTATTTTATAATGGTAGAGCATAAAAATCCCTATATTTTTCTCTTTTATAAGTCCACGTAGCATGTTATGAAGGATGTTTCACATATCTTGAAAAAATTTCTCTCTCAGATTTGGAAAAAAAATTTCATGTTCGTACCTCTTTTTCAAACGGTTGAGGATTTTGTGTGTGTGTGCATATATACACAAACAAAATTTGAAACATGGTATACATGTAAAATACAAATATTTCTTTTGGATCATCCTTCCATTTTCATGCAACAAACAGCACATTGTGTTTCTTATCCCTGATCCTTGTTGAAATTTTCAAGAATATAAATTCCTGGCTTCAAAGGAAAATTTATTTCCTCCATCACCACAAATAAATAAATAAATAAAAAATCCCGGATTAGAATCATTTTAGAACTATGGACAAAATGTATCTCTTAAAAACATTAGCAATAATGATATCATTATAAGAATTAAAGATATTTGCAAATAAAAAAACTTAAAGATGATTATATATGTGCCCGTACATCGTACAGGCAAAGAGGTAGTGGACAGCATTCGGTAGCCCGTACGGTGTACGGACCAGTAGCATAATGGAGAACATTTGGGCGCCCCTGCAAAGTCAGGTTTTGTGTGTGTGTGTGTGTGTGTGTGTGGGCCCCAAGATAAATTTTACAAAGGGTATTTGGCGGCAATCAGGCTTTGGCGCCAGTACGCCACTGGTACGGACAAACCGGTTAAGGGGTTAATAACTAGAGAATCCCAGGAGGGAAATTACGGTGTGCAATGGCTCTTCCTAGAACATTCCAAACATGTTCTACGGATTAAGATACGAAGACTTCAAAGGCCAATTCTATGAGCTAATATAATGCGTGTTCAATTGAAGCTCAAAGTCTTCGCGTTCCCATAGTGTGGAAGTTCGGAGAGTAAGATGCCAGCTCAGGTGTCATCCTTATCACTCGACCGAAGTTTAAAATTATGGAGTTCGTCACCAACAACTGTTCTTCGTTATGCTTTATATAGAAAGTGACGCCAGTAAAAATATTATATACAGTCGAATCTCCATATTACGAACCTCTATATCGCGAATTTTTCCATATTGCGAACTTTTTCCTGGAACGAAGAACATTTCACGATTTTCTTCGTAAAATAACCTCCCAGTAACGAAGTGCGTTTTCTATACAACGAATTTTTTCTTTAGTGATTCCATTTTTTTTTACTCCCTATTTTAAAAGTATTTCTGGACATTTCAAGTTGTTCTGTCTTTTAACACATTTTATGGTGGTCATAAATCTTGAACTGGTTTTATTAGGTGCTATGTGTCACCGAGAGCAATAGAATTCTGGGCATTTCATCCAAGAAGTGCAACATTTAACCCCCATTAGCCAGTTCCCTGGAAACACCTTCGATATCTCCTTTCACCCACAGTGGAGTTGTCTCGTGTCCCCATATTCTTGTACTAGTCTCAATTCATTTGTAGTGTTAATCAGTCGAGCTGGTAACTTCGCTTCTTGTAGATCGAAAATGACAAAACTTAGTGTGTTTCAGCATCAAAGAAAAAAATTTAATTCTTCAGCAAGTGGATAAAGACGTCAAGAAACTTTCCTTGCAGTTTTTCTTTCCTTTTTTTTTGACAGATAAGATATATGAAATAAATACATATTAATTTACAAAAAAGAGTGAATAATTACTTTTTTTAATACATAGTGTTTATGAATTTAAAATTTGTTTTATGTGGTTTACAAAGAAAACTGAAAGACGAACCTCTATATAACGAACTTTTTTTTCGGAATTTAGTGACTTCGTTGTATGGAGGTCTGACTGTATATATATATATATATATATATATAATGTAAGGAAAATTAAATTAGATTAAAAATTAAATTCCCTATCTAGCACTTGATTCATCTTTCTCAGTTCTCATCTTCAAGTATCAAACTAATCACCCATTTATTTCTTCCGAGCATATGGCCTAGCCAATAAACATGTCTAATTCCAGATCGTTAGATTTAATAGTCAACATATGTCAGCATTAACTTTCAAGTACCACCATAAAATCCGCGATACTCACCACATGTGTGTTTCAAGTATATCCATTTAACCGAAAGCACCGTGGCGTGCTTTTTTACTCCCTGCTCTTAGCGTCAGAACAGATGTAGAAATGATTGAATAAAGATTGTCCCTTTTTCTAACTTTTAATTTGATTCTGTCTTCAAAATCATGACAGAATTAAAGCCGGCAGGATCTTATTTGCCAGTAAATTTCAAATATTAACGTAAAAAACTAATCTTTTTTATAAAATAATTTTAAGATAAAAACTAACTCCAGCGACCATAATAGCTGATATGGAGAATTTTATGGAATTTCGACGGAGCTCTACCTCTTTGCTGAAGACGTCAGGTTGCCGGAATTAAAAGGAATACTGCTCTATGGTACGAAAAAAAAAACCGCGTTGGAAATCCTAGGAAGAACACCGCTCTTAACACCGAGAAGAATGCAGTGTTTACCGCCGAACGATATTCTGGCTTGGCTGAAGAGGCCATCCAGTTTACCGTGAATGGAAGAAACATTCTAATGGAGAAAAAAAAGAAGAGAAGCGGGAATCCCCTATTCCCCCATGATGAAAGACGTCGCTCCCTTCCGCCAGAAAAATAAAAGGAAAAAATCTTCTTCGCCGGAAAGTCTGCACGGTAATATTGTGAATTTGACCACCATATAATAATAGTGAAGTATCAACACGGAAAGAAAAATAAATAAAATTTTACTAGAGAAATAAAGTGACAACGGCATCTGGATTACCGTTCACCAAGGGTTTCTGCCGCTGCGAAGTGGAGGTCAATTAGATTATATATTTCCAATTTTAGTAACATTGAAGTAATTGAGTTTTGATGAACAGAACTTTGCGAAAAAGAATAATATATGATACGATATGACAGGGGTGACGAACCTTTTTGGATCAACGTGCCATTTTTTCTTTAAGAAATGTTTAAGGAGGTATAGACGTGCCCTCAAATAATTTTGACTTTTGATTATTAAGAAAATAATAAAACTAAATACTAGCAACTCAAAACTTTTTAATGACAACTAAAATATACATTTTGCCCTCTATAATAGTAAATGTTTTACTAATACGTGTAATTCAAATTAAAGTAACATTAGTGTTAATTAATTCTCTTGTGGTAGACAAGATGACAAATAACTTGTGTTAGGATTGCAAGATCTCACTTTTACCAGAGTGCAAGCTGAATTGGAGTGATCTTCCAAACGGTTTCTAAGTGAGACTTTAATGTTATTCATCTCTGAAAATATTGACTCACAGGATTTAATTGATTGATTGAATGTTAACGTCGCGCTGTTCAGCTATACGAGGGCTTTTGGCGACGGACCACGTAGTTTTGAACCATGACTCATAGGAATAGGTAGATTAAAATATGATTATAATAGCATGAACCAGTTTTTTTCAAACAGCTAAACGTATTTGGAATCAAATTTTATGGTTCCAAAATTCCATTACTAGCATTTTTACTTATATTGCTTATTAATCTTTCTGTTTTAATCAATTCCAACTTTTTCCTTGTTTGAATAAATTTTGAATTCATATTGAACTAGACTGATAATCAATCAGTGGCATTTAAAATTTTTCAATTTACAACTAGTAGAATTGGGACAAATTCAGTTTATTAAATGAAGTCACATCAAGGTACATAAAAAACTTGAGCGTTTCCGATAATTTTTTGAACTGAGAAAATCTCGCTGAAAACTGCGACCGATCACTCACGAGGCTCGTAATATTGAACTTTGTTATTTTGAATTAAAATGCAAACCGTTTTGTTCGGTGGCGTGCCCAAAAGTATGGTGCCGCGTGCCATGGGTTCGCCATCCCTGCGATATGATATTTAATTTTTATAATATAGTTGTGTTAAATGAGATATTTTCTTTATATTTTAATTGAGAAAACAAAGTATATAGGTTTTCTCATACAAAATTTTGAGAAATTTTAATATACTTCTCATAGTTTTATCATAAGATGTCGAATGAGTTAACAGTTATGATAGAAATTGGTGTTTTAAAGTCGAAAGATATAAATTAAGTTTGTAGAGAAATGACCAATGTGTACCAATACTAATGATATTGCTTTTTATAAGAAACAAAAGTAAAGTCACGTGTATTTTTTTTCTCCACTGAATTTAATTTTGTTTTGTTAATTATTTTATTCAGCAGTAATCTTATTGCATGTCAGTTAATTTTTTTTATTTTAAAATTGTGTGTTTTGATATACCGGCCGTATATCAAGATTCACTATTTCTTAAAATTTTCCTTATCTAAAATTAAAATTAATTTAATAACTTGAAGTTTAATTTTGGATATTATACAGTGGATAAGGGAGAATACAATCATTATAATTTTATATATGTCTCGAAATATTAAAAGGACAAACTTGTTTAGTTTGATATGTACACCTCTCATTGTTTCTTATCAGCATCCCTGAACATCTGTGAGTTGATCACGCAGATTTCTCAGAGAGATGTGCTCAAAATTTAAGTAATGTGATACAGTTTATATTAGTGAATGTGTGATGTAAGAGAAACTCAAGAAATTTTGTCTTTGAAACGAATTTTTAGAAGGTTACGGAAAGATTCGAAATATTGTATGCGATATTGTTAATTTACAGTGAATATTGAGAAAATTTTCATAAATACTAAAAATGATTATTGAAGTGAGTCCCCTTTTCCGACTCAAAATTAATAAAAAAGAGCTCTTATATTCTTATATTCCCCCCTATATTCTTATAATTTTTATATTTTATAACGCATATAAAATAAAATATTGTTTATTGTGTTGAATAGTGCATAGAAGTTGTGTCTTATACACCGTTTTCATATTATTAATAAGTTCATTTTATTAGAGTCTATATTTTTTTTTATCTTTTTAAAAAATGTATTTCATAGATGCAAAATGTGTGTAACAATGTAAGGTATTACTACGATGGCGCCAGAGTAGATTTTTATACAAAATTATTACTTTAACATTTGTATGATATCATATATTTTTATATTTACTATCTTATTGTTTGATATATATTATTTTCCAATATAATTTTTTTTGAAAACAATATCTACTAGCTATAATACGAATCTATTATTATGAAGGAATAGGAGGAAACGCGAGCTCTTATTCTAGATGTCGAATAGATTTGAACAAGCTAATCTTCAATTATATGTATGGAAATTAATTTTTATCAATTAATATGTTGGAAGTGTCCTTACTGTGTTTGTTGTTATAGTTTCGTTTATTGTATTGCATTTTGATTTTAGTATTCCTATTGCTTAAATATTTCTACTGTGTGTAATATGTCTTTCTAAATCATGTTATGTATTGTTTTGTGTTTTTTGAGAATTGATTAAGTTTGTAAAGAGAGAAAAAATCACGCCATGACTCCCTTTTAAAATTGGGGGCAAATGTAAGGATAATTAAATTAGATTAAAAATTAAATTCCCTATCTAGCACTTGACTCATCTTTCTCTGTTCACATCTTCAAGTATCAAACTAATCCCCATTTATTTCTTCCGAACATATGGCTTAGCCAATAAACATGTCTAATTCCAGATCGTTAGATTTAATAGTCAACATATGTCAGCATTAACTTTCAAATACCCTCTTCAAATCCGCGATACTTACCACATGTTTTTCTAGTGTTATCCATTTTAACCGATAATCGTGGCGTGCTTTTTTACTCCCTGATCTTTACGTCAGAACAGATGTAGAAATGATTGAATAAAGATCGTCCCTTTTTCTAACTTTTAATCTGATTCTGTCTTCAAAATCATGACATACATATATACAAATTTCAACAGTCGAACCTCCATATTATGAGCCTCTATATTGCGAATTTTTTATATAGCGAACTTTTTCCTGCAATCAAGAACATTTTCCGATTTTTTTCGTAAAATAACCTCCCAATAGTGAAGTCCGTTTTCTATATAACTAACTTTTTCTCTTGTGATTCAAGTTTTTTCTCCCTATTTTAAGGTATCCGACTACGTTCAGAACCGTGATTTTAAAAAAGCGCATGAATGGATAATTTTCATAATATTCAGTGTCACTTAGATTAGAATACATGTATAAAATTGTTTTAAGGACATTTTGACAAAAAAAATTATTTAAATACAACATTTCGGCAAAAAATTAACTTAGAATAACCATTTTCCAACATGTTCTCCTTTTGTGAAAAATACTTTTATTATAATAATATTTTGCTTGTATATAGCTCAGACCTCTGTACAGAGGCTCAACTATGAGATTTGAAAAATTCCCATTATTTTCAAAGTTACAACCAGTTGAAATAATTATCGGCGTTTTTTTTCTTAAAATTTCTCCCCTCTGTTGTCGTAAAACATAGATAAACCCACTTCTAAGTTATATATTTAAAAAAATTCTTGTTGAGCCTCTGCACAGAGGTCTGAGCTATATACAGGAAAAATATTATTATAATAGAAGCATTTTTCACAAAAGGAGAATATTTTGAAAATGGGTCATTATATGTTCATTTTTTGTCAAAGTATTGTACTTAAATAATTTTTTATTGTAATACTATTCTTAAAACAATTTTATATACATTTCCTAATCTAAGTGACTCTAAATATCATAAATATTATCCATTTATACGCTTTTGCAAAATCACGGTTCCGAACGTAGTCGGATACCTTAAAAGTAATTATGGACATTTCAACTTATTCTCTCTTTTAACACTTTTTATGGTGGTCATAAATCTTGAACTGGTTTTATTAGGAGCCTAACTCGCCGAGAGTAATTATAATTCTGGGCGTTGCAACTCTCTTTGTCCAGTTCACTAGAAACATTTTCGATTAAATCTCAAAGCATTTTTTCAAACAAAAAACCTCAAACAGAATTTTAACAGATTTTATGAGTAATTAAATTTTTAAGGACGCATGTGGAAGGATTGGAATTTCTAGTTATAAAATAATGTGTGTGCTTAAAATTACTTGTGTATCTTAAATTAGAAAATATCCTTAAAATTTTCGTTAATTTTATTATAGAATTATTTTCTCAATGTTGAAAATACAGTGTATTTCCTCGACGATCTTTTTCTTGTTTTCCTTGCAGTTTTCTTTTTTTGACAGGTAATATATATATAAAATAAATAGATATTAATTTACAAAAAGGTGCGAATAATTAACTTTTTTCGATATGTAGTGTTTATGAATTTAAAACTTGTTTTATGTGGTTTATAAGATACGTTGAAAGAGGAACCTCTATTTAACGAATTTTCCATATAATGAACTTTTTCCGGGATTTAGCAACTTCGTTATATAGAGGGCCGACTGTATATATATATATACACATAACAGTCATTATAGTCACCAATTATCCGGTGAGGAGGAAGCTTAAGTGCTACTAGTCAAAACTAACGAACTCAGAAATGATTGAGTTTTAATAGATAGGGGGTATCCTGCGTAGAGAGAGCATGTAATATTATGGCCTAAAAAAGAAGATAGCAGTTTCATCTCTTTTTTTCATTTTGTGGATTAGTGGGTAACGCATCCTTCCTTGACGAATTTCCCCATCATTTAACACGTAATCACCTACTTCAGGCGAAGGAAAACAGTCTACAGGTAATCAATTAAATATTTTTATTTTTGGCTGATACAGTGTTTAGATAAAGAGAATTGCATGCTGCTGTAGCTGTTTTCCGGTAGATTTATCAGGTGATTGCACTTTATGTTTTTCCCCTTTACTACTTCAAGAAATGGATCTTTTCCCCCTTATATTTTGCTGAATAAAATATATTGGCAGGGAAAGTTAATCAACACAACCCATAACTTATCAATGTGGAATTTTAAAACATGGAAAGAAAATGACTCATAAAATATTTAAATAAAACCAAATATTTTTAAACTAGTGAATGGCAGTACGATAAACTGATTTTTATCTAAAGCAGTGATCCCCAACCCGCGAACCGATAGCGGTCCGTGGATCGAATGGTACCGGGTCGCCCTAGGAACATTAAGTTATTTCCATTTTATTTACTGTGGTGTATTTCTCTCGGGTTTGAGGGACTTTTTATGGCAATCCCTTTACATTCCCTGTTAAATGATTTTATATTCATTCAATTCCTACTTTTATAGCTCACACTCTCTATTTATTTATATATTTATCTTGGTGGAATTTTCAATCTTTAATAAAATGCATTTTGATTGATTACATTCTAATTGATTTGATTGAATACAAAATTGATTAAAACAAATTATTTAAAGAATTACAAATACAGCCACGTTGGCATCATTTTTGGCGACTTGTGTCAAAACTTGAAAAGGGTTTTTTCCTCACGATTTAAAGCATTAAATTGAACTGAAATTTTATAGACACGATTGTTTTGGATGACATTACGATACTTTAATGATAATTAATAAAAATTAATTACCACTTAATGTTGAGATTCTGTCACATGTATATATTATACATATTTATATTAATTAAAACTATTTAATAAAAAGTAGCTAAAATAAAAAATTTTTTTGTTGATATAAGTAGGAATTGATAAATTTTTTTTATGTTACTTGTTTTTTGGTGTAACTGCACTTTATTCTGAAGGTATGTTTAAATGCAACTAAATTAAAATTATAAAATTAAAACAATCTAAAATGTAAACAATCAACCCCCTTCCCAGCGGGCCGCGGTAAAATTATCAAACATCGACCAGTCTGCGGCGATAAATAACCTGGGAAGCGCTGATCATAAGCAGTACAAAAAATATTTTTGATCCCCGGTCTAAAAAGTAATGCAGTAAAATATTGCGCCATTTCCTTTCAATGCATTTTACTTAAAGTAACCAAATAATTTTACTATAAGCAAAATGTTGAAAAAAAAAAAATTCATACTTTTTAAAAACTTTCATGTTGTGAGGTATTAGCAAAATTCTGAATGGTTAATATTTTTATATTTTAAATATATTATATTAAAAGATATTTACAATATAAAATGAGAACTACTAATTGCTATCTAATTCCTTTCTATTTTACTTATCTATATTTTTTTTGCTTTCGATAGCTTTATGGAAAAAAATTCTACACAAATAACAAAAATGAAGAACAAATGCAGGAATCAAAATGTTCACTTAAAATGAACTTAAAAATTTTTTAATAAAGTTATGCATTGGAATATATATTTTAATTAATAATTTCTATTTCGAATAAAAATTCACAATTTGAAAATAATGATAACGTTACTCAAAAACTACTAACGTTATCTTTTACTTTTGTCAAACAAAAGCAGTTAGTTCCATGTGATTAAAAACAAATAAAAGGCTATATACTATATTAGAAGAGCTCCCATTATTTCTCATCTTGCACCATTCGAAAACACAAGTGACCTTCTAACTTCAAATAAAAGACAAGAGTTCAGTACACGGAATTGTTTGTTTTGGATTAGAAACCTTAAAAAAAATCCCCCTACTCTGTAAACAAAAGCTTTCTCCAACTCTACCACGATATATATATATATTTTTTAAGCGACAGGAAATGATGGTGAAAAAATCGTTCGCAGCTATTTTTAGCCAATGTGAAGAAATTCATAATTTTTTTTAATGAATAGTTTATTTTTTTAATCGGAAAATTTCTTCGAAAAAAAGACGTGTTGTGAATAATTTTTTTCAAGTAAATAACTTAAATATCATTTTTCTTTGTCTCTTTTAGTCATTTCAGTTCTAAATCGTATAAAAATATAAATCATTATTATGATATGACGAGTGATATATTTTTTACACTAATATAAGAAAAAGTCGAATTCAACCGTATGATTTTTCAAGAAAGTTTTAAAATTATTAAGCAGATTCAAAAATTAAAAACATCAATCAGCGTGTTTCTGGAAAAAAAATTTTCACTATGACTTTGAATTATTTTCATATATTTAGGATTAAAAAATGAAATTAGAATAAATCGATGATTTTTGGATTTGCACTTTTATTAAAATTAGTATTTTTTCAGTACTTATTTGGATTTTTTCCAAAAAATCATTTAAAAATATTTTCATAAATAACACAAAAGCTATCTCGTAATTTATTTCTTTTTTAGATGAAAAGTTTCACTCCACATGATTTCAACAGATGGCGCTTCAAAATACTTCTAAGTTGACAGAAAAACTTGTTTCTAAGGTTTTATTATTGATATTTTCTTTCTTTTTTTTAACGATAAATATAAATATTTGTTGGTCTATTCGCACATGGCAACGCATTTGTTTTCTTACAAATAAAGAATTTTTTAGAGTTCTTCCAATAAACATTGTCAGCTGTTGTTCCAATAATCTATGCATGCTTCATAATTAAAAAAATATTAATATATTCAGAAAATGAAAATCAATATGTTTTTCAAAAGTATTGGTAATACGTACGATTTCTTGTGAATTTTACGTATTCTTATATTATTCTTGGTATACTTAATTCTAGTCTGTTTAAACAAATATAACTTCTTTCCCAATTCTTTAATATTCTTCGTCGAACATTTCTGCATTTAAAAAAGTATACAGTGATTTTTCTTTATATTTTGTGGAATTGTGAGAAATTGATTTTAAAAAATCACTAAGATAAGTATCCTGAGTGGCACAAGATAAGCCTTGCCAATTATCAGCTTTAAAATAATTAATTGCTTACAAATTTAGAAAAATTAGAATTATTTTAAGTAGTATAGTAGCATGGTGCTTTTATATATATATACACGTAGCTCATCATTGACTTTTTTATTTAAGTTTTTTTCATGAATTAGCTTACAAAAGGACATCATGCAACGGATTTCAGAACAAGAATATAACAACAAAAGAACAAAACATTGAAAAAACTATTATATAAAGTTTTGATAACAAATAAAGATAATATTTTTTAAAAAAATTAAAAGAGAGATTATAAGAAATGAACAACAAGAATAAGTATGTTAAACTATTAAAATGCTTTTATATTTGTGTTCCACGAACCTTTTCAATGGCAGTTTTCGAAATTTTGCGATTAAATTTCGAAAACATTGCCTTATTTAAGCGACAGTAAAATCCGTCACGAATTCCCCCCCCCCCAAAAAAAAATTATTTATTAGCATAATCTAAATTTTGTGGCGTAATTACCTTTACCTTTGCTTTAAATATAACTCCAATTTAAATTATGAAAGTATTTTTCTCCTCAAAATAGATTTCTTCAGAAATGTTTAAAAACTTCTTAAAGTGTTCAGCAATATTAAAAGCATAAATCCACCTTTTATGTTTTTTACTTGACTAGATAAATTTTTTACGTTGCATTTGCTGATTTATTTTGAAATTATATCAGAATTTTTTTGATAATTCTTGTAAAAAGCTCTTAGTTTCAAGTACAATTAAAAGCAAACGATTTAGGGAAAAATAATTGTTCTTAATTTTTCAAATTGATTATTTTTTATGAAATTATGAAGAAATAAAAATGAAAAATAATATACAACAAAAAAAATTCCATGCGATAAAAGTTCATAATTTTTTAGAATTGTGGCAGGTTTTTTTTTTTCAAAAAATGACAAATGTTATAACTTTTTCACTCTAATATAGAGTGTCTTGAAATAATGTGTTTCTTAAATGTATTGTTGTCTTTTGAAGGAAATGGGCATGCTATGTCAAAAAAACCAGGAATAAAGGCACATTTCTCAGAAAAACACTCCACGAAGATAAATTATTATTTGATGATTGAGAAAAGATTGGAAATAAGAAGCTGATGAAAAATGAAAGAGATTTCAAAATTTTCATACTATACTTATGAACGGTGTGAGAAATGTCAAAAATTGTATAATATTACTAGTAATGTATTATTAATCTGAGTTTTTTAAACTTATTTTAAATTTTAAACACCTATATATATAAATTTCAGGTTATTTTTCCCCTTATAATACAACTCTAAAACATTCCCCAAAAATTATATCACATTAAAATTCAACCATTAAGCTGTAATATCTTCTTATGGATATCTAAAGAACTGTGTGGTTATATATACGTGTGTTTGAGAAAGCTTTTCAATTTGTAATGGTCCAGAAACCTCCAGGGCATTGCGTAAATAATTAATTGTTAGCTACTCGTCTAACGGAAGTAACTGTAACTTTAAACAGTGGCGTAACGTACACCCCCGCATCGCGGGGGGCCAAGGGTTCTAAGGAGCCCAAAGCCTGACTGACGCAAGTGCCTACCCTTTGTAAAATTCAATGAGGGGGCCCCAAACCTGACTTTGCAGGGGGGCCCAAATGTTCTCCGTTACGCCACTGACTTTAAACACTGGAAAATTGTGTGTTCAACGAATTTAGATTAGTCATTATATATAGCCACATCTTTGGATATATTTCCACCAATCACAAAATCCGTCCTCGGAAGTCATGCGAGTTTTTGAATTTCCGATTGCTGTTTTGTATATAAACCCCCTTTCAGGTAAAATTTGCAGGCCGCTACTTGTTTTTATAATGCATTCGTACTCATGTGTTCACCGTCTTTTTCTCTACTTTATGCTTGATGTGTGTGTATGTTTGTTATTTATTCTCCTCCTCCACAAGAGAAATCATTTCGTGTTAAGCGATTATTTTCGTTTCGTGTTAAGAGAAAATTTTGCAAGAAAATACATAGTAGATGGTCGGGAACGTTACATTATTTCGCGTTAACTGATATTTCGACTTAAGCGTTTTCACGTAAACGTATTTCTCTGTATAAACAAGTTTAGAAAATTATCAAATGTCTTTTTTCGATAACGCTTTCCAGATTTCTTAATAAAAGTACTACATCGTAAAGGTCCGGAAGTACTACACTGAACTACGATACAAGATATTGATAAACACAATCTTCCACTGTTTACCAACATTTAAACACCATAACAATCGTTAGTTCCTCGGTCTACCACAAGCAAACCAGATGTCTCTTTTGTACTGTGAACATTTCCAAACAAAACCCCAATATTATCGATTAGTTCCCGAACTTTTATCTAGTGTATGACATCACTTCTAAAAAAAGAAAAAGCACGACTATCGGCAAAAGAACCATTCGAACCCCTTCACTGATTCATCCCTATCTGTTCTGACTCTGTCAGCAATCGTGATAGGGTTCATGCCGTGTACCGGACGAGGAGGGAACGACCCTTCACGTAAATAATGGAAGAGGAGAGAGGGAAGGATCGATGACTGAATCTTCCTCCTCTCCATCCTCCTTTTTTTCATTTCCGAATCAATCACTTTTCGTTTTGCTGTTAAGGAAAGGACACTACTTGTTCCTGAAACCGATACCTTGTTCGTTGACTCTTTGGCGTGATTGGCGATAAATTATTGCGCAGTAAAAGTCAAGAGGATTCGTTAAATTGGACGAATGGTACTTAAAGTGGTGTAGAATGGCTGTAAAAGGGAAAGTGTATGTTGATGAGTGATAGTTGTGGATAAAAGGATACAGAATTAATACAGAACAAGATTGAGATAGTAAATTAGTTTCGGAAAGTAGGAAAGTGCTTTATCTGTTAATAAAAAGTAAAATAATTAAAAAGTTTAAACTTAAAAACTTTGCAAATAATTCCAGTTGTGTGTTAACGAGGAATTTTAAGCTATCTGCCTACTTTCGGAGACAAGTTTTCTAAAAAATGCCATGTTATTAGTAATTTTATATTGTTTTGTTTGTGTTTATGATTTAAATTAATGAAAAACACCAATCAGAAAATTATATGTCAATTAAAATTTATTAAAATGATGTATTTTAGGTAAAATTTGATAAAAATTATACCGAATTTCAAAACATTCTATATGGAATTCAAAGCCATATATTTGAATTATTTTTTCACACAACACACTTAATACAGTTATGAAGGCAATGAATTAAAATCTAAAATATATTCAAATTTACGAAAATTTATGGTTCATTGCACATTTTCTTATAGAAAATTTTATAAAATGTATGGTATTCGTAATAATAAACTGTTAAAAATTGATGTTACTACTATTAACTATTAAACTATTGATTGTTAAAACTATTGATGTTAGAGCTAAATTCTTTGTTAATTGCTTTTATCATACTTCAAATAAGATGTACACAAAATATGAATGAAATACCTTCATAAATTTTTGAGACATCGGGTTTTAAGTAACATAACTTTGACCAAAAATACAATCTTCATAAAAGTTTTGACTTTTATTTTACTAAAATAATACTTAATATCAGATATTTAAAATTCCCCACCTCTATAGCGTATAGACATTCCTCTTTCTTTATTTTATTAATTTTTTTCTTTCAGGGTGCTCGACTTTTTTTTCCTGCACAAAAAGGCAAGGTTAAAATTTTTTTAATTTAAGTCAAACATTGATTCAGAAATGCAGGCAGATACCTTACTATCAGAATACTGAATGCATAACAATACTCTCTCTCTCTAATCTCTCTATCATCTATTTAAATATAAATTTATATAGAACACGCACACAAACAAAATCGCTCATTCAGTCACTTTCTAATCACGACATCTCCGAAATTATTAGTTCTATAGATTTGAAATTTTAAAAGCATTATCGAGTAGAGGTCTTCTATGAACGAGTTTTGCGGAAATCGACACCTAAGAGGGATTGTGAGGGTTAAAGAGGTTGTTATAGATTTAAAAAAATCTGCTTGTAAAGTAGTAAGCCTATATTTTTGAAATTCGGCAGCTATGTTTCTTATGTTGAGAAGAGAATCTAGATGGGTATTAAAAATTAAGAATTAAATTTTGTACTAAGAAATAATAGCGCATACTTTTCATAATATTCCTAAGTTCGGTTGACTTGGAAACAGGAGCTGCAATATTCATTTCAATTTCGTCGTCGGAATCTGCATTAATTATATTTTTTGAACTTTAAATAAGCTCCAAAATGTCTTTATCTGCCATAATTGGGGTTGTACACTCATTATCATTATCTACTGTTATGAATTCTTCCGATAATACCATAGAACAGTCCAATCCAGCTAGTATTTTCCGTATTTTGTTCATTCCCAGAAAGGAGATATTTTCTTGTTAAGCGATTTTCGTTTCGTGTTAGGAGAAAAAAATGCCAAAAATACGTAGTAATTTGACGGGACAGTTGTATTATTTTGTGTTAACCAATATTTCATCCAATAAGTTTTGGCGTTAAACGTATTTCACTGTACTTTTATTTTCAAAATACCCTTGATCATTTGGATATGTTGCTTGTGTATCCAATAATAACTTTTGAAAGACCAAAAACATCTATCAGTAAGTGAAAAATAGAAAAGTCCCCCCAATTTTTTTAAAGCAAAACCTTTCATGTGTTATTCTAACCCCCAAGTGAGCTTAATACCTGCGCCATCGCCATCAACAGCATCTACTTTGATGCACGCCAAAGACGTGGGCAATCGACAGAGCCCAGATGCAATCCACGATCGCTTCGTTGACATTTCTCTCTCGTACTCGCAGAGAAAAGATGCGTAATCTGATCCTCCGATAGGGATGTAGACATGGAGGAGGCAGCGTAGTAAGAGGTTCGTGCAGGCTGATATCGATCCGGGGCGATGACGTCAAAATACGCAACAGCTGATCCCCCGGGCACAACATGCACGCCCGGGAGGAATCCCCTTCTTGGACTGGACCATCCATCCATCCATCCCACGCTATAAATCAATCCCGTTTTTTGTTGGCCTCTTTTTACTTTCTGGCGCTTTTTGTGGCTTAAAAATGATGTCGGATAAAGTTACACAGGTAAATCTACGCCGTGTGGGACCGGTATTGTCAAATAGGCAGCGTTTTAAGGAAATGAATTTTACTTTCTGCTGTGAATCACCAGGAATGCAAGTTTGCAGTCGACTCCTCAGATATTATTTTAAATGCTTCAAATGCGTTAGACGTCCTGGTAAAATGATTTTATTCAAAAAGTGTGTGTGTGCAGGTAATTCTAGTATAAGTATAGAATTACCGGGGAATGGTAATTTTTTCTTTCAGGTATTCGAACACGTTCGGAGTCCTTTTTTAAAGAATAGCATTCTAAAACATGATAAATGAGTTTTTATGAATCAATACCAATAAATACTAACATTTAGTTAACACGATATTTTTAAAAAAGTTAACTAAATTTTACAAAAATCATAATTTTTTTAAAATTTTTGCAACGTTTTTAAAAAATTACAAAACAATTATAGAAATAAAGTAATAAACATATACCAGTAAAAGTATTACTAAAACAAAGTAGGTGCATTTATCCAAAAAATGTACTAAAATTTTAACGTTTTATTAAAATTTAAAATATAAGAAATGTGACATTCATTTTGAGACAGTTATTTAAGTAACAGGTCATAACTCAAAAGATATTCATACAAAATGGAATATTTTAGCACATTCTTTAGAAAATAATAAAAATATCAAGTACCATAAAGTTTCATAGAAATACATTTTCAATATTTTAAATCATCATACTCGCCATTGTAGATTTCGAACAATTTAAAGACCCACTTCCGGTTTTTCTAATTTTATAAAACTGATTGTAACTTGGCATCTAGGTAACGTAGAAACAAAAAAAGTATATCCTGAAAAGTCAAAAGATAACTCTATTAAAAAAAAATATGTGTTTTGACCGAATATGATCTTTTTATCGAGTTCGGATATTTTCAGTAAAGTGTATTGTAAAGATAATGCGGGAATACGTAGCA
The DNA here is from genome assembly GCA_019973935.1 of Trichonephila clavipes. Classification (NCBI taxonomy): domain Eukaryota; kingdom Metazoa; phylum Arthropoda; class Arachnida; order Araneae; family Nephilidae; genus Trichonephila; species Trichonephila clavipes. The sequence goes on from BMAU01018615.1 coordinate 497,083, forward strand.
ATTGGTTTTTAGATATGTTTTTTAATATTTCGATTGTTATAAACTTCAAAATAGTGTATCAACAGTTACATGAAAAAAATTACATTTGCAGGTCACCCTACATATTATGATAATCCTTTGCGGAAATTTTTCTTTATGCAGGAGCATTTTATGACGCAAGCAAAATCGAAACCGAATTCCCAAAATAATTTTTTGGCAGATGTGATATATAAGAAATACAGGTTTAGATGATGAGAGATATATCTTATAAAATAATCCTAAACACGAGTTAGAATACTAAGACAGCATTTCATGGATTTTGTGATATTTTCAATAGCGGATATATAGTAGAAAATATTTTAGACACAAGTAAAGAAAATAACTAATAAAATTTTTGATATACTCTCTAATGCATCGATTATAATAAATTATAAAATAATATACTATAATACTGTTGTTAAAGAGTTATATGCAAGTAATTCCAAGAAAAAACAGATATATATATATATATATATATATATATCCTCCAGAGGGAGTAACAGCGTACCGTAGAAATCCCAAAGAATTCTACGTTAAAAAACTTAACATAAAAGCTATAAATAAAAAAAAATCTCAAAAGTTTCGTACTTAATATTTCTTTTGCATAGTGAATTCTATTATTTGATCAATGCGTTTCGATTTCGTTCATAGTTAAAAAGAAAAACAAACGAGAGGCAAAAATAGAATGAATTTTTTAAGGATTTTATACTGACATACTTCTAAAACTAGTACATTTTTGCGTCACTTTTATACCTTATAACCCTTCTCTATCATTCATATTTAACAAAATGCAGCATTGCAATTTGCAGAACTCGGCAATCGAAGGAAGAATAAAATGTCAGCATCAGGTGACAGAAGTGAAATGCGAAGTCTTCGGGGTAATTGAATCAATACGTACCAAATCAACTTCGATTAGCATTCCCTAATCGAATTTCTCTTCTAAGATATGTTCCCAAACATAGCTGGTTAACTCAGGATTGGGAAGAGCTATCCTCGGGTATTCTTCTGTAACGTAATGAGCATTTTTGGTGACGAATATTCGAACTGGCTTGTATCCGAATGGAGCAGAAAACTCAATCAGTCCATTACTAAGCTAATAATTTATCTTTCAGATAAACAAAAGGGCAAAAATTGTAGTATAGAGAAAAAAATTACGGCATAATATTTAATATCCAACATATGAAACGTTTATCGAACTTTTTCATGTAATCTTTTTCTAAACAGAATATATGTGTGAAATCATACATGTGATTGAAGTACAGAAAATTCATAAAAATAATATCATTCACAATCAATTTATTTATTATTATCGTTTGGTTTAATTTTTTCTGAAAAAAAGTTATTATAAATGTATTTTGGTCACTCTATTCCATAAAAGGAATTGGCCAATCAAATTTCAAATCTGTAGGTCTAATAGTTCAAAAACGGTAATATTTATCTTTTACGCTCCTTAATTCCCTGAAAAGGCACTTTGCAGTCTGTTTTCAGTAAACCCATTTTGTAGCGGATATCTACTCCATGAATCTGCTTTCCAAATTTCAAGACTGAACGTCTAATACACTCATGCCCATAAATTAAGGATAATGAAGTTCAGGCAAAGAAAGAGACAGAAGCAAAAGAAATTTGACTTATTTGTAAAGTCTATTTACTAAACAAAAGGTAAAGAGCAAAAAAGATGCTATATGTTTGACATAATTAATAAAAATTGCGATTTTTACTCCCTGGAGCAAATTTTAAAAAAACCTATTTACAAAAAACAATATAATATGGTTAGTATGATGGTTAATACGGAGTATGTCTCCCGGACGATGCAATACAGACCTTACAACGCCTAGGCATGCTGAGTATCAAATTATCAATCTGATCTTGGGGAATATTACACCACTCATCAAGCAATGCCCTCCGAAGTTACGGTAGACAGGTGGGAGGGGTTTGACGGGCTGCAATTCGTCGGCCAAGCATATCCCACACATGCTCTATTGGATTCAAGTCCGGTGAGTATGCTGGCCAACCCATACGGGTGATATCCTCCGATTGAAGGCATTCGTCTACAATGTTTGCACGGTGAGGATGGGCGTTGTCATCCATAAACAGAAAATCAGCACCCATGGCACCCCAAAACAAACGTACATGTTGTTCCAGAATGACATCCCGATAGATGTGGCCTGTCATCGTTACACTCTGAACATGCAGATCGGTTCTGGAACCAAGAATAATTCCTCCCCAAACGAGCCATCCTGCACCGCCGTAACGGTGTCGTTCAATGGTGTTCTCTTGGTGGTAACGGGTACCTGGCACTCTCCATATTAAAGTCCGGCGAGAATCAGACTTCAAACTAAGCCTGGACTCGTCGGAACACATCACACAAGACCACTGTTGTGGTGTCCACAATGCATGCTCTCTACTCCAGGTTAATTGCAGGCGACAGTGAGATGCGGTAAGTGGAACACATCTGACAGGCCTACGAGCATATAGACCAATGTGCCCTAAGCGTCTGTACACGGTCTGCCTTGAAACTATCGTACCGGTAGCTGAAAAGAGCTGACGAGACAGGTCTTATGCTGTGCTCCGTCTGTTTCTTTTGGCAGTAACTGCCAAATATACCGGTCCTCATTCGGCGTTGTAACTCGGGGGCGACCTGTGCTGTAACATCTATTCACATTACCATCATCTTGGAATTGTTGCCAAAGCCTGGAGATGACACTCTGGGTGATTCCAAGTTCCTCTGATACTTCCAGCTGGGTACGTCCACATTCCAGTCGTCCAATAATTCTACCACGTAAAAAATCTTTCAAATGCTTCCTTTGTGCCATAACTATGCGGTTATTGCACTGAAAGGCTTTTAAAGCGCTTGTAAACAATTTTATTTCATTGCCACCATTCCTTATATACCCCTCTCTTACACTCTCGTCATTGTGACGTACTATACGCGCCATCTGGTGGTTTCCTGTAATTTGCATATTCTTCTTCAAGATGTGTGTGATAATTCTACAAGTGAAATTTTTATTTTAGAGTTCAATTTCTGTGTGATTCTCAATTATCCTTAATTTATGGACATGAGTGTAGTCCAAAAATGGGAATACATTTATCTGTAGCACCCCTTAAGCCCTCGCAACGTCCCTTGGGGGTGATTTTCGCAACGTCCCCTTGTAACAGATCTGTATTCCATGAAAGGAACATGCCTACGAAATTTCAAGTCTGTAGGTCTGTGAGGGATTACGCTCTTTCTCTTGTCCGCCTAGATGTGTGGAAGGAACGGGATGAATACCAGACATGTTCAAAATCAAATTATTTATTGATCAACCAAATTAACAACACTAATTCACTTAAATTCAAGAAGAGAATGTCTGAATACGAACTATACAAGTGGAATAACAACGAGATGCACGACTTTGGACTTGAGACCGGAAGGCCTGGGTTCGATGCCCGTTGCCACCAAATACCCTCCGAGTACACACGGAGTACGTGCTCGTTAAATCAGTGGGTCCGAAGTCTTGTGGGCTGAGTCACGAGTGCAGGGAACTGGAAAATATTTCCCTCCCCTTCAGTTCCATGTCTAAATTGTGGAGGTAGAGATAGGTGGTATCGCCATCTATCGTCCCTTCGGGGAATTTCGCCGAGCTAAATCGTACTGTCACTTATATGGTGCTCAAGGCCAAAGACAGGCGTACTTCTAGCCCCTTGCCACGATGAATTTCGTGGACCTCGTTCTGACTACGTCAGACAGGTGGCATCAGCCACACAAGACAACAACACGAATTATACGAAAACTAGGAATATCAACCACTTTAACTTAGGATCAATTCAATTATCTCACTTAGCTTAACGTTATTCTAGGTTTACTGACCATTCGTCACTTTAAATCTTTGTCTATTTAATATTTGAAATATTCAATAGCTTGTAGTGATACCGAATCTGTAGAAATCTCACCTGACTCCTGGCTGTCTTTCTCTCCTACTCCCCCCCAGCTAGCTAGAAAACCCTGACTATATATAGTAGATTTAATTTGAATATCACGGTTTCTTCTTCCGAAGGGTTGGTTGTCAATAAATGCGAATGATAGCCCAAAGATTTCCCAAGAGGATTTGTGGAAGAATGGAGAATAGATCCGTCACAGGTCTAATAGTTCAAAAACGGGAATGTTTATCTCGAACGCCCCCTTAAGCCCCCATAACACCACTTGGGGGTCGATTTTCACTAAACCCATTTTGTAACGGATATCTACTCCCTGAAAGAAATCTGCTTACCAAATTTAAGACTGTACGCCTAATAGTTTAAAAACGGAAATAATTATTTATAAAGCGCCCTTAATCCCCTGCAAAGCCCCTTTGTAGTCGATTTTCTTAAAAACCATTTTGCAGAGATTATCTACTCTGTGAAAGGAATCGGCTTACAAAATTGAAAGACTACATCCATTGGTCAAAAAAGGAAATAATTATGTATAACTCTCCTTTATCCCCTGCAACATCCCTCGGGTGTCTATTTGTACGAAACCACACTTATAGCCGATTTTTACACCATGAAAGGAACATGCCTACCAAATTTAAAATCTGTAGGATTAGTAGTACCAGAGATATGGTGATGAGTGAGAGAGGGAATGAGTGAGTCTCTCTTCTAATTTATATGTATAGATATACATAGGATTACAATCAATCGAAAAAAAATCAAATGCGATAAGGAGGGGTCCGGACTCCCTGAATCTTTCCCTCCCCTTGTGCACACCTCTGGTTACGGATAAAAATTATTCTTCGCACAGAAATCTGCATACTTAAAGTAATTCAGACAATAAATCTTCTTATATTATATATTTACTTGTCTTTTTATACGTTCAATAAATCCCTTGCGAGATAGATATCACAAAAATCTCAAAATACGTAGCTAGCCCATAGCAAAATCTTTATAGTCTTTATTTGTTACTCTTTTTATTCATCTAATAAAACCATGTAGCTTTCACTCGAGAATAAAAGTGAAATTTATTCTATCGCTGGAATTCAGATATTTTTCGCGCCGTAGAACAAAAAGAAAAATATCCTTCACAGCCATTGGTCGATAAAGGTAGGTCATTGTCGAGTCTGCTTCTCATTGGTTGTCGATATTGCCAAGTCAGATATCCACGATTGTTAGCACCACGGAAATCATCTTAAAATTTTTGCAACAGTTGTAAATTTTAAAAAGAAATAAATGGCTCCGTCTTTCAACAAGAGCGTTATAACTTTTAAATCGAAAAGTTAAAAATAATGGAAGTTTGTTTAAAATATGTTTGCTCTACTTGAGGTGCAGGTGTGATGAGTCCTTTGAAAATCATTGCACTTTATAAGTTCACTTTCAGAACTTGTTTCCCAGCAAGAAGATGCATATAAACAATAACTTTACTTCACATTAAAAGGTGCATAAAATTGAATTAAAAATAATTGAAAAGGCAATAATACTGACGCTATAACAAGTTACGGATGTTTTCTTTGCCAAGAAAAAGCAAACTGATTATTGTTTAAGGCAAACTGATTACTGTTTCTCAAACTTTCAATGCTTGCGACCCAATATTCAATCATAATTTTCATCGCGCCCCTCTCCATACAATAACAATGTATTGAATTCCATAATAAAATAATTTGACGCTAAAGGTACTGTACAACTTTAACATATTAAATGCTTTCGGTCGGCGTGTATAAACGTCTCACTCAGTGTGAAAATTTCCCCGGACGTATATATACGTCTTTCCGAAAAACGATCTTTTCTGTTCACTACTATCTATAAAATTATTCCGAAGGCTTTGGAATGCAATAAAATGAGCTTGACAGGGTTTCCAAGGATTTACTTATTTCAGAGGATTTTCTTATTCATTCCCTGTCTCCTCCTTCCCCCAATACCCCACATACGTTTGTATATGTGCAAAACGGTGGCATTAGTGAGCGAATCTCGAAACTTTTAATCGGCAGTCAAAGGATTAATTAGAAACCGTACAAATTATCAAGATAAGCGTTAATGTTCGCATATTATTTTATGTATGGAAAGCCTGTGGGGTCACTAGTAATTATTAAACTTATTCTTAACTTAGTATTGTTAAATTAACTATTGTGCAGTACTTATACATTTATAAGTGTATTATAAATGTATGCGGCGTATATAAACGTCTCACTCAGTGTGAATTTCCCCGGACGTATATATACGTCTTTCAGAAAAACGATCTTTTCTGTTCACTACTATCTATAAAATTATTCCGAAGGCTTTGGAATATATATCAGTGCAAATGTTATTTATTTATTTTTTTATTATGTCAGAATGTATTTTGTTTGTTTACTTTCAATAAATTAATAATTTTTTTAAATAATCCTTTGTTTTTTCGACTTTTCAATATGCTCGCCCCCCCCCTCCTTGAGAAGCGCTCGTTTAAGAAGAAGAAACTGGATGCTTCTTTCTCATTAAAATTTTTTCAAATTATTTGTTTATACCTTGAGGATCTAATAGGAATTCAAATAATATATATGTATTTTATATAGTTTGATTTTGATCACATGGAACAAATTTATATCATTTCTTAATTATACATATAACTTAAATTTTAAGAGGAGTTGGAACCTCTGTCTCTCTCTCTATACTGACAATGTTAAATTGGCTGTTTTCGATGTACCTTTTCTCAAAATCTGTTACATGTACATGCTTGAAATTTTTCATACTATTAAAGTACACCTCTCTTATTATACTAAAATGAGCTTTCAGCTAATTTTGAATTTTTTAAGAAATTATGAAATATTTTATCAAACATTGCGTAATTTGACTCATTTTTTACTTAAAAAATTTGTAAAAATTAAATTTTTGAGTGTTTTAAAAAAAAGCTCATTTTAGTATATATTAGACATCATTATAAATAATTCATAAAAAATTTACATACCAGTGAACAGTAGTTTCTCAGAAAAGGTACATCGCACATTAAAATTTACATTTTGAGATAAATTGATTTTAATGTATACAGTGAGACTTCTAATCGGCTGGGAAATAAAAAAAATAAAAGGCTCAATTTAAAATAAAAGATACATGTTTATAATAAAAGATACACTTTTAAGCAAAAACAAAGTAATTTGTTTACAATTTTCGCCATTAAAATGGGCGTGGCCCGAATTCAACGAATATTTAAAAATACATTTTAAAGGCTTCTAAATACCCCAGAGGTTCAAGTAAGGTATTTTTAGAAAGGTTAAAATCTATACAATTTGAAAATGTAAAAATCTCAAATTATCAAAAAAATAAGATTTTAAGCTTTCCAACACCCCTTACGTACACACACACACACACACACAGACAGTAAAAATTTATTTCTCTGGGAATTTTATTTATGACTGAAAATTAGCAAATCATATTAAAAGCCCTTAATTTTAATAAAACTAATTTTCTTCGAACCTTTCACACGTTATTAATTTTTATTTCTTGTACTATAAAGTTGCGTTGTGAATATTTTTTACTGCACTTGAAGGTTTTTAAACCAATGCACAAAATATTATTCAATTTGCTTTAAAATATGTTTCGACGAAAATTCTTCTGTAGTGAGTATTCTTTTTTACATGGTGAATATTTTTCTTCACTTGAATGTTTTTCAATTAATGCATAAAATATTATTAAATTTGTTTATCTTCACGAAATTTCTTCTGTAGCAAAGAAAAGAAAGACAAAAAGGGTTTTTTTTTCGAAATATTGGGTCAAAATAAATCTAATAATGTATTAAGATTTTCTCATAAAATAACATATATACTTTTACTTTTTTCTACTTCGTAAACAAAAACTCAAAGGTGCTTTTATCATAATTACTATAAATAAAATGTTAACGAAGCTTGAGTAATTTATCCTAATTTGAATTTTAATTATAACCGTTTGCTTATAGAATATTTTTTACTGCCAAATTTTATTCTATAAATCCAGAAAAATAAAGATTTTTTTAAAAAACCCCGAAAAATAAAAAAAAATATATATATATATATATATATATATATATATATATATATATATATATATATATATATATATATATATATATATATATATAGTAGGACCCCGAAGTAACGAAATTTTTCAACAACTGTAAAAAAAATTTTTAGGTATTACCGTAAAATCCGGCGTATAACGCGCACTTTCAAAAGAAAAAATAAAATCGAAATTTACGGATGAGCGTTATACGCCGGATATAAAAATGAGAGCTTTAAAAATAAGAAAAGAGAAGAGCAAGCATAGAAAAAAATTAGAATTCTACATATATTGAAATATTGTTTTTTAAAAGAAATGACATTCGTTATGAACTTAAAAAGTTGTAGCTCTAGAAGTATACTTTTTTTTCTAAAGCTTGGAATAATAACCTCGAATAAATGACTTCAAAACATACGAACATTTATCAGGCACATTTCATGTTTCTTCGCAAAAAAAAGGACGAATATACCTAAAAACTAAAAATTGCAGCTTGAAAGTATAGGTAGTCTTATACGCCCGATTTTAAGGTATTAGAAAAAATTGGATTTTTTTTTCTTTTTTCAAATGAAATATCCTTTTTGTTCGGAGCAGAAAAAGACTTTTCTTGTAAGCAGCAAATTTTGACGGGAAAGGGTACTATTAGAGAATTATTAGACTTTACAGGTCATGAGCGTAATCTATCGTGTGAGTTTTGAATAGGATAGGAAATTCCTTTCTTATATCAACCCACTCCACAACGCAGGGGAAATTTTGACGATTACGTTACATTTGACAACAGACTGCCTATCTGTGCAATTGAAGTTGAGGAAATTACTGATTTGTAGGTTGATTGATTGATTTAATATTAACGTCGCACTGTTCAGCTACACGAGGGCTTTTGGCGACGGACCACGTAATTTTGAACCATGGTCAAGTGACGTGGACGACACCTGAGCTGGCACCCCCCTCTCCTAACTACCACACCACACCAACGGGAGGACGTTTCAGCTCTCGACAGATTTAACGTGCATCGCTGCCCTACACGGCGGGTCTTTAGTGGTACTGGGATCGAACTCGTGACCAGGCAAGCCACGATCCGATACCTATACCACTCGGCTACCGCGGCTACTGATTTGTAGGAGCGAATGAATAACGATTCTGATGCATAAATCGATAATGAAAGTATTATCCAAAATGGCATGATCAGAAACTATGAAACCATACCTCAAGAAGCAGGATTTAAATAACGCAGTATATTTTTCTCTACATAAAGTCCAAAAAGAACTCTTTCGAGCCAGGAATCAAAGAGATTACCAAACATTTATCAGTCAGTATTTTAAAATTTCCAATTAACTGGAGTGCAATAATTTACTAATAGTATTTTTAGCTGTTGAATAAAAAGTGTGTAATTTCTAACTATGGATATTTTTTGTGTAGTTGTTTATTATAGAGTTTCCAAAAGGTAAGAGCAAAAAATTTGTATTTTGTTAAAATCCCGAAATAACGAATAACCCCGAATTAACGAACAAAATATTAGGTCCCGATGATCTCGTTTAATTGGAGTTTGGCTGTATATATATATATATATATTAAACAGAACAAAGAAAGATCCCAATTTCATTTTGCTTGTATCGACGTTGAGCCACATCAACACAAAAACCTGCTGAACCTCGAACAATATTCATATGGGAAATGACATTAGCAGGAAAATCATGAATTAAATTTCAACATCAAGAAGTGTGAGAATTTTGAAACTTGGTTTGAAGTAACGTTCGTTAGCCTCTGCTGTTTTTTAGTGGTATAAGAAATTTATTTCATTCACGACTTCTATCCCATAAAAATTCATTTTTTAAGATTACTTACGAAATTCAAACTCATGATAGCTTCAACGTAAGTGTAATTTAAATTAAATTAAATCTTTTCTAATGAAGTGCAAGCCATAAACACTTTAAGATAGGAACTCATGAACTATTGTTGAAAGCACAAAAAGAGCACAAAATTCGAATCTTGAAGATACATCTTTTTTTTTGTTGCGAGTGGAAAGTACTCCACTTCCCTCCCATGTGATTATGTTTACATCATTAGATACAGGAGGAAGCGGAAAAGGAAATGGAATGAGTTGTTCTGAACTACTAAAAGGAAACGAGACTAAAAGTTCTTTGGGACACTTGATCGAAAATGAAATTAAAATAGAATGCAGAAGTCTTTAACATGCTCAAACACACTCAAAAGGCAATTAAGAGTGCATTTGATAAATAAGGTCGAAATTGTATATATATATATGTGTGTTAAGGTGACTGATTACATTCGAAACCGTGATTTTGAAAAAGAGTATAAATGGATTATTTTTTTTTTTTATTGAGTAGTGTCAATTGAATAAGAATGTATTTACTGTAAAATCCGGCGTATAATGTGCACCTATACTTTCAAGCTGCATTTTTAAATTTTTAGGAATATTAGCCGTAAAACACGCAACCTCTTTTTTACGAAGAAATCTGAAATATTAGTATACATTGCTCTTATGTTTTGAAGTCATTTATTCGAGATATTATTTAAAGATTCAAAAAACAAGTAATATAAAAAAATTTTAAGTCAATTCCTACTTAGGTCAACAAAGAAAATTTTATTTTAGTTACTTTTTATTAAAAAATTACAATTAAAATAAATATGTACAACCTATGACAGAATCACAATATTAAGCGGCAAAATAGAAAGCGATTTTCCTTTCTATATAGGGTGTTGGACTAATATTTTTGTTTGTTACTATTTATTACTTCATTAATAACGTTTTCAGAAATTAGGTCATCCCAGATAGTATTCGAAGCGACGATCTTTGAATTAGAAGTCCAACGCGCTATCCATTGCGCTACACGGACACAACGAGCGATTTTCCTTTTTATATAGGGTGTTGAACTATTATTTTTGTTTGTTACCATTTATTCATTTTTTTGATTTAATTACTGAATTAATATTTGAAAAAATGTGTTAACATCAAGTATATCCACTATAAGTTTAAAAACATGTATTTGAACTTGAATGGATGAACATCAAAATCCAGATCCAGACAAACAAATAACGAGAAATTTGGTGCACGTATACAAAATTACATGGGGAAGGTTCTTAAACAGGTTTCGCGTTCGTAATTCCTTCTAATTTTTTTAAAATTTAATTTTTAAGTGATTTTCCAGTGTTATGACGTCATATGATGTCACGTTTCTCACTAAGTGGAAAATTTATGCTTTACACGCAGTTTTTCAAGATAATTACATATTTTTACTATAGCTTTATTTATCAGTTGGAATATTTATTCAATTTTTCTATTCTATGATATTTAATTAGGGTTATTTTTCGAATAAATAATTTTTTTAAGGATTATTCTTTCAACAACTAAAATTTTGTTTTGTTGTTGTGGCAACATTTAGGTATTATCGCGGGATGTTTATGTGTGTGATTTTGCTTACAAATTACAACTTATTTATTTATTTCTTTAGAATGCGAAGATTATAATTTTGACAAACTAAAACTTCTCATTGATAAGGGTTATACTTCAGTTCGGTTCAAGTGTAGTATAGGGGGACCACTTTGGATTTGGCGATTTTTCTTCGGATTTTCGATTTTTATCTAAATGCCATGGTGAGATATCGAATTCATTCTAAAATAAATAATACCAAAAAAAGTACCTTGGCGACCACTTTTAGTCACCAAAATAAAGGACTGCGCCAAGTAGCCCCCTATACTACACTTATCCAATAATATGGCTCTTTGCAATTTCATGTGTCTTTATTTTAACTTTTAAGGGTATATTATCGGCTTCAGTGCATAAAATTGCCATGCAGAAAATCAAACTTGGGTAATCATACTGCCCAAGCAAAAGCAGTGTTGGTAGTAATTACATATCAAACTGGAATAGGCATCAGAGAATGATCAAAACAGACAAATGGCTTAAATACCTGTTGAGGAAGCAAATAGCCGTATTTAAGGGTATACTATTGGCAACAGTGCATAAAATTGCCTTGCAGAAAATCAAACTTGGGTAATCATACTGCCCAAGCAAAAGCAGTGTTGGTAGTAATTACATATCAAACTGGAATAGGCATCAGAGAATGATCAAAACAGACAAATGGCTTAAATACCTGTTGAGGAAGCAAATAGCCCTATTTAAGGGTATACTATTGGCAACAGTGCATAAAATTGCCTTGCAGAAAATCAAACTTGGGTAATCATACTGCCCAAGCAAAAGCAGTGTTGGTAGTAATTACATATCAAACTGGAATAGGCATCAGAGAATGATCAAAACAGACAAATGGCTTAAATACCTGTTGAGGAAGCAAATAGCCCTATTTAAGGGTATACTATTGGCAACAGTGCATAAAATTGTCTTGCAGAAAATCAAACTTGGGTAATCATACTGCCCAAGCAAAAGCAGTGTTGGTAGTAATTACATATCAAACTGGAATAGGCATCAGAGAATGATCAAAACAGACAAATGGCTTAAATACCTGTTGAGGAAGCAAATAGCCCTATTTAAGGGTATACTATTGGCAACAGTGCATAAAATTGCCTTGCAGAAAATCAAACTTGGGTAATCATACTGCCCAAGCAAAAGCAGTGTTGGTAGTAATTACATATCAAACTGGAATAGGCATCAGAGAATGATCAAAACAGACAAATGGCTTAAATACCTGTTGAGGAAGCAAATAGCCCTATTTAAGGGTATACTATTGGCAACAGTGCATAAAATTGTCTTGCAGAAAATCAAACTTGGGTAATCATATTGCCCAAGCAAAAGCAGTGTTAGTAGTAATAGTTATCAGAGAATGAGCAAAACAGACAAATGGCTTAAATACCTGTTGAGGAAGCAGATAGTCGTAAGATAAATTATTTTTGGAACTTATGTACTATCCGAACAATCGCCAACGTTCAAAATAACTTGCCAAGTTGGCAACCCCGATTTCGCATGTCATATATATGCTGAATTGTGAGTCATGTGCTTTGTTTCATATAATGTCGCCAATAGGTTGCGGTTATATGTAAGTACCTTATTTTTTCAAATTATGCTTTTGCATTGATAAAGTTCAGTTCTTTTATGTCAGTTAATGTTAGTATTGTACTTCATTTTTCAATTTATTTTTATGCTCGGGATATATATACTTTGGATAATTTTTTTAGTACTTGCATATTATTGCACAATCGCCAACGTTCAAGACAACTCGCCACTTTGGCAATCCCAACTTTGTATGCGTTGAATTGGCAATCATGGGCTTCATTTTGTATAATGTCACCAATAGGTTGCGATAATACATAAGTACCTCTAATTCTGTACATTACTATAACATTAGACTGGCTGCAACATACCAATTTGGCGTGATTTCAGAATCATGCCAAAAATGAGTATGTTGAGGAAGCAGGTAGTCGTAAGATAAATTATTTTTGGCACCTATGTACTATCCTAACAATCGCCAACATTCAAAATAACTTGCCAAGTTGGCAACCCTGATTTCGCATGTCATATATATGCTGAATTGTGAGTCATGTGCTTTGTTTCATATAATGTCGCCAAAAGGTTGGGGTTATATGTAAATACCTTATTTTTTCAAATTATGCTTTTGCATTGATAAAGTTAGTTCAGTTCTTTTTATGTCAGTTAATGTTAGTATTGTACTTCATTTTTCAATTTATTTTTATGCTCGGGATATATATACTTTGATAATTTTTTTTTTTAGTACTTGCATATTATTGCACAATCGCCAACGTTCAAGACAACTCGCCACTTTGGCAATCCCAACTTTGTATGCGTTGAATTGGCAATCATGTGCTTCATTTTGTATAATGTCACCAATAGGTTGCAATAATACGTAAGTACCTTTAATTCTGTACATTACTATAACATTAGACTGGCCGCTGCATACCAATTTGGCGTGACTTCAAAATCATGCTAAAAATGAGTAGCGAACTAATATGAAATTAATATTATGAGTATTATCTTAGCCTGTTTTATCTTTCCCTCCAGTAATCCTTAATTAATTCAATATATAATTTTTGTTTTTCTTTATATTTTAGTACTTACATTTTTTTGGTTATTATGTACTGCAAATATTTTTTTCACATTGTGATGTCTTTGGCAAAATAAATCAGTGGTATTTTTCTTAAATATGTTTTTTTTATCTGTTTTTGACTATTTTTAAAATTTTGTTTGATGTCTGTCTGAAATGCAAATAGCAAAATAAATATTTTACAATATATATATTGTGTTTGTACGAAAATGTTTATACTAATTAAATCAAAATATTGAGCCATCTTTTATTTTTGATATCTTTTTAAGATTTAATTTTATAACTAGCTATACCCAGCTAAATGCTGTGGCTCAGTCAGCTTTAAAAGACTGGTACACCATAAAGTATGTCATGAGGCTTACAAACGTAATAATACACAAGAATTCAAACAAATCTATATACATATAAGACACATTTGTTGTCTGTCTGAATAAACTTTCTCCTTCACACTACATCATTTGGACAAATTTTCAAAATTTGTTTGTGTGGTTAGTAGTTAATTATAACACTATAATTTTAATTGAATAGGTAGATATTGCATTTTTAAGTATAAAAATAACTATAACATCTGTACTGTATTCTTTGGAGTGAGTGAATATTAACGTCGCACTGTTCAGCTACACGAGGGCTTTTGGCGACGGACCACGTAATTTTGAACCATGGTCAAGTGATGTGGACGACACCTGAGCTGGCACCCCGTTCTCCTAACTACCCCGCCACACCAATTTAGCAGGAATATTCTACCAATACTTAGCTGGAATATTCTTTGAAATCCACTCTTCCAAGATATATGACAGCACGGGTTCTATGATGAGTATTTTAGCGGGGAAGGTGAATAGTTTTGTAGCAGATATTTCATTTTCAGCTGACGGCGTTTTCAGCGGATTGCAAAGATTATAATTTTTTCCCCAAAAAATAGTTAATGTCAAAATTTAAGTGTCCTATGTTTTTGTATGTTTATGGAGACCTTAGAAAACGATTTGACTATTTTTTTAAGTGAACGGTGTATATAATTAATTTTACAGTGGAATATCTTTAATTAATTTATTAGCTCTAACCGATTAAATTTCCCTAAGTCGAGTATTTTGTTTATGTATGTCCCTTAATTTTCAATGTAGTGACCTAAAAAAAATATTGCATGAAAAAAATTGCAGTAAATCATAATGCGGTAGATAAAGCATTAACGTGCATCGCTCTCCTACACGGCGGGTCTTACAAAGCTCTAATAAAGTTTGAGCTATGAAAGTAGCTAGACATTTGCCAACTTGACTCTATCGTCAACATTTTGCTATGTTTTTTCATTAAATCGCTATTGTTATTTAGGAAACGGCGTTGCTTGCGAGTATTACAATTTTAACATAAAATAAATTCAACAGAAAGTAATATTAATGTATGACACTTTCAGATATAAATTATTTACAATATTTTAAGCGTCACAAAACTTTTAACAATGTGTTACTTTTGCTGAGCAGAGATCAGCTTAGGGAGGTATTTTCAAAAATCGACCCTCAAGAGTGTTACTGGGAGTTATAAATATAAAAAAAAATCCTTTTTGTCAGCTATTAAATCTACAAACTTAAAATTTAACAAAGGTATTTTTTTCTTTCTTTTTTTTTCTTCATCTGAGATATGCGAAAAGCTTTTTCTGTTTAATTTGCAATTCACGTAAAATTAACTCATTAAAAACTTCTTTATCCTTCAATCTGTGTTGTTTAATTTTTTCAGTTCACCCGTGCGAAGAACGGGTATACCAGCTAGTATATATACACACACGCACACACACACACACACACACACACACACACACACACACACACATATATATATATATATATATATATATATATATATAGCGAACTAATAGTAGGAATTGAAAAATTGTATAACTTCATAAGGAATGTCATATTTTTTAATTAACAGTATTTTGATCTATGTACAAGTCTAATTTTTTTTCTATTCTCATCTTTTTTTTTTTATTTTTAAAAGCTCTTATTTTTACACCCGGCATATAACGAGCACCCGCGCACGTTATACCCCAGATTTTGCGGTACATGAAATTGTTTGAAAAACATTGTTACAAGAAAAATTATTTCAATGCAATTTTTTTGGCAACTTACATATTTTGAAAACAATCTTCTTTCATGAAAAAATGTTTCTATATTAATAACATTTTGCCTATACAAGGTGGTTCCTAATTCATGGTACAAACTTTAAGGGTATATACAAGACAGTGTAACGATCATTTATTGTATAGGAATGTATGGGCACAAGTGGCGTGGTGAGGCGCAAACAGGAGAAATAAAATAAAAGAGAAAAATGGAGTTATCGGTTGTTTGCGTTACTGGCAGGGGGCATTAGATATCTAGCCACCATTCAAAAGGATGCACCTCAGTAGGGGAAAGTACCATTCACAATTGTGCTGACGTCTACGATGGGTGACTTTACGTATGCCGAAAATGCAGACATGTATTTCATGTTGCCGTGAAAATGGTAACGTCAGAGCTGCCCTACGAATGTATCACGCGCAGTTCCCTGATCGACGAATGCCGGATCACAGAACTTTTCAGCGGTTACATCGTCAACTTCATGGAAAATATTCATTCCATGGCACCAAACATGATGCTGGTCGAAAAGAGCTGTTCCCAGTCCAAGCCTGGAAGAAAGCACCTTGAACGTTGTAGTTGATAGAACCGCGTCAAGTACAAGATCTGTTGCTTACCAAGTAAGTGTAAGTCATTAGACCGTTTATAGAGTGTTAACCGAAAATCGCTTACATCTCTTCCATTTTCAGCTGGTACAAGCTTTGAATCCGGCAGACTATCTTCAATTGCCTGTGAGTGGTACAGCAATGTGCGTTGCAGCTGGACTTCATAGCTCACGTGCTGAACAGTTACGAACAGTTATTGTAAACATTACACTTCTCAACGACGCTTTCAATATACACACTTTGCCTGTCCTTTCTTCTCTTATTTTTCACGTTTGTGCTTCGCCGCGTCACTTCTGCCCATACATTCCTATACAGTAAATGATTGTTAGAATGTCCTGTACCTACCCTTAAAGTTTGTACCATGAGTTCGGGACTATCCTGTATATAGCTCGGACATCTGTATAGAATCTGAGAAATATATAGTTTAGAAGTGGATTTATTCACATATTTTCATATATCAGAGTAAAGCGATTTTAACAAAAATATCTGTTTTTATTTAATAGATCGTAACTCTGAAACAATGTGAATTTTTCAAAAATCCTAGTTCAGTTCCTGTTTGGATGTCATAGCCATCTATACAGCCAAAATATTATTATAGAAGCATTTTTCGCGAAAGGAGAATGTTTAGAAAGTATGTCATTCCTTCTTCATTTTTTGCCAAAATATTGCATCTAAATAATTTTTTCTTTTAATGATATTATTAAAACAATTTTATGTGTATGATCTAATTAAACTGACACTGAATACCAAAAAATTACTCATTTATTCGCACTTTTTTAATCACGATTCCGAACGAAGTCAGTCACTTTAAATATTTAAAATTGGTTATCCTTTGCATATAATACGAGGGTTGGGGCATAAGTCATGGCAACTATTTTTTTCTTGTAGATATGTGAACGGATCGCAAAAGTATATGTGTCGTGTGGAAGTTCTGCAGGCATAGTGTGTATGCAGAACAACAGATGGCTCTGTGATAGCTAGTAGTAGCACAGTGAAGGCTGTGATATCAGTCAATTGGTGAGTGTCGTGCGAGATGGAATTAACCCGCTTTGAGCATCGCGCTTACATCAAAATAGCCGTTCTCCGAGGGAGAAATGCTAAGTAATGCCACAGTGAATAAGTGGGAGCCCTAGGGAATATAATGCCATATCATACCGTACAGTAGCATGGTGGGTAGGAAAGTTTAAGCAAGGACGTGTGTAAACCAGTGATGAGCAACGTTCCAGAGGAACCGGTCAGTGTGCAGAAAAATTGGAGCACCCACTGTACTCTCCCGACATTTCACCCTGTGACTTTGATCTTATTCCCCAAATTAAGGAACCAATACGTGGTAGGACATTGCTAATGCTGTGCGCCAACAGGTGACCCGATTCACACATGATGCGGCAAATGCTAACGCTGATGGTATTCAGCGCCTTCCACATCGTTGGCAGCGTGTGGTTACAGTAGCATTGAGGATCTTTAGGCCCAGTTTGTCATGCCAACTTTACGTGTACTGTGTTTTCCTTCTTTAGCACCATGAAGGCCATATTGCCCTGTATACTACTGTAATAAAGTAGTGTGTTACAAAATTTCAGTGCTATTCATTGCCCTCACATGTAGTTAACACCGTGTTCTTTCGTCTGTATGTATCACATTTTCAAACGGGACTAATATCTTCAAGAAAAAAAAATAGTTGCCATGACTTTTGTTCCAACCCTCGTATTTAATTTAATTCTAATAAATAGAGAGATTTAATTCTAAAACTTCCGAATTTCGTTAAAAAATTTTCAAATAAAAATGTACATGTTTTATTAGTTAAATTATATTTGATTATTGAAAGTTTTTACGGAAAATATACATATTTACTTTGTGCAAAAGTTCATAATATTTAAACATAACAGTTTTTTTTTCAATATTTAATTTTTAACTATTTTTGGTAGTTTGCATAATTTTTGTGAATAAGGTATTTATTTATAAATTTTTTTAACAAGATGTGAATTTTATTTAGGAAAAAATATGCATTCCTCTCAATTAATTAAGTTGTTTTATTAATTTTGCTGATTTAAAACAATAATACTAAAAGTTTTGTTAAAATTAACCAACTTAGTTTCATAAAAATTGTAAGTATATAAGTTTGTATACATACATAATTAAAGAAAAAAACAGGATCATCTGTGTGTGTGTGTTTCAAAAATTGAGCCAATTACACTAAATTAAAATAATTGTTTATTAAACTTAAAATCAACTTTTTAAATAAAATTTCTGCAGCCTTTTTGTAGACTTATTTTAATAGAACGTTCAGAAATATGACCAGAATATATGATCAAAAATTTTAAAGCAAGCCATATTTTAATCTAACTTTTTTTTAAAGCAAGCCATATTTTAATCTAACTTTTCTTTAACGGAAAATCTTTGAAAAATGGATAAAATGTATGACTGTCATAACTTTTCCTATTGAAGAATAAACACAAACATATTTTTCTATGAGTTATGACGAATCTGACAGAGCAAAGTTAAAAGAAATTTGTCATCATAAAGTTGGCGAATGAATTTCTTCAGGAACATTAATTCAACCATACTTTCGACTGGAAGGAAATTTGTGGAAAGCCAACCATTTTTCATAATATATTGACTTTGAGAGAACATGGCAATAAGGATTCTACCAACCTAAAATTTTTTTGATACCTTTACGTGCAAAAAAATATGCCTATTTGATAAATGGAAAATCTTTAAAAAATCGATAATCTTGAATGTTTTGGTAAAATGTCTTACAGAATTGGTTAGAGATGAATTCTCTCTCTCTCTCCAACTGAAACTCAAAAGTACCATGTTACATTGATTGAAATTAAATCCTATCATTAATCGATCAAATTATTCATCGATTATTTCGCTTAATAATAACCTGGAAATATTTGAATGTTTACTGGAAGAAAGGCCACTCTCTTAATATGTTAAAAGTTAGACACTCGCTGACAGTGTTCCATTTTACAAAAAAAAAAAAGTTGCGATAGGCTTAATTCATGTAACGTCGTATAGAGAAGTCACATGATAACTATAAGCAGATGTTTCCGGACAATCGGTTCATAAATTTATATAACGTCATAGTAATGTGATAAATACAATCGCGTGTTTCCTGCCAATCAGTTCAGGCGCTTCGCTGTTGCCAACTTTTGCCTTTAGCAGTTTCTATAAGAGACTATATATTTGTAAACGACAATA
Source organism: Trichonephila clavipes (assembly GCA_019973935.1). Taxonomy (NCBI): domain Eukaryota; kingdom Metazoa; phylum Arthropoda; class Arachnida; order Araneae; family Nephilidae; genus Trichonephila; species Trichonephila clavipes. Next base: position 516,994 of record BMAU01018615.1, read on the forward strand.
ATCATAACATAGATAATGCACTTGATTCAAAAGAACAGAAGAATATTTTTATCAATTTTGAAAAGTCTTTTTGAAGAATCCTAATATTAAAATACTTTTATCCAATTATCACATCTGAAATTCTATTTAAACTTTACAAGTAGAACAACAGGTTCAAATTTAATCGGTTATGAATTCAATGGAAATCCCCTGATTGTATTTATCATGTGACGGTCACAAATTCAGCCATTCTTTTTATACAGTTTCATCTCATTCTAAATTGCCTCCCAATTTATAATTCTAATTTTTAATAGTAATAAATGTTCTATTCGTGGAATCAGATGATAAACAAAAAGCCCTTTTTTTAAAGTTGAATGGATACTATATATATATATATATATATATATATATATATATATATATATATATATATATATATATATATATATTGTAGATTAGAATCCTGAAATCAAAATAACGTTCTTAAAAACGGCACTTCAAAAGCTTCACCACAGTGACTCACTTTCCTAAATGGCTTTTTAAACAGATACGCATGCAAACAGAATACCCAATTATTCATTTAAGACAGAATCGTTACAATCACTAAGAATACCTTCGAAAATCTTCAAGTCGAGATAAGGGGGGAAAGCAATTGTAAATTCAAGCAATCCTGTCACTTTCACTTGATGAATCGTGTCCTGGAAGGAAGAATTGTGCACCGCGTGTCTAACCGGGCGTTAAATAATACAAGTTCTTCTCGCTGTCACGCATTTCTAGGTCACTGGTGCTCGTGCCCAAGTTCAACATTTTCGACCCTAATCCATGGAATTGTAATGCAATGCTGTGGAAATAAACAGTGGCGTTGCTAAGTCGGAAAATCGATATTAACTAATATTTTCTCCTATGAAACCTTTACGATTTGTTGATTTGCTCTGCCCGGTAAGCGGAACACATTAGTGATAGGCGAGTTAAATGGAAGTTGAGCTTGACGAAGGGGATTGGGACATCAATCGCACTGCTCAGTTGGCACGCACTGCATTTGCTGGAAACATTAGCGAGTACCGGCAAAGTAACTGGAAACATTAAAATGAAAGTTGTTTTTATTCCAGTGAAACTCTTTAGGTGCCTGGATAAAAAGAAAAAAAGAAGTGTAGTCAATGTTTCACAGAAAAATGGAACATAACGAGAAATAAGCGTTAGAAATATGGTTTAGTGGAACAAATGAAATGTGTTAAAAGGAACTAGTTCAAAAACACATTTGCAATGATTTGGCTTACTAATGATAAATAAGGTTTATGTAGAGACATTACTTTATATACATCTCCAGTGACGCACACAAGGGGGGTCCTGGGGGTCTGGACCCTCACCCAAAGCCCTTGATTTTTTTTCCGATTGATTATAATTCCAAGTATATAGTGCGTAAAATTTAATGAAGTATTTGTTATTGATGATTAGTTTTATTAATTAATGCTAATTATTTATTCAATAATTAGTTTTTTACTGTGTTTTGTTCCCGAAAATCGACAAAATCAAAAGGAGCATGATACAAGAATGGTGAACTTTCAACCCCGGACCCCCCTTGATAAATTCCTGTGTACTCTACTGTATATCTCTCTTTTTTGGTTTGTAATGGTTCCTTGTTCTTGGTTCTTTCGGTTTGTTCTTAAGATGTTTTAGGATTTATTAGTCTTCTTTTTAATTTATTTACTGCTATATATATTCAGCACAACATATCATCTGATGGCTAAAGGTATCACGAAATCCAATGCTTAGCACAAAATGTTGTAAGAAGGTTTTGGGAATTATTGTTAAGTGAAGATTTTAAACTGTAAATATTAAGGAAGTGAAGAGATTTTAATCTATTAACGGGGTTAAATATATAGATATATATTTTAATTTTATATAAAAAAAAATTTGCTAAGTAAAAATGGCATCAGTGGACACATGAAAAATTTAATTTTCTTCAACGATTATGCCGAGCGAGTGGTATAATCAAATCGAATCAAAGCAGTTCGTTATTTCCATTCTTTTATTTTACAACACAGGAACTAAATTATAACTACTAATGAATATTTACACTATACACACAAATTAATATCATCAACATATTATTATTACGTTCTTCTCGTCGAAATCGAAACATAGCAGCGGCTTACAGTTACCAAACACAATAAAATTTGCAGTAGAGGAAGAAAAATCAAGAGTGTGTCTATTACAGGGATCGGCAAATCCCGGCTCTTCAGTCTTCTGTCTATGAATTATTAAAAAAAATTCTTTACTTTTCTCTTTTTCCTTTATAATTATTTAGTGAAAAAATTACCTATATTTTTACATTCACATTTAAATATCTGACTGGTTTAAGATAGTTATTTAAGATTGTCATTTCCGTGTTAAATTATTTTCCATTAATAAAGCTTACTGAGTATTAGTGAAAATATTACAACTTTTAAAACAGTAAAAGTTCAATTTATTGGTAAAAATACCGCCATGGGAAGACATACCTTGAAGAGATTTACAGCGACGTTTACTTCTTTGTATAAATGAGTATGAGAACGCACATGATTTTGGACAAGAGAAACACTTAACAGAAGTGACAAAAACATATTCCGAATTTTATGACAAGCTTTAAGGTTAATAAAAAAATATTGAAAACACTCTTATATGCAAGAGAAGCCAAAATCAATATTTTAATCATTAATGTAAACATAAATTTCTAGAGTAAAGCACTTAAGGTGTTATTGGTAAAGAATTTTTTATCCGAAACTTGAAACTTATATTCACAAAATGAAATTTTCACGATGGTTGTTCTTCCATTGAGCCACAGAAATAAGAATATTTTCCGTAATTCTTAGTTTTTGAAGAAACGTAAAATTGTATTAATATATATATATATATATATATATATATATATATATATATATATATATATACAGTGGATGATCGGTTAACGAACATAATCCGTTCCAAGACTATGTTCGCTATCCGAATTGTTCGTTAACCGATTACCAATTCACCATAGACTTCTATGTGAAATCGATTAATTCGTTCTGGAGACCCTAAAAATTAAATTTTAAAAAATGTATAATTTCTTAGTAAGTTTTTTAAAAAATAATACATACATATAGTCTTGCATATTAACCTTTTCATTTTTATTTTTTGCTTATGGGGCGTTGAAGAACATGTCCAATGTCGATTGTTTTTCTCTCTTTTTCAGGATTTTCCGGAAGTAATTAATAGCATTGTCGTTGTAAAGATCCCCAAACCTACTGACATACGCTTGGTTTGTGTGCCATTTTAAGACCATTGCTTTGACAGCATCCCACTTTTTCAAAAAATCTTTAATAGCAGATGTCGGCATTGGTCCCCTTTCGTCTTTCTCTTGTTCAGAAGGAGACACATTTCGTTGTATTTCTTGGTGTTCTTCATTCAAAATTTCTTGGAGTTATATCGTCAGTTCATCTTCATGTCCCATTATGAGCTCTTCATCCTCTCTCTGTCATCCTCGTTCACCTCCAATTCCAGATCTCTATCAGTTGTCAAAATTTCATCCATAATTTAAGGGGTGTCTCCCTGATCACCTCCGAATATGTGTTCGTTATCCGAACACAGAGTCTCCCCTCCAACTCAAGTGCATGAATATAACTACACTGCTGGCCACCGTAAATGCAATCCCCTGAAGGAAGCATGCAAATAACATGAAATTTACAACACGCATTATCGGACGTGGAGATATGCAAATGATTAGAATTTCAGCGCAGACACACATCACCTCAAAGCGCTATTTAAGGCTTGGAGATTTCGACGATTTCAAGTTCGGCAATTGTGTTTTTCTTGTGATTTTTCAAAAAACGATCACTTATGTCTCGTAGAAAACAGCGATCAGCTTTTGATCAAGTATCCGAGTTCGACAAAGGAAGGATAGTGACCTACCGAGAGACTGTGGATTATCTTTCAGGGATATCGGTAATCGCGTTGGACGAAATCAAACAACTGTAAAGCGGATATGTGACCGTTGGATGCAGGAGGTTACGACGGACCGACGTGGTCGATCGCATCCACTTCAGTGCACCACGTCACGTGAGGACAGGCAAATTGTGCACATGGCAGTGACGGATCGCTCAGTCACATCACGAACCGTAGCACAGCACATTGAGTCTGTAACGCATCATTCAGTGTCTGTGCGTACCTTTCGACGCCGTTTACAGCTGAGTGGTCTGTCCGCAAGACGCAATACCACAGATGTCTCCGCCACAAATGGTGCGATGAAAGAACGATGTGGGCGGCAGAATGGAATGAAGTTGTCTTTACTGACGAGTCACGCATCTGTCTGCAACACCACGATGGTCGGATTCGAGTCTGGAGACACCGTGGAGAGAGAATGCTGAACAGCTGCGTTATGCACCACCATACTGCTCCTGCACCGGGTATTATGGTATGGGGTAGTATTGGATATCACACTCGCACTCCTCTAGTACGCATTGCCGGTACTTTAAACAGCCAGCGCTACTTATCCGAGGTGTTGGAGCCAGTAGTCCTTCCTTACCTTCAGCCACAGCTATATTTCAAGAGGATAATGCGCGACCACACGTGGCACGCATTGTCCAAAGGTTCTTCGTCAATCACCAGATTGAATTGCTTCCCTGGCGCGCTCGCTCTCCGGATCTTTCGCCGATAGAAAACATGTGGTCCATGGTTGCTCCACGATTGACCCAGATTACACCCCCAGCTGCCACACCAGATCAACTTTGGCAACGTGTGGAAGCTGCTTGGTCTGCTGTACCCCAAGAACACGTCCAAAGTCTTTTTGAATCAATGCTAAGGCGTGTGGCAGCGGTGATCTCCAACAATGGCGGCTACTCTGGCTACTGATTATGGCAGGAACCACACTGCAGAGAAGTCTATAAATTTAATCATTTGATACTTGGTCAACATGTTATCTACAAAATAAGTTTTGTTGTGCTATCTCTTGCCTTTCTTGGTGTTGCATTTACGGTGACCAGCAGTGTAGTTTAGGCTCTCTTTTTTTTGGCTTTTTAATGATTTGTCTTGTTTCAATTAAAAATTGACTCTTCTGTCTTGAAAGTTTGCCCCCCCGAAACCTGGTCTAGGGAATTTAAGAAGAAAAAAATCGATTTAAGCTCGATTTTTCTAGCATCCTTATCGAACTTAAAGATGCAAATATTTTTAGTAGATACGAAAAAAAACAGGAATATGTACCGGGAAGAGGATAAATATGATTATACTATATAAGAGGTTTTACATTACATTGAGAGTTAACCTTAACTAAAAAGAAACACCTATAAAAGTCATTTTTAATTAACAAAACTTTTCATCGTTCATAAAATCAATTTAAATAAATAAAAAAAACCTGAGCATTAATTACATAACTCATTTAAATAATAAATAATAAAACAGCAAAAATGCTTCAATAAACTCTAAAAAATTTCTTTATTAATCTCAACCTAAGTACGTGAGACGGGAATCGATAATCATTGTTTATATTCCTTCGCTTCATTTTTGCTGCATTAATAAAGTCTTTTTCCTATAAATACTTTTATGACTGTTGACATGTCTTTCAATCTCATTGCGACATCCATCAAAAGGAATTACTCTGTTCCTATACCTCTGAGAATAGCCAATCATTACAAGAGAATGGCTATGCTTTGGGTTCCATCAATCATGATGACCGTGTTCTCACTTTATTACATAGCAGTAGATCTATTAGAGGAGCACGGAATTGCTATGTGCCAGCCATAGGACTTAATCATGGTCAGCGTAGGCCATCGGCAAAATAACGAGAGTAAACAATTTATTGGAATTGCCAAATATAGAAAGATCAACAATGGTTTTGCTGTTATATTTATGATGATGTATTTCAATCGGAGAAAAATGATGGGATATTTAAAATAAATACATTGAAATACGTTTAACGCGAAAACGCTTAAGATGAAATATCGGTTAACACGAAACAATGCAGCGGTCCTGACAAACTACTATGTATTTTCCTGCATTTCTTCTCTTTAAGAGACATGGTACGATTTACGCAAAAATGTTTAATTTAAGGATTTTCATAATTTTTTGGTTGCTTGGTTTAACCCTGGAGCAGGCGCGCACTCGATACTAATGGTTCAGCGGGGTTATTGAGTCACCCCAATCCTTTCTTTATAATTCTTTTTGTAGTACACAATAAAAATCGTAATTCCAGTGAATAATTTAATTACGAGAAAATATACTTACCTACTTTCAAGGACTTTTCAATTTTTCTTTAGTAACAAATAAACAGTTTTGCCAGAATTAACGATTTCGTAATCTGTGTGTCCCTCGTGACCATTTCCGGGTAAAAAGTGTATTCATTATGATAATATATATGTTACTAATAAAAAAAATTGTAAAACGTTTTTCGTAGGGCTTTATATATTTTAGAATACTCTTAAATATATATATACTCTCTCCGTGGGTTTCCAAATATCATAAAACTCTTTTCATGGAAAAAAGCGCAACAGAGAAATACATTACTTATGTAACGTCGCTTCTCCGAACATCAACATCTAGTCGGCATCTTTTGTTGGACCCGACACCCACACGTGCATCTTGCATCTTGCACCTGCAACCCACCCCTTTTTTGACCCCCGAGGAATTTAGCTCGTCGACCGGAAGATGAGGGGAGAGATGCTTTGAACTTGCACGGGAGCGGTAACCAACGAATCCTCCTCTCACAAAATAGTGGACTCTAACAATCTATAATTAACTTTAATAACTGTAATGTATCATTCTGTAAATAATATTCAATAGTTGTGACGTAAATAAATTCCATATTTAAATTAACCAAGAATACGCTACCGTTATTCTTTCAAACGTTACAGCTTAGAGTTTTGGTGGCAGTGCTTTGGGATAAAAAGTTAGCATTCAGGACCCGTGAGAGGAGGAAATTTTGGGTTTTTACGGACGGACCGCAACGCAGGGAGAAAAAGACATCTTCGGAAGCCGTGCTGCAATTGAATTCAGCTTAGGAGAAGGAGAGCGTCCTGCTCAAAGATCAAACTGATCTATAGTGTTTACGGCCACAGTGTCCGAAGGAATAGCGATTTTCGGAAGCCGTGCTGCGATTGAATTCAGCTTCGGAGAAAAAAGCGTCCTGCTCAAAGATCAAACTGATCTATAGTGTTAACGGCGAGAGTGTCCGAAGGGAAAGCGATTTTCGGAAGCCGTGCTGCGATTGAATTCATCTTTGAAGCCGTGCCACGAGTGAATTCAAGGCTGGTCAAACTGACCACACTTATTGTTAAGGGTGAAAGATTCAAGATTGGTCAAAAGGACCATTGTTCACACGGAAGAGTTCAAAACCACTAGTGCCATATTACTGCACATAAATTGCTTCTGACAGCAAGCTGAGTACTTCAAGTGGGTGAGTACTGTTATATTTTTGAGTTGCAAACTGCATATTGTATTAGGAATTTTGGTTAAAGTGTTCTTTACAAATTTTGAAATACTTAGTGTTTTTTCTTGCATGGGAACAGTGTTATTTTGTTTCTAGAGAATTGTAATTGTATTTCAAGCATTGTGTGCAATTTTAGCTTAAGATTTATTGTGTTTTAAGTCTCTTGAATGATTTTGATTATTTTTAGTGTTAAGTTTTTCTTTGTGTATTTCTGTGTATGCATGGGACCAGTGTTATTGTATTAATAGAGAATAGTAACAATAGAGCAAAATTTAGCGTGACATTTATTTGATATTGTTTAAAAAATGGCTTTCCTTGGTAAAGGGAAAAAGCAAGATATGTTGCAACTTGCTGAGGAATTAGGAATAAATGCCACCTTAAATATGACTGTCTCTAGCATAAAAATTGCATCACTAACAGTGAAGGTTATGAAGACGAATTTGTTAAAAATCTGTATGAGACTATCATTGCAAATGGAAAAAGACTGGAGGAGTTAGAAAGGGCTGAAAAAATAAGATTGGAGGAGTTAGTAAAGGAGCAGGCATTAAAAGAGAAAGAATTACCGCTGAAATTTGATTTAGATAGGTTTAAAATAGAATCCGGATTTAGGGTAAACGATGAATCAAACGATTCTATAAATACATGTTCTATAACCTCTAATTTAAACTTAAAAAAATTGATCCCAGATTTCGATCCTAAGCAGTCAGATATTAGTTTATATCTAGTGATCTTTGAACGCCAGGCTAAAAGGGCGTCAATAGAAAAGAAAGAATGGGTGGGGCAATTATTGGGTTTGTTACCCCTAGAGATCGTGCAAATTATTGCTCGTGAACCGGAGGAACAAGCCGAAAATTACGATTATGTAAAGAAATTATTGCTTAAAAGATTCAAGTTAAGTCCGGAGGTCTTTCGGCAAAAATTTGTCCAACACCAGAAAAAATCCGATTGCACCTGGAAAGATTTCACTTTTGAAATTACGAATTATCTAGATGAGTGGCTGATTGGCTAAAAGAAATAAATACCTTTCAAGATCTTAAAGATCTAATGGTGGTAGATCAATTAAAAAAACGCGCCAATGCTAGTATGAAAGATAATTTTTTAGATAATTGGGCAAGCCTTAAATCAGCTACTCAAATAGCAGAACTCTTTGATAATTATGAGGACGTCCGAAAGGTAAATTCGAAACCCATGGATAGGTGGGGCAGAAATGATAAAATTTTGACATACTCAGGGGTCAAGGAAAAAGAAAATAGATTTGGGAAAACTTCCCCCAGATTAGGAGCTTCTGTTCCGGAGAGTACTAGAGAGAGAACTTTTGAAAAACGCGTGGTACAAAGATGTTATCATTGCAATATGCCCGGACATATAAAAGACGTTTGCCCTAAATTAATAAAAAACAAAACGACGGAAACTCTCAATAATATTGAAGGAAATGAAAACCCGGATTTTCTTAATTCATATACAACAAAGGGCTCTGTGAATGGTCACGAGATAGACATTCTTAGAGATACGGGAGCGACAATAGATTTAGTATGTGCAAAATACATAAATCCTTCTTCTTTCTCTGGTGAAAATGTTTGGGTAAAACAACCGTTAAGCCCAGAATTAGTTTGTTTACCTTTGGCGGTCGTGGAAATTTCCGGAAATTTTGGAACGGTGCAAACTAAGGCAGCGGTTTGTGGAAATCACTTAAATCAACACGGTCGATATTTGATTGAAAATAAAACGGCCGAGCTAATAAAAGGAAATTTAGGCTATAATTTCCTGCCAGTCGAAATATTGAATGCTGTCCAAACAAGGTCTCAAGTCAAAGCGGCTAGAGAAGAAAGGGGAATAGATAGTGGTGATGCTAAAAAAGGGGAAGATGAGGTTATAATTGTTTCTTCGGATGCAGAGGACGAAATTTTAATACCTGCACTCCAGGAATATGTTCCGGAATTAGCGCTGCTAAGGGTTACGCGAGAAATCAATGCTCAAAAAAATAGCGAGGAGATTAAATCCTTATACGAACAGGCAGCCAGTCAAGTGCAGGTTACCAATCAGGTTTATTCGCTAGAGAAGGAATTATTGGTCAAAAATCGTGAAGATAAGTTAGGTAACGTGGTGAAGTTAATAGTAGTGCCGGAAGAGTTGCGCGACCCCATTAAATCCTTGTGTCATGAGGGAACATCTGCACACCTGGGAATTACGAAATCCAAAGACAAATTAAACCGATATTTTTACTGGCCGAATTGCTATAGAGATATGGAACAGTTTGTAAAAACTTGCGATCAGTGTCAGAGGGCTGGGAAGCCCAATGATAAAAAGAAAGCTCCACTAAAATTGGTCCCTGTTATCCAGGAGGTTTTTACTAAGCTAAATATTGATGCATGTGGGCCTCTCCCGATCACATCTAAAGGGAATCGATATCTTATCACGGCCATTTGCATGTCATCAAAATTCCCTGTAGCTATTCCGGTGTCTGATATTAGTTCCGTTAGTGTCACAGATGCGCTGTTAAACATCTTTAGTCGGATGGGGTTTCACCGTGAAATACAATGTGACCAGGGTAGTTCTTTTACTAGTGCTCTGACTACCGAGTTTTTTGAAAGATTCGGAATACTTGTCAGGCATATAGTTCGGTGTATCATCCACAGAGTAACCCTGTTGAGCGATTTCATCGAACGTTGAAACGACTCTTACGAGTCTTATATTTAGATACAGGCTCCGAATGGGACAAACACCTTCCGTCAATTCTTTTAACGTTACGAACTGTATCTCACGAAAGTACAGGGTATACACCGTCAGAGTTGGTGTATGGGAAAAATTTGCGGACCCCAGAGACGTTAGTAATGGAACCCTGGATGGAACCGGAAGAAGAAAGTGATCTCGTTACTGAATATATGTTTAAGTTAATAAATAGATTAAAAAGATGTCAAGAAGTAGCTATAAATAAAATGGAGGAAATGCAAGTTAAGCGGAAAACTTGGTATGATAAAAACGCATTAAAACGTGAATTTAAGGATGGGGATTTAGTCCTAGTGTTAGCTACATCCAGAGCAAATAAATTAGCAGTGCAGTGGATAGGTCATGGGACAATTTTAAATAAAATTTCGGAAACGAACTATTTAGTCGAAATCCCCGGCAAACGCGAAACATCTCAAATCTATCATATAAATATGCTAAAACCATATTACAAAAGGCCAGAACAAGTTAACGTAATTATTAATGATGAAACAAAAAACTCTCTCGCAGACCAGGAATTAGAAATCTCATACTTAGAAAACAATTCTCTCGTTTATGATTTCGAGGACGTAATCCAGGCTAGCGAGTTGAACAAACACCTTCACGACAAACAAATGGATCGACTGCGCGAATTATTAAGTAAATACTCTAAATGTTTTTCAAACAATCCTGGTTTAACTAATCTGGTAGAAGACGAAATCCAGTTAGTTAGCGATCAACCAGTTAGGACGAAGCCCTATCGAATGTCGCACCGACAAAATGAAATCTAAAAAAACGAAATTAACTGAATGTTAAAATTAGGAATCATTGAGGTAGGAGAATCGGATTACATGTCCCCTATGATTTTAGTTGAGGTAGCTGGGAAAGAACCTCGTCCATGTATAGATTACAGGAAATTAAACGGGATCATTAGAACGGAATATTTTCCTCTTCTGAATATCGAAGAACGTGTAGAAAAAGTATCGGCGGCTGAATTTATTACCGTCTTAGACCTATCTAAGGGATATTGGCAAATACCTTTGAGTAAAACTGCACAGCGATACGCAGCCTTCTGTACTAGCTTTGGTACATACAGACCCCTAAGGATGAGTTTCGGATTAAAGAATGCTCCATATTTCTTTAGTAAACTCATGGCTGAATTACTTAACGGACTAGAGGATTTCGTTGTCTCGTATCTAGACGATATCGCAATTTTCTCAGATACTTGGGAGTCGCACATTAAACATATGGAAACGGTTCTGCAGAGAATAAAGAGAGCTAAGTTAACGATAAAACCTTCAAAGTGTAAGTTTGCGCAACAAAATGTCAAATTTTTGGGTCACATTGTGGGTCAGGGTTTTCGCACCCCTTCCGAGATCAAAGTTCAGGCTGTTCTAGAGTTCCCTACCCCTCGCACGAAAACCCAAATACGTGCTTTCTTAGGTCTAGCAGGTTATTATCAAAAATATATCAATCTGTTCTCGGTAATCGCTGCTCCGTTGACGGACGCGTTGAAGGGAAGAGCAAAGAAGGGAGAAATTACATGGACGACCGAGTGTGAAAACGCATTTCGAGAACTAAAAGGGAAACTAATTGATAAGCCCGTCTTGTACGCGCCAAATTTTGAACGAGAATTCATTGTTCAAACGGACGCTTCAAACGCAGGTATGGGAGCAGTTTTATCACAATTAACTGAACAAGATGAGGAGCATCCAATCCTTTACCTGAGTAAGAAATTTTCAGAGGTAGAGAAGCGTTATTGTACGACGGAGAAGGAATGTGCTAGTATTGTTTTCGCAATTAAAAGGTTACATTATTACTTAGATGGAAATTCATTTTTAGTTATGACCGATCACAACCCGTTGGTGTGGTTGAATAGAAATGTTAGTTCTAACCCTAGATTGATACGATGGGCTTTGGCTTTGCAACCATATAATTTTAGAATTGTACATCGGTCGGGTAAAAGTCACAAAAATGCAGATAGTCTCAGCAGATCGGTGATAGATAATTAGGAATTGTGTTCATGTTCTCTTGCTCATGAATAATAATTGTTGCTTATAATGTTTTTTTTAGTTAAAGGTTAATAATTGTATTAAATTTATTTATTTACTAGTACTGTATATCATATCGAATGGAGATGCGTGTCAAAAGATAAAGCCATGAAAAGCAAATGTATTAATATGCTTAATTTTGTGTATAGGGTTTTAAAATATACATGAGTATTTAGTTTACGCAAGAGGCATATTGTGAAAAATATTTTAAGTGCAAGGTCTTACACTAGCATTGGATATAACATGTTGTTAGTATAATTGATACTAGGCATTGTGATAGGAGTGTTTGTATTTTTATTTAATGTTATGGTATGTTTTCTTACATTGTTTACATTGCTATTTCGTAATATGGATTTGTGTAAGTTCCCTAGCAAGAACACTCACTCACTAGAAATAAATAATTCGAAATTTAGTTCAGCGTTTTCTTTAGTAATTAAAATTGCAGCTCAGATATATAGTGGTGCTTGATGAAGGGATGTGTCGGTAATCTGTCAGTTGTCTCATCGTCATTCCATTAAACTTTTCTCAACGGAAAAGTTCTATAAGAGAGGGCGAGAGCTGTAACGTCGCTTCTCCGAACATCAACATCTAGTCGGCATCTTTTGTTGGACCCGACACCCACACGTGCATCTTGCACCTGCAACGCAACCCCTTTCTGACCCCCGAGGAATCTAGCTCGTCGACCGGAAGATGAGGGGAGAGATGCTTTGAACTTGCACGGGAGCGGTAACCAACGAATCCTCCTCTCACAAAATAGTGGACTCTAACAATCTATAATTAACTTTAATAACTGTAATGTTAAATTCTGTAAATAATATTCAATAGTTGTGACGTAAATAAATTCCATATTTAAATTAACCAAGAATACGCTACCGTTATTCTTTCAAACGTTACACTTACAACTTCCCTAAATGAGAAACAAGCACATAAGAGAGGGGTCATAACTAAGTGTACCGATAACTTAGAAGGTCAAACAGATTACAGCTATGATGTGCAGTATTTCAAAAATAATGACAGTGATGAATTTTTTATGTTTCTAAATTTTTTCGATTCTGGGTCCGGGATCTGTTTTTCTCTGAATTAGTAGTATGTTAGGATTAAAAAGGAAGCGTAATAAAAAAAATCTCTCATCATGGGATTACAGCAAATCAAATAAAAGTTTTTTTGTTTGGTTATAGGATCAAAGATAGCTAATTAGATATTGAAGAAGTTTTTATTTTTGATGACTTAATGTCGCGCGCGCGCGCCTATAAATTATATCAGAGTAAAAGTGCATTTTTTATTATGTCTGAAAGCATTTTGTTTTAATTCATTCCAGTAAATTAAATATTTTTAAATGTTTTATTTTCGATATGTTCGCGCCCCCCAGGGGGCGCGCCCCACAGTTTGAGAAACACTGCTTTAAGCATGTATAGTTATAAAAAATACGGATTTTATCCTTTTTTTGCTTGATTTGTTGCAATCTTTTTCAAGCTATTAAGAAAGCACTTTTTGATATATTGATAAATAATAGATATGTTTAAAAAATTCTTAAAAAATGAAATTGAACATTGTTATAGTAATCTGGATGTGAATATTTACTGTATCAAGCTTTGAAAATGCCACTTTTCAGGTGTGATTCTAGAAAATTACAAAAATTGTTTGTAATATTATAGCTGCACCTGAATGATTTGCAATAAAGGAATTTTTATGTACAAGTTTCTTTATAAACAAATGTGAATTATTATGTTTCAAAATTTCATACAAAACTTGTGACGACTTACATGTCTTTTCTTTAACAAGTCCTTTGGGTTCTTTGGGTCAGAATTAATGGCAACTCTTTTCCAACCAAATCCAAGAAACGAGAAGTGAAGAGATGTAAATAATATAGGATAAATATAGGATCTTAGAGTAAGCATGATGGCAATGTAATGGTAGTGTAAAGGAATGTTTGACAATTGATGTGTTTTGTGGTATTGGATGATTATTGAAGTTCGACGTTCAAAGATTCAAGTTCTGCGTGTTGTGGATAAACATATTGGTGATCGTTTAGAAGTTAAACGAAAAGCCACTTACCACTATAGATAAAGACAAGTTTATTACAGAATAATATAAGGTAGGGTTGATTACTTATTATTATTATATTTGAAGATTAGGCGGTTCAATTATTGAGATTGGTCTGTATTATATTGTGTGTTGCGTATTACGTCATCGTAGATTCTCTCATTCATTAATTTATATATTTGTTCAAAGTTTAAGTTGAATATCTTAATAAAGTTATATTAAGATAATGTTTGATTCTAGTTCTTACGATAACCCTACACCTCTAGCTCGCGCTGATACTTCGAGAGATGTACTTCCAAGGGGAGGTACATCACAAACTGTTTATTTATGTTTAATTAAACAATTTTATTTATGATTCCAAGAAGTTGTGGAGGTCTCCTTGGACCTCACTTTGAGAACGAGAATAAATAGGGGGTCATGTAAGAACCAGAAGCCATTTTTATAAACAACTTTCTTTATTTGGTTATCTTATCCAAATAGAATCAAAGACATTAACAAATATATCTAACTAGTATTATGAGGTTTTTTAAAAGTAATATCCTTTAAATTAACTTAATGATCCAATTAATTAACAATTAAATAACGATCACGCAGAGATTACTACGATAAGAGATCCCAGAATTATATTTAATAATGTTCCTATTGAACATTTAACTTTAATCTCACTCTTAAAACTTTAATGAGACTTTAATTATAAATCAATAATTACCAACGGAATCTCAACTCTTCTTGAGGTTAAATTATCTCCACAACAAGAATTCTTCAATTTAACGTCACTATAACTTTCTACTTCAATCTCTATCTCCTACTGCTCTAACTTTACTATTCCGTTTGACTTAAATACTTTATCTAATCTGCATAACAAGGAATCCTGTCCGATCTTTGGAGTTGATTGGAAATAGGTAGGGAATTAAATTTCCCTAAAAAGGACGACTCAGAAGGTTAGTGATAAAGTTCCGTATAGATTTGTCACAAAGTACAAGAGTAACTAATGATTCTATTTCGTATTATTTTCCAAAAAAGTGCCTTACATTCGCCGTTCTATTTTGGTTGTTACTAATCTTCAGAAAATTTAATCTTAGAACAACAAATCAATAATTAAATTACGTATTATAAGGTCAGCTATGGTACACTCTAGAGAAGAGGTGGCAAAAAAATATGTATTAATCTTAATTCAATTACAATTAAATATTTAAGGAATTACAATATCATTAGTTTTATTGAAATTCGAATACATAGTTTTAATCAATTAAACAATGCACTACACTTCTCACACAAAACTTTATTCATTGAAGTACCTAAAATCTCAGGGAAAGCCAAAGATTTTTTCATCTACAAATTGCAATAATTTTGTAGAGACAATCTCTTTTAGTAAGCTTTCTATATTGAATCCACCAGATCGTTCGACAAGATTATCATACTTCTAGGATCTAGTTCAATCTCTTTCGGTTGTACACAATAGCGTATAATGATTGAGTTATTTAAATCCATTCATAAAATATAAACAATACAATTCTTGTGTGTCTCAGACATTTTGAGAACAGTTTCTTCACTATCTCAAACACTTATGCTTTTTGAAACTGCCGCAGACATCTATGTCTACCATCTTCTGCTTGATATTTTCAGCCATCAATGAAAATACTAAACATCCGCATCAGGCCTCTTTGTGTTTGCGGAAACATGTTTTCTTTAGACTGCATGTTTATTGATAATATCGTTGACTACTCAGGTAAAATTCCAAACACACAAAGGCTTTTATCTTGTGATTTCGTTTCAGAAAGTATTTTTATCGTTTAAATGTGGATCATAAGTGGTAATACAAAGTCATATTTTTATCTGAGGTCGCAATTTTGTGTGGCATACATAAACATCACTTACAACGTCGATTCAACTGTTTTAGTAGTTCACAAACTGTGATGCATAAACAATTGGCAACAGTATATAAATGACGCCCAGACGTCACATGTACGTTTTCACAACAAAAGATACCATAAAAGACAATTCCGGCGACACTAAAGTGCACGGTTGTACAATAAATCTACACAAAATTCATTTAGATTGTAACCGTAGATGAAATAAAACATGCTATTATAAAAGTAATCTAGTGAATTCTATTATACAGATTATGTGAAAACTAGTAGTAACCACATTGTGTATTTTCCAAAACAATTACTTTAAAAAACTGACTGAAAAAATACGAGCAAATTAACACTTTCAAAGAAAATAGCTATAAAAAATGTTCATAAATGTATATAGAACTTTAAAAAAAATTAAAACATTTTTATAGTTTTTGAATGTAATTTCAATAACTGATTTTCTAGAAGTAAATATATTGATAAATAAAAGCCGATTGTATACACAAAGGAAAATAAAAAAAAATCATTAGCATAGAAAATATGGCAGAGTTTTAACACATTCTTTAGATAAGTTAATCTGTGGGTACAACACTCCTTTAGATGTACCTGAGGGGTAAAATAAGCTTTAAAGTCCTAATCAGATGGGTGTACTGAGAAGAAATAAACAAGTTGTGTGTGTGTGAGTTTGAACTGAGTGAGTGAATATTATATAGTTGATGGATTATTGGAGTACCTGCTTCCCGCAGGGAAGCTCAAACTCCTATCATGAAATACTGGGTGGTTACATGGGTTCAGCTTATCTCTTAGCCCTTTGCTGCATCATTATAAAATTTTGTGTGATTGAATAAAAGTAAAAGTAGTTAAGAAATTAAAATGTGATAAAATAAGAATTTAAGTGTGTGAGAAATTAATTAGAGACTTGAGTATTAAATTAAAATGCCTGAGTGTTGAATTAAAAAATTTGCTTAAAGTTCGCCCAAAATGGGCGCCTATATGAGTGAATTAGTGAGAGTCTGTGTGTGGTCCAATCAGGGGGCAGCCTATCGGAACCTGATGAAGTGGGTGTGTCTGAGAAGGTGGAGTTCTGGAAGCCGAGGCGTTCTCAGAGCTCGTGATGCAATTGGTCGGCTCACTCTGTTCCTATTGGTCGAGAGTGAGTTCGATAGAGGAATATTAACGTCGCATTGTGTTCAGCTACACGAGGGCTTTTGGCGACGGACCACGTAATTTTGAACCATGGTCAGTGACGTGGACGAATTAAGAATTATTTTTTTACTTTGTAGTTCGATTCACTATAAAAGCGCGTTATTTAGTTTTTTTTTAAACTATAATTTTTTTTTCATTTCTTAGTTCGATCTACAATAAAAGCCTGTTTTTTGGGGGTTTTTTAAAACTATCATTTATTCTTCGTTGAATTTTTCCTTGAGTTTGATATTTGGAGCAGGAATTAGTCTTGCTCTTCAATGGATATTAATTAACGGGTTTGAAGAGCATTTATTCTCTCCGTTTACCGGACCTCGGATGAGTCCCATATCGTTATATTTCAAAGATACCGTCTCTATAGATACAGGTTTAACTAATAAAAGTGTGTTAAGAAGAAATATTAAATGTCAATCGTATTATCACCTTTTAAACGTATTTATATAATGTTAATTCGTATCATCACTTCTAAAAAATGTATTACTTTATAAATATAAAAAAATATTTAGCAGTTAGAACATAAATTATTTTTATTCACATGCACGCGAGTCTTTTTTTTATTTCCATTTTCAGAGAAACTAGACTTATATTATGATAAGAAAGAATATAAAGAACACTTTTTCTTTGTTTTATTTGTATTAACCAGAAGCCTGTTTGCGGTTTTAGGGTTGCATCTTAATCTTTCAGTCACTAAATCTAGAATTAGTCGCCAAATCTAAAAATGGTTTATGCAATTAGTTGCCAAATCTGGAAACGATATAATGAATTAGTCGCCAAATCTAGAAATCCTTAAAATTCTTAGTTTTGAGGATCTTGATCAGGACAATGAAACAAAATAATGAAATTATTGTATTGTCATTGGCAGTGGCGCACACAAGGGGGGGGTACCTGGGGGTCTGGACCCTGCCCCAAGCCCTTGATTTTTTTCCAATTGATTATATTTCTAAGTAAAATTTAATTAATTACTTGTTAGTAATGATTAATTTTATTAATTAATGCTAATTATTTATTCAAAATTAGTTTTTAACTGTGTTTTGTTCCCCAAAATCGACAAAATCAAAAGGAGCATGATACAAGAATGGTGAACTTTCAACCCCGGACACCTCCCCCCTCCCTTGAAAAATTCCTGTGTGCGCTACTGGTCATTGGTCCTAGACAAGTGTGCAAAATTTCGAATTCATCTGACCTTTTAAAGTGGGTAAAAATCGAGTTCAAAGATTCCATTACATACAAGTGAAACTTAAAAAGCGTGTTAAAAAAGGGAGTGCGCATTATACGGCGAATATACCTCAAAATTAAAAATTGCAGCTTGAAAGTATGGGTGGGCGTTATACGCCGGATTTTACGGTATTAAAAACATGACTTATACTATACGTGAAAGCGTTTTATCAGAGAACTGGTGTGCGGATCGTTTTCTAAAAAAGATTTTAAACTTAATATCAGTTTAGAAATTATATATTCATACAGAAAAGCAAACGACTTCAATGCTACAAAGTTACTTAATTTTTAAGCTAGCAAAGAATATGAGAAAATGAAAAAAATTTCCAAGAAAGAAATATACAGAATAATCAAATAGCTGCTCGCAAACAATTCAGTTCACTTAAAAACTACGAAAGAAGATTCTCATGTTTCGTTTCCTTTATTGCTAAATTTTTATACTTGCATGGAAATATTTATTTCTTAGCAATTTCTGCCTCGTATGCTATTTCACAAAAAATTCTGAAATTTTCAAAAAATGTATGAATATTTTTATATGAAAAGACAAACATGAAATCAAATTATGTATCGTGTATTTTAACATTCTGTAAAAAACAAATGCAATTTTAAAAACTAAAGTGAAGTGAAAATATCACAAAATCCTATCCGATGATTATTTTCAATACAAAAAACGCAGGAGATATAGAAAACTGCTTCTGAAAATTGGTCTTATTATTTTATTTCAAAAATAAAACATTGGCATTAGAATTTAAAAACAGCTTTAATGCGGGGTAGTTCTTACAAATTATTACTTTCTTATTTTAAAATGAATCCATTTAAATTATCCCCGTAATTGTAATTGTTGTTGTTATTGTAATTATTAAAATTGGTTTACAACAATCATCTTGGGAATTTTTAGAGTTCATTTCTATGCTTTTTTTACAATATAATTTTCAAGAATTCATGGAATTATGAATAGGAAACTTAGCTATTGTTTTGATAACTTGAATACTGTAATTATTTTTTTGTAACTGAAGTGAATGTGCTCAGGTTATTTCAAGATGGAACTTGGAACGCGGGTGAAGGATAAACGAGTTGAGTCAGCTTAAGTAACATTGATTTTTTAAACCCTGATGGCGGTATTTGAAGGATGAATTGAACAGGCAGTATAACAAAAATTGTTATGAAGTTGGTTTAAAAAGTGTTGAAACGTATAAAATATCTTTTAGAAAATCAAAATGTTTTAAGACAATAAGAATATTAAAGATAGCATCAAAAATGTCTTTGTAAAAAGTATTAAATTTCTGTTCAAAAATAATTTTGGAATAGTCAATCAATATATTCCTTGTTCCACAAACCATACTGCAGAAAAAGGCAAATCACACATTTGGAATTTTATATATACAAATTTCTAGCACAACAATTTCAGCTATATAACTATTCTTTTTTAGAAATTATAGTTTTATTAGTTACAGAAACAGTTATCAAGTTAAAATTATAGCAAACGATATATATTGAAACGAATATAAAATTATAATTAAATAATTATACTACCAAACGATTTATAAGAAAATGTAAGTAAAATATAAGATAAATCCACCAAACAATATATTAACCCAAACAATAATTTGATAGACCATAAATATCGTTGGGGTGAATGACTTGAGTACCCAGCTCTTTTGAGCTACAACCTCATATCAGTAGGTATTTTAGTGACTTTAATTGATTGACTTTTGCCCTTTGTTAAAATTAAATGCTTTAAAGAGATATAATAAAAATACTGGAGATTTAGGGAAAATAAAAATTTAAAATAAGAAAATGCATTTAAAAAATGACAGACCTTAAATGATATACTTGAGATTTTTTTTAAAGTTTTTGATAATATTTTTGCTGTTGTAAAGCAAAGATTCTAGGAATAATTTTATGGTTTGTCCTCAATAACTTAAGTGTGAAGCTAATGACTACAGAAATAATTTATAAAAGGAATTGAGTGGGGAGGGACGAGAGAGAGAGAGAGAGAATTTATTCTTATTCCTTAAATTCCTAAATAGAAAATACTTCTTTTTCAAAAAAAATAAATGAGATAACTGAAACATTCAAACAACTTTAAAGGCCCTTTCCCTTTTCTTGGATCAGCGTTTTAGTGCAAAGTACAGCCGCATGGAGCGGTTATATATTAAAATAGTTCGATTTCAATATTACTGGAAAATTCCATAAAGAAAATTCTAAAGTCTTAGTTTTTCTCTTTAATATTTAAAATAATTTTACGACTCAAGCATGAACAAATATATTTAATCAAAACAAGCATTCAATGGGCTAAATTCATGATGTCACATTATAAAAACAAACACGTGTTTTCCATTGAATTCAAAACAAACATTAAACTAATTGTACTTGTTGTTCTATTTGTAAAACTCAGATAAAATTTCACATTTTATATTTGGGTAAAGATGTTTAAATGTCAAGGAAAAAAATTCTTCAAAAAATATTTTAAAATTTTAAAAAAATCATATTTTTTATGCTTATACTTTTAAATAAAATGCATTTTGTATACAATGTACTTTTTAAGAGAAAGTTTCTGCAAAGAGCAAATCTTGGCAACACCGGAACGCGTGAACTGATTAACTGGAAACACAAGATAGTTTTTATCGCGTGACTATGACATCACATGAGTTTTTGAATTGATTGGCTAAAATCATGTGGCTTTCACTATCCTGTGACTATGATGTCACATGAATTGAGCCCATTGATATATTAATATAATATCCTAGAAAGAATGAAATGCAGAAAATTATATTTTCTGTCTTTGTGGGGTGAGGGGGGGATTAACTACAAAAGAAAATGATATATATATATATATATATATATATATAGAATAAATAGAAATTAACCCTAGAACTTTTTCGAGAATTCTAAATATATTTTTGGTTTTCTTCACACAAAAGCAACATCGCCTGAAACATCTTTGCATCATACTTTCTACTAAAAGGGTAATCATCTATGTTCATCAAAGGCAAGGTCCTCCTTCTGCGAAACATTCCATGTTTAAGCATCCACGAAGGAGCGTTTACCTTTACAGTTGACGATCTGCCTTCTGTTTGAAAAGCAAGCAACTCGTGCGGCGAGAAAAGAGAAAGAACATTGCTCACGAGAACGAAACACAAAAAGTGAATCTTCACTCTCTCCCCTTCGGTTATTTCCCAAAATATCTCGTCTTGAAACAACAAAAGAGAGATGTAACTGGAGGGTGGATGATCCCATTCTGTCACGTGATTATGAAAGTTCGATTCACCAAATAGAAGTTTGGTGGAAAGAATGACGCGTGTATTTCTGGTTCGGGTGGGGTTATCGTGGGGTACACACACACACACAATCGGAATCGTGGAAAGTATTGCAAAACGGAGTCGACATCCTTTTGAAATTTGCTTTCTGTGTTGGAAATCGACTTGGAGATCTTCCTGAGAATTTTATTTTTGTTCTTGGACCTACTTTTACACAAGCCCACATATTCCTCTGGCTTTTCTTTTTATTTCGAGACTCGAAATAGTTAAATTTTGTTTTAGGAAATTAACTTACACCATAAGGCAAGGAGTTTTTTTTTAACTAAGCATACGCGAATAAAACACAAACAGATTACTTCTGTTGTATTTAATAAATTTATAATTCCAAAATATATATCTGAACTGAACTGAACTCAGTGCAGCAACAGCCCATGAGGGCCAAGGCCTACTGTGCCTATGTCAGTTTACGTGACCTTAAGCGCTGGGGTCTATGTGCAGATCCTTTGGTCAGGTGGTCAGTCTGAAGGAAAGCCCCCAATTTTCAGTTCCCAAGCAAGCTTGGTACTCACTTATCGACCCACTGAAAAGGTAAAAGGTTTTGTCCATCTTGCCCAGCTCGAGATTTAAACTCTGGACCTGTGGCGTGGAAGCGCGATACACTAAAACTCAGCCACTGGGCTTCAAAATATATATCACCTAGTAAATATCTAGCAAAACAATGGAAACGCTACGAATCCAAATTATTTATATTAACGTGATATTGGCCACCCTATGAGCTTTATAAACAAAAGCAACTCGATGTGCAATAGTTGTGTATAATCTATTGCAACAGAGTGATATAATTTGTCCTGTAAAATAGCTTTTAATTTTGTTGCTGGGGAAGGTTGAGGAAACGATCTCAAGATATTCTCATGATATCATCACTCAAGATATTCTTCTAAAAATTCATTATTGTTGAGATTTGGTGACTGAGGGCACCAAGTCAAAGAACTGTTTATAACCTCATCCTCATGTACATTAAACCTACTGTTGTTGCATTTTGCTGTATGGACAAGAACATTATCCATCTGAAATAAGAGACAAACACCAAGAAAGATTGTCCGCTCACTTACACCATTAGATGTACATGATGTTGGAGTATGTTTAAGTAGGTTTGAGGCTGTTATACGTTACTTCAAAACTGATTATTGTTCCAAAAAATAATATCACCCCACACACATCAGATGTTCATGGATGACCAGACACACATCTGATATCGTTCTATCTATTGGACAGCTTTTTTTTCTGAGCATATCTTGCACATTTGGAAGTAACACACTACTTTTTCGATTCCTGGCCATAGTTTTAAACATTGTTCCTCTTGACAATCCCATCATTTAGACGTTGAAATCTCTACCAGGTGGGCACCAATAATCATGCCTTCTGCCATTAATTTTTTATTTATTTGTATTTCATTATATATTAATATTTTAATTTTACCATTCAACTACAACTGCGATACCTTAGACGTATGAAACACGTTCTTCTGAATGTGTATCTTAATTTGTTCCTATATTTGAGGTAAGGTTTTGTAATATAGATGATGAAAAAATCATGCTGAAAATCATTCATACTTTTAGGTTAATTCTTTATTTTTTGATAAATTGGGTAAAATGACAATTTTTGATAATTTATAAGTACCTAAAGTTTATGGGACGGAGAAATTCATTGAAATTTCAGAACACATGTATGACGAACAAAGAAGATTTGAAATTTCAGGAAAATTAAAAATTCATGAAAATTTTTTTATGTCTCACAAAAACCATAATAAATTGAGATAGAAGTGTGAACAGAGAGATATACTAATACCTGTAGGGGATTGCGAACTTTAAAAAAAATGTGGAACAATTAGAATGGTTTTTCCTGGAATTGATGGCTTTCAACTGTACATCCGTCAAACATAAGCACTTGAACTTCAATAAAATAATATAAATGCAGAAAGATGTTACAACACATTAGTCTTAGTTGCAAAAAGAATAAAAGTAAAAAAAGCTCTCATAAGTATACTTTGTCTTCAAAACGTAATAACTTCCTCCTCAGCGTATAAAACCAATAACTTTCGTCTCCAACATACACAGTCTGCAATATGTTTCCACAAACAAACCTCGTTCAAAAATATACAACCTCACACAACCATAAACTACACCTCACTAAGCAATAATTTCCCCTTCCAAGGGAAATAACCTTAAACAAACCTGACAAGGCGCCTTTAAAATTCTAAATTCCATAACAGTCATTCCATCAACTCGCAATCTGCAAGACATTTCAATTCCCCCAGCTCCCAATTTCCAGGAGGCACTCAGAACCCTCAATGTTCAGTTCTCATTTTCATCAAAACTTGACGTCAAAAGGATAGGAAAAAAAGAACGTCGATTCGGCTGGCAAGTGGGGGAAATGCGATATCGATCAAGGTTCTGTCTCGTTTCTTCCACCAACTGAGAATGAGATTTTCCATCCGGCTCCCTCCTTCCGGAAGTTGGAATAACTTAGGGACACGATACCTCTTCTTACCTCTATCTTTCGTTCATCCCTATCGATAAATTGGCCCTGTTCTATTTATACCTCCTTATTTCATCTTGGGGCAAAGAATAACGCTCGTTACAGAGCTTTATAGTCGCACGGAGCTTGGGCCATTTAAGATACCTGGGATATTCGATACTGCTTCCATGTGAGAGTTGGAGCGGATTGCTGGAGGTTAAAATGTGTTGCACTTAAGAACGATAAGTAGCGATAGAACAATTTCACAGGCTGGTTTCCGTATTTTTGAGAAAATGAGTCCGGTATTGAGTACAGGAGGTATGCAAAGGAAGGGTAGGGTTCATTTGACGAAAGGTAGTCGACATGGATAAATGTAAAAGAGAAGGTTGGAAAAAGAGTTGATTAAAGTTGAAACTTATAGTATTTTGAATAGAATGAAACAAAAAAAAATTTATATCCTAGTTTCAATTGTTCTAAATTTGTACATGTGCTCCTTGAATGCACCTTTCTACACATATTGTCGAAAGATTTTTATTTTTGTAGATCAGGGATGTCAAACTCGCGGTCCGGTCAATATATCCCCCCACAATAACATTTTTTAAAAAATCTCCTGGAATTGGAAAGGTAGCAGCAGAAAAGAGATGTCAAGTGTCAGGATATAAACATTAATTTTTTTCTTTTGTTTTATATATGTTTATTATAACGTATTATTCGAAAAAAGCCTACATTTCTAAGAATATTGATTGTTTTTTGCGGTCCACATACAGTTAAACCTTACTTGTTAGGCCAGAGTTAGCATTTGAGTTTGACACCCCTGTTGTAGATAGTCAACATAAGTTTATTGGAAAAGATATAAAACAAGTTTCCTGAAGTTAAATATAAATTTGGTCAATAAATAATAATATTTAAGTATCGTACATGTTAAGTGTCGGGTCTTGTAATGAATTATTTTGATGAAATTGGAACAATGTGAATACATTACCAACTTCAAGCAATTCTCCAAGAATCACTGAAAGTTAAATTTTCTAAAATGTTGAAAAATAAATCATTTTAGAATAATTTTAATAGCTAATCACCACTTTTTTTCGTAAAAGTATACTCAACTATTGTGTAGAACAGAAAGTCTTACTCAAAACATTTACAAACAATTTACTTCGTACTTTATAACACGGTTAAAGACTTACTAAAAATAAAATTCTTTAGCGTTTCACGCGAAAAGTCCTGTTTCAGAACAATTTTACAATGCTTCCCAAAGGTATTTTTGGCAAAGTTATGAACAGGTAGTGCTAATATAGTATATGCAGATGGAATTTTTAGGGGGATATTTAAAGGAGAAACTTTTGCACATTACGAGATCTCTGGAACCATTAGACCTACATACTTAAAAGTTCGCAGGCATGTTTCTTCCGTTTAGCGAAAATCAGCTGAAAGGTTTTCGAAGAATCCGCTGAAAAACGGTAATCACGCGTCCCCCATAGCAGTTTAAAAGAAACTTCTGATATATTTCACTTATATATATTTATATTTGGAAAGACTGTTCTTACCATTGTATTGGTGAGTCTTAGTTTGCGATTTTCTAAAAAATATATATATTCAAAGTATTAATTAAATTTTGACTTCATTAAAAATTTTTTATCTTTCCATCTAGAATGCTATATTTTTCAATTTACCCTTGCCAAGAACGGGCATACCTACTAGTATTGTATAAGGGTTCGATTAAATATTGCTATATTAACTGATTTGTAGGGTATGGTGAATGAATCTACAGTACACATACTGGGTTTAAAAAATTTAAATGCTTTATAATTATATCAATATACTTTCTAGATTTTTATGATTTTTTCATCATTTAGTTGTCAGCGATCCGCTAAAAATTCGTAGGTTCACTACGTCAATGAAAAACTGATTCATTTTTTTTAAATATTTTTTTTCTGGCAACGGCACAAATCGCACAACGCTAAAACTCGAATCACGCAACGTCATATTTAACAAGAAATGGAAAATGGTTCCATTCTGGTGATGATGATTTATAGCAGTTAAATAGACAAAATGATTCTTAAGCCTTCATTAATTTTTAATTTCTTCTATTGGTTTTATAAGAGTTTTTTTTTATTCCTTATCCATTACGCCGTGAAAATTAGAGAAAATCTTATTTTAGTGTCGACATCGTGTTGGCGAAATTTCAATTTATTTAAATTTGCACGAGACAATCAATCGGGGGCATTAAATTTTTTTCACGAGTAATGATTTTCTGAGATAACAGATTTTACAAAATAGGCCGAATTCTTTCTTCATTATTTTGCACAAATTATACAACATTTTCATACTCATTGCTCATGTTGTAAAACTGTAATTTACATGTATTATGTAGTTCTATTTATCTGTTCTTTTTTTCGCAAAATTCGTTCTTGGCGTTCCTCTTCCGTTAAATCCATCACTGAAGCTGCATCGTACAACGCTTCATTAACAAAGTGCTCAAATTTTGATAAACCCGCAGCTCTTGCCTGGAAATTTGAGTATTTAGTTCCGTTGATTGTTATTAAGTCTTCGAAATAGACAATGCCTTTCTTCCCAAGAAACGATTCCAATCCAAGCAATAGTTGCGACATTTTTCAGCGAGAACTTGCAATATTGTACTATCGCAGCCGTATTGGTGACATTTTGGCGAAGCACATGGCAGCTATTTCAGTGCGTATGACACATGCGAAATCGGGGTTATCGACTTGGCGAGTTATCTTGAACGATGGCATTGTTGCGATAAAACGCGTATTTAATTTATTACAGCATCACGAAAAACGTTATATATATATATATATAATATATAATATATATATAATATAATATATATATAATATATATATAATATATATATATATATAATATATATATAATATATATATAATATATATAATATATATATGTAGGATTTTCCCTTTGAAACATTTTGTTAAAAGGTTGAGTCATATCCGTTTCAGAGGACCATTAATGTCAATTTTATTTATTACTACATTCCGAAGCAGCGCCGTCTAGTGAGCTTTCGTAGCTCCGGCTTGAATAATTTTTCGGCAGAGGCCTACTAACCACCGCCGGTTCAACACGCACCCAGCACGATTCTCAGTCCTAACGTCCAAGCATGAGAAAGGTAATTAATTTCCCCGTCTTCTAAAGGTATAACTCAATTTTCAATTAACCTAATTCCTGCATGTCTTTGTCTTTGTAAATATTTCCCTTTAACTTTAAATAAATTCTTTTTTACTTAAATGAAGTATCTGTGTTTAAATGACTTTGATTCAATTAATTCATCACTCACCCTTAAATACTTACCCCTAGACAACCACCTCGCAATCTAAAATCCCGCCTTCTGAAGAGTCTGATTTTTATTCGAAGATTTATTCGGACCCCCACATATATAATACATATATATATATATATATATATATATATATATATATATATATATATATATATATATATATATATATATATATATATATATATATATATATATAATGAGGAAAATCAATTTTTTACATTTCATGCAATTAAATATTTTTTTTTATTTTTAGATTTTTTATTTAATAAACATGATCAGAACTTCAGAAAATAAAGTTTAAGAAAAAAAGCGTTTTGTTCATTTAATTTTTAACTATTTTACTTGAAGTCCTTTCACAGATAAACATACAAAATTCCAACGTATCATGTCACCGTCACGTAAACAAAAAGAGTGGGTTGCAATCTGGCATATCGACCTCGTCACCTGCCTCTCATCTAAAGCTATAAGGTCTATTAAGGTATCCGACTACTTGCGACAACGTTTTTAAAAAAATAATGCAGATATGGGGATTTTTTGTGTGGTTTTTAGATTTATTTAATACATTTTAAGAAAAAAATTCAAAATGAAGAAGAGAAAAATAAATTATTACTATTAAATTGTGGAAAAAATTGGTAAAAAATTGACAAAAAATTACATAAACGGGGCCCGCTCTGTACAAATAGTAAATGAACAAAATATCAATTTTTCAATTTTCATGTGTTACCTTGCTATTCCTTTTTGAAATGACCTTCGGGATAGGAGATATTTTAATTTTCACAAAAACTGGAGCAATTTATCTTAGTTATTATATGAAATTTTGCTTTAAAAAACAGTGATTATATTCACATAAAGAACTGTAAATTTTGTAATAAAACAGTGATCGATAAATCTGAAGGTTAAAACACTTCTACTGTTATACAAAATATACGCAAAAAATTTCAGCGACTTATTTTAAAAACTTTTTGAGCAATCGCTGTCCCCGTTTGAGCTTTTCGAAGAAAATACATTTCGAGTAAAACGCATTTTAAAGTTAGACTGCTTATTTAAAGTAATGGCATCTGCTTTTACTAAAACACTTGTAGTTTTTGTTCTAGTGGATGGCAAATAAAAAGCTTCGTTTTTTTATAAAGCTAATAAGATGGCTATAAAATAATATCATAAAAAATATTTGGCAAAACTAATCATTTTAGAGTAGTCGGATACCTTAACTATGTTTACCAGAGCATAAAGAGGCCTCTAGAAACCATCGAAAAAATTCTTTTTTACATTCTTCAGTCCTTATCACAAAAATAAACGTCTGTATTAAACTAAAACGCATTCTATTATTCAATTTACATTCTATTTTAAATTCGAAGAGTTAAAAATAGATTTTTTTTAAGTAAGTCAAACCTGTCACTCATCAATTAAGCCTATTTTAGATTTAATCAATCTGCTGGCATCACCAAAACATCATTTCTTTCACTAAATTGCCTTGCATAAGAATGCAGCCAAATGGAACCAGACATGACGATTGAGCATAGTAATCATCATAGACAAGACAGATCAATCATAATAGAACAAATCTCGAATTCACCGAAACGAATATAAGAAATGTTTTTGTTCGTTGCATCCATAATGACCTTGAATGATCATCTCGCCTGGCATAGGTCGTCAAAATGTACGCAACGTTACAATAATTTTAAAGCTCCATTTTTAGATTATGAATCTAGTTTTTTAAAATTGTAAATGTCTTTATTTATATAAGATTGGATGCTATTTTTAAAAGAAAAGATAAATTTTTGTATGTTATTAAGTGATAGAGAGTATTCACAGTAAACTGTTTCAAATTTTAATAACATAGAACGAAAAAAAAAACATTGTATGAATTTAAAATTAGTCAAGTGGTGTTATTTCGTGGTGCCTTATGAATTGATTTTGTAAAGTTTCATCTGAAGTATTTAAAAATTAATTTAGAATTTATTTTATTTCATTAAAAGCGTCTATTGTCATGTCAGAAAAGTGATCCGGAACTATTAGACCTACAGAGTTGATATTTGACATGCATGTTTCTGTTGTTGAGTGACGCGCTAAGAACGGGTTTTGAAGAAGTCGACTCTCAAGTGGGTCTACGGGGACGTTAAAGACAAAAATTTCCATTTTTGAGTTATTAGACCTACAGGCTCGAAATTTGTCATGCATGATTCTTTTGTTGAGTGGAGATTCGGAAATTTTGCGGAAATCGACTAAAATCAAGAGACGAGGAACATAAGGATGTTTTTCAATAGAATCGAAAACTTGATATCAATAACATAAAAAAATTATGTATAGCCATACTACAACATGAAATAGCCAATGAAACGTACGGGAAACGGCTATATATATATGTGTATATATATCATACACAAAATCTATTCGAAAATTTTTCAAATTTCCTTAGTTTTGGATATATTTCACCATTTCCCCTACATATTATAACTTTTTTGACATTTAAAATTTAAAGTAATATTCTCATGAAATTTTGACTCCAGCCCAAGTATAAAATAAAGAATATCATTGATGAGTATTTAAAACGAATCAATTAAACAAATGGAAAAAAATGAAATTATCAGCGAAATTCTTTTTTTCTTAAAAATTCTATATAAATACATTTTTAATTATGATGATTTAAATAGAATGTTAATAAATAAACATAAAAAAATAACTAAAACTCAAATGTTGTTTGTTTTTGCTTTACAATAAGAATACAATTTTGAAATTTTGTAAATGTTAAGCAAATTTTGTTTCACAAGAGGAATATTCAGAATGCGAGCAAAATGATTGTATAATCGAAAAGAGCAGCCATTTAAAAAGGGTTTTTGTATTAAAGTTCATTAAAACAAAAAAAGACGCTAGATATCTGGAAAACAATTCGATTTTTTAAATAATTATTTTCGCTAATGATTGTGAATTCTGCTTATGGTATATTTTTTCCCCATTAAAAATCTTTTACATTAATTTGACGCTTTTCTGTGCCTTGACCTTTTAATTACTCATTAAAGAAAATAGAAATTCCGTTAGAAAATAAAAGGAAGTACTTATTCTTATTTCTTATTCAATGAATCGTTTTTATATAATTGTTTTATTTCTTGAGATGTGCAGACAATAAAGATCCCGGAATTAAAATTTCTTTTGCCATCAGGTTAAAATCAAGCGACATTATAGTCACTTGATAAATGAAATCAAGTATTTCCAGCGAATCAGTTCATGTCCTTCACTGTAGCCAACCTTTATTTATTTATTTTATATTTAGAAAATTTTAAAAGTGCATCGTGTAGCATAACTTAGCTGAAACTTGGAGAAAATGTTTTTGGTATAAACGAGGAATTGCTAATTTGCAATCTTATGATTTAGAAAAAAATGTGTAATATAAATAACCCTTAACTGGTTTGCCCGTACCCCGTACGGGCTACCGAAATTTGGCCACAATCGGTTTGCCCGTGCGCTGTACGAATTAACTGTTAGCTGGTTTGCCCGTATGCAGTATGGACTACCGAAATTTGGCCACAATCGGTTTGCCCATACGCTGTACGGGCATTGATATTTTCTTCATTCTAACTTTGTTTTGCATATTTTTTTATTTTTATAGTGAGATTATTAGTGCTAGTGTTTTTAAGAGATGCACAGTTTGCCCATGGTACCGAAATACTTCTCATCCGGGAATTTTTTTGTGGTGAAGGCTGAAATTTTTCATTGAGGCACAGGAATTCGGATTCTTGAAAATATAAAGAACAATATTCGATAAAGAATAGGAATTGACAAGGCAATGTGCAGATTGTAGCTTAAGAAGAAATGAAAATGGAAATATAACCCCCTGTAACGTCGCTTCTCCGAACATCGACAGCGGTCGGCATCTTTGTTGGACCCGACACCCACACGTGCATCTTGCAGCTGCAGCGCAACCCCTTTTTGATCCCCGAGGAATCGAACACCGTCGACCGGAAGAGGAGAGATGCTTTGAACTTACACGGGAGCGGTGGCCAACGAATTCTCCTCTCACAAAATATTGGACTCTAACAATCTATAATTAAGTTTAATAACTTTAATGTATCATTTAATAAATAATATTCAATAGTTGTGACGTAAATAAATTCCATATTTAAATTAACCAAGAATACGCTACCGTTATTCTTTCAAACATTACACCCCCCAAAAAGCCAATATTATCTCTATCCGAATTGCAATGTAAGACTTAGTATAACACCAAGCTACAAATTATGTGTGCATATATATATATATATATATATATATATGTGCGCACACACACAAAATCCTCAATCGCTTGATAAAAAGGTACGAACATGAAATGTCTTTGTAAGTATGGCAGAAATTATATTAAGATATATGATACAGAGTGTATTTATAAACAGCAAACATTTAGGGGGGTTTGTGTTCCACAACTATAAAATAAAAAATATAGTGTGAAAACTTTAAAAATTAAAATTAAAGTTAAACACACCTTCATTTAGTATTTTGCTTAGTTATGTGTAATAAGAAAATGTGCCTCTTTTTTTGGAACATTTCAAAAAAAATATGGACTGTTTAACTGAAGTAAATCACACATAATCTACCGCATTGTGATTTACTTCAGTTTTTTCATGCAATATTTTTTTTTTTGGATTACTACAGTGAAAATTAGGGGATATACATAAACGAAATTATTGAACTTTGGGAAATTTAATCCGTTAAAGCTAATTAGTTACTTAAAGATATTCAAATGTAAAATTAGTTGTATGCACTGTTCACTTAAAATAAATAGTCAAATCGTTTTCTAATGTCTTCATTCGCATGCAAAAAAAATTAGACTCTTAAATTTTGACATTAACTATTTTTTGGGACAAAAATGATAATCTTCGAAATCCGTTAAAACCGCCTTCAGCTGAAAAAGCAATTTCTGCTATAAAACTATTCGCCTTTTCCACTAAAATACTCGTGATAGAACCCGTGCTGCCATATATTTTGGAAGAGTAGATTTCAAAGAATATTCCTGCTAAGTATTGTCAGAATATTCGTAAAAATGGTTGTTCTATGTAATTTTAAAGTGAGTGGTACTTATATGTACAGTCGGAAGATAAAGGGTTAAGGAGTTAAATTACACTGAAGAGCCAAAAAAACTGGTACACCTGCCTAATATCGTGTAGGGCCCCCCAAGAGCCCACAAAAGTGTCGCAACACGCCGTGGCATGGATTCGATTAATATCTGAAGTAGAGCTAGAGGTAACTGACAACATGAATTCTGTAAAGCTGTCCGTAAATCAGTAGGAGTGGGAAGGGGTGGAGATTGCTTCTGAACAGCACATTATAATGTCCTGCTGAAATTTCCCAAGTCCGTCGGAATGCACAATGGACATGAATGGGTGCAGTTGATCAGACAGGATGCTTACGTATCTGTCGTATCTAGACGTATCAGAGGTCCCATATCATGCCAACTGACCCCCGCCCATACCATCACAGAGCCACTACCAGCTTGAACAACAATCCCCTGTTGATATGTAGGGTCCATGGATTCATGAGGTTGTCTCCATACTCGTACACGTTCATCAGCTCGATTCAATCGGAAACGAGGCTCGTCAGACCAGACAACGTGTTTCCAGTAATCAACAATCCAATGCTGTTGTTAAGCTGGACGAGGCGAGGTGTAAAGCTTTGTGTCGTCAAGGGTACACGAGTGGACGTTCGGCTCTGAAAGCCCATATCTATGATGCTTGGTTGAATGGTTTCCACGGTGACACTTGTAGGTGGCACAGCATTAAAATCTGCAGAAATTTACGGAAGGGTTGCACGTCTATCACGCTTAATGATTCTCGGCAGTCGTCGTTGATCCCGTTCTTTCATGATCTTTTCCGGCCGCAGCAATGTCGTAAATTTGATGTTTTACCGGACCCCCGATATCCACGGTACACTTGTGAAATGGCCGTACGTGAAATTCCAAATTTCATCCCTAGCTCGGAGTTGCTATGTCCCATCTCTCATGCGCCGGCTATAACACCACGTTTAAACTCACTTAAATCACTGCAGCAGATGATAATTGTAGCAGCAGTAACCTATCTAACAACTGTGCCAGACACTTGTTATCTTACATAGGCTTTGCCGACTGCAGCGCCGTACTCTGATTGGTTCCGTACCTCTTTATTTTCATACGCATGCCTGTACCAATTTTTTTGGCTCTTCAGTGTATATTCAAGAAGTTTCAATTATATATTTTTTAATAAGATATTTATTTTAAAAAATCTTTGCCTCAATACATATACAGTAAAATCCGGCGTATAGCGCGGGCCTATACTTTCAAGCTGCATTTTTTGATTTTTAAGTATATTCACCGTATAATGCGCACTTACTTTTTACAAAGAATCCTGAAATGTACGTATGTTACGTTTTGAAGCAGTTTATTCAAGGTATTATCCCAAAAGCTTCAGAAAAATTAGTATATTTCTAGAATTACAACCCTTTAACTTCAAAAGGAATGTGATTTCTTTCAAATAAACATATTTCGATGTATGTAGAACTCAAAACTTTTTTTGTGTTCATCTCATTTTTTTATTTTTAGAACTCTCATTTTTGTATCCGGCGTATAACGCGCAGCTTTGAATTCAAATCTTATTTTTTGCGTTAAAAGTGCGTGTTATACGACGGATTTTACGGTAAGTAATTTCAAAATTCTTAAATTCTAATCATACTTACAATTGCCCCAAATCTACCTTTGTATAATTCAATAAAGAAAAAGCTATTGTACACACAATGATTATATTATACCTTTTGCATTTCCAGATGTGTGTTACGTAATTTATATCAAAACAATTTAAAAATTGCTTAATAAAGACATCAAAATTTGCGGCTTGATATTGAAATTATATTTTAAATTATGCATTCCCTCTTTTTTAATAGTTAAAAACATAATTATCTATTTCTACGAGTTGCTGCTATTTATTAACTACTTTTGATGCACAATTTAATAATTAAAAATATTTTTAAAAATTGATGCATTTATATATTAGGTTGGAGAAAAAGAAATCCATTATTTTTACATGAAATTCAAGACTTTGTTTAACATGTTTCGGATTGTCCGATTTGGTTCAAATATGCACCGTTTGACTGTATAGTTTTTTGCTATTTTAAAGGTAGCTTCATAATACCTCTCTCTTGGTCCTTATTGGCGAAAAACTCTAGTAATCGATTTAGACAATCTTATTTTGATCCCAATTTCTTATCACTAAGGAAGTTTTGCAATGCGAGAAAAAGGGGGTAATAACTTGGTGCCAGGTCCGGACTATACGGTAGGTGCATTAAAACTTCCTAACCAAGCTGCTAGAGTTCCTGGCGAATCACTGCAGACGTGTGTGGCTTGACGATGTCCTGATGGAACACAACACTTCTTCTGTTGGCCAATTCTGGCCATTTCTGGACAATCGCTAGCTTCAAACAGTCCAGTTGTTGACAGTAGAGATCTGAATATAGTGTTTGTCATAATAAATTATTCCTTTCCAGTCCCAACAAATACACAGTAGAACCTTCCTGGCCATTAATCCTGATTTGGCCAACGTTTGAGCATCTTTACCACTCTTTGACCAGGATCGTTTTTGCACAATATTGTTTAATGTGACCCATTTCTCATCCCCAGTCACCATCCGTTTCAGAAATGGGTCGATTTCATTCCGTTTGGCCAAGGCGTCGCAAATGGAAATTCTATCCATCATGTTTTTTGGTGTTAATTGGTGTGGCACCTAAACATCGAGCTTCTTTTTGAATCCAACTTTGCGCAAATGGTTTAAAACTGTTTTATGGTCGATCTTTATCTTCTGGGCTATAATACGACTACCAACAAGCCGGTGAACTTCGATTATTTCTGTGATTTTATCTACATTTTCCACCTGTGCGAGGTGCATCATTAACATCAAAAATGCCTGAACGGAATCCACGAAACCAAAATTGCACATAATTAGCTGTTAGAGTATCGACATCATAAACACTATTCACACATAATTAGCGCAAACACTATTGCACATAATTAGCTGTTAGAGTATCGACATCATAAACACTATTCACAATTTTAGCCACCTGGCTTGCATTTTTGCCTTTATCAAAGAAAGAATGTAAAATGTACCAAATTTTCTCTTTGTTGACTTCCATTTTTAACACCCTGTAACTCACAACTGGATGGACCAAACAAAAAAAAGCAAAAGAATAGTTTTAGAGTGAAATATCACCTTGACAACGAGCATAAATTTCAAACTGTTTGAGCGATACTTCACGAGATATCGACACTACAATCATCTACCGAAAAAAATAATGGATTTCTTTTTCCCCAACCTAATATTACGCATTACAAATTAAAACATTCTCCCATCATGTTATATACTTAATTAATGTCTTTTAATTAATTTAATAGCATTCTCTCTCTATATATATATGAAACATACATATAAATGTATTATCTAGAATATAAATGCCATCATATTTATAGATACTAAAATTGCTTTGATAATCTTACATTTTTATCCCTATTTTAAATTTTAAAAAACCGAATGAATAATACACTGCTGGACAATTGCTAAGGACGGACAACACTATCATCCATAGCAACCACAAAATGAAAGGAAGCAAAATGTGGAAAATTAGAATAAGTGCGGGATATTAGTAAGAAGAAGTATGAGTATGCAAATTTTTTCCACGTCTGTTCATCACGTGATAGCGTTCATAAGAGCTTTAAAGGTTTTGACGCGTGTGGACAGTTGTTGTTTCAAGTCAAAGTTTTACAGGAAAGATTTAATAGACGAACTTAAAATTTTTGGCATGTCTTCCCGACATCACATAGATGATTTTATGCGTGGCCGAATTATTGGAAAGATCGAAGAAGGGCGAAAAATAACAGATGTTGCCAGGGAGTTCGACATCGCTCACAGCGTTGTTTCACGGTTGTGGAAGTCATTTAAAACTACTGGAATGTGTAGTAGACGGCACGGGGGAGGTCGTGTTAGAAGTACGACGCCTGCAGAAGACAGATATATCGTCCTATCAGCAAAAAGGAACAGGCGCACCACAGCTCAGCAGGTGGCAAATCAGTTTCTTGCTGCCTCAGGAAAGCAGATCTCCCGAACAACTGTTACCAGACGTTTGAGGGGAGGAGGCCTATACGCACGCAGACCTGTTGTGTGTGTCCCATTGACCAGACAGCACCGTACTGCCCGTTTGCAATGGTGTCGTGAGCATCACAATTGGACTGAACAGGACTGGGCATGCGTACTATTCTCAGATGAGAGTAGGTTCCGTCTGTCATCGGATTGTAGACGCCAACTGATCTGGCGCGCGAGTGGTACTGCTTATCGTCCAGAAAATATCCAGGAAAAGGACCGATATCCGACATGCAGTATCATGGTGTGGGCCGGCATCATGATCAATGGCCGCACGCGCCTACATGTGGTTGCGAATAGGACTATGACGGGCCAACGATACATTTTTGAAGTTCTACTTCCTCATGTTCGTCTTTTCCGTGGTGCTGTCGGTGATAAATTTGTTTTTATGGACGACAACGCAACATGTCATCGAACACTCGCTGTTCAAGATTGTCTAGACTTCGAGGGTATTCAACGTCTCGTATGGCCAGCACGTTCTCCAGATCTAAACCCCATTGAAAATGTGTGGGATGCTTTGGGGAGGCAAGTTGCTGGTCGAAACTATCCTCCGACAAACAAGAACACCCTCATCCGTGCACTCACAGAGGAATGGGATAAATTGCCTCAACAGCTGCTGGATAATGTTGAGCAAAGTATGGTACGACGCGTGGTATGTTGCATCACACTCCACGGTGGACATGTCCTGTACTGATACCTTTCTTTAAAGTGCCTGCTGACTTTTAGATGCATTGTTCCATTTCTCCGTACGCAGATCAAATGAACATTTTTTTTTTCTTTCAGATGTTTCACAGCTTTTGTACTTTCCAGAACAATAAATATTCTTTATTCTAATGTCTGAACAGTGTGGCAAATATATTTTATCCTACTAGGCCTCATGTCTCGCTTAATGTTATGCTACATAGCAATTTGTGATCCGTCCTTAGCAATTGTCCAGCTGTGTACATTTTAATTAAGGAAATTGTTTTAAAAGAATGTTTTCAAAAAAGGTTTTAAGTTTTATTTACTTTCTTATAAGATATCTTTTTTACTATAGAAACTACCAAAATATTTGTGTGTGTGTCAGTTTTCTTTCATTTTTTTCTTGTGCCTGTCTGGAAATAGTGTATAACGAAACTAACCGTTTCCGGGAATTTTGGAAAAAGTTGTGCCTTTTGTCTGCATTTTGATTGAAAAAACCTTTGAAATTTTCATTATTGAAAATGTAACTGGCTTTAGAATTTTGAAACATTCTGGCATTTTGCAATGGTTGATATCATATTAGAATTGAAATACAAAAGGAAAAAGGCGAGGGGAAAAAAACTACGGTTTCTTGAATTTTTATTCGAAGCTTCAACATTTTGCTCAAAATTCTTCAGATGTTATGGCTTTTAACTTTTTTTTAGAATATTTATCATTTTAAATGCTCTTATTTCTACAATTTTTCTACGAATTATTAAGGAAACCGTTTTTTCACTGATTTTGAAAAGTATTTTTTTAAACTTCATTTTAATAATTACAAAAATATTTATCTATCCTAAAAAAACAAAAAAAATTCCGATAATTCATTTATAAAAAATTCTATGATTATCTGCTTCTCATATTTGTAATCTGATGGGAAAAAATAGAATAAAGATATGATTTCTTTTTACAATTATTTTTTTCTCGTAAGTAACGCTATTTCATTTTAAAGCCTTTTATCAGAGTTTTTTAAACATAATTTAATTCTCAAGTGTCTTCTTGTTCCTTACAACGTTTCACAATAACAAAACAATTTAATGGTTTTATAAGGTGAAACTTTCTTCTAAAGACACAAATAGCCATCCCATTTTACTCTGGAATATTTAAATAGTAAGTAACATTATAAAATAAAAATTCCCTATAAATATTTATTTCCGGGAAGTACATTTTATTTTTTTAAAATTCATATTTTCATTCATGTTCTTTTAAATATTCAAAGAATGAATTGACAAATACATAAAACCTCACACGTAGTCATCTAAATATTCACATTTAAAAAAAGAACAGAAAATATCGCTTGATAAAATATGCCGAAAACTCATTTCAATAAATTTTATTTTAACTTTTACACTCTTGAAGCATCAAGTTCTGTCAGAACATAGAATAATAAAATAAGAAGATTCCATAAATAATGAGATATTTCAGGGCAGCTGTAATTAGTTTTGGTTTTTTTATCTTGGAAAAGTCTAGACGCAGCTGTTTTATTCATACCCGTACTGGTGGTTATTATGTATCTGTTCTGATGATTTCATATATGAATAGGACGCCTCAAATACTCTGTGAATTCATCATGAAAGTTTTAGAAAGGTATAGCAGACTTCCACGTATTATAAACACAATATAAGAGGAAAATCTAAAGGATATTTTGGCCAAAGGAGAAATATTAGCTTTTGTTTAAATATTTGTTGTACCTGGTGAAAATTTCAAGAATTTTATTGTGACCTATTTACATGAATAAATATTTCTAAAAATCTTGGGTTGATGGAAAAATCACGCGGAATAATCTGAAACTTCTGTCGAAGCTATTTAATCTTATTTGTTTATTTTAGTAATTTTTAAAATTTTATACTTACAGAAATGAAAAATAATTTAAATTCAAATAAAAAATGAAATATTATTTTATTTAGCTGGGTAACACATTAACTATTTTTATGAAAATGTATATCATAGAAAGGAGCACGGAAAAGAAATAAATATAGCTTCGGGAAATTTTAAAATAATATCGCTTGTGCCAACGAAAATGTAATTATTCTAAATTTCAAAAAAAGTTATTTAGGAAATGACACGGAAAAAAAGGAAAAAAATTATTTTTTCAAAAAATAACTAATTTTATAAAAATATTTTAAAAAAAATATTAATAGATATTTCAAAATAAAACAATATAATAATTTTATATTTGTGTAAATAGGAAACATTTAATTTTCCTCTATCAAAACCGTTTAGATTAATAATGTAAAATTAATTATATATGTTATTGATTTTAATTTTTTAAAAAAAATTTAAGTAATTAACTTGAAATTTTTTTATTACAAAATAAATATAAAAAATTAAATTACAAAAGAAAAAATACTTAGAGCACAGAATATCGATGCTATATACTTTTAAAGAAAAGTTTTATTCTATTTATTTACTTTTTCATAATAATTCGTTAATGAAAAGGGGGAAAGCTTGTTTTATTAGAAAAAAGTAAAAAATACATATATAAATTAAAACCTATGTGCTACTAATATCTCAAGACATTTTTAAGGTATTTGTTTTACATAGTGTGCCCACTTCGAACAACTCTTTGAATCTCTCTCTCTCTCTCTCAGTGGCGCAACAGCTCATGAGAGCAAAGGCCTACTGCGCCATCCCAGTTTTCATGACCTTGGGCACTGAGGTGCATGAGCAGATATTACGGTCATGTAATTAGTCTAACCCGAAGCCCCCAGTGTTTAGTTCCTAAGCTAGCTTGGTACTCATTTATCAACCCAATGAAGGGATGAAAGGCTGAGTCGACCTTGTCCAGCGCAGGGTTTGAACCCGTGACCTATGGCGGGGAAGCGCGATACGCTACCACTCAGCCACTGGGATAATTCGATTAACAGGAATGATATTTTGAATTCAAAAGAAAAATCCATAAAATTTATGAAAACAATTTAAATTCTGAAAGTTTTGACCAAAGATTCGCTTAATGAACTGGACTGAAAACTGGATTATTTTTTATTGGCGGTCTTCTGGTCAGCGAGAATAGTTAAATTTTACCTAAAAATTAGTGTTGTAGCACAGCTTAATTTGTTTCGTAATTTTGTCAAAATTGAAAATTTGATTTTGCTCTCTCCACTTATCGGCGGTCTGAGGGCGACAAATACCTTCTGAATGCAGGGGGGGGGGGCGGAATGCATGAGCACTAGGATAATTAATGTACGTGGATCAACCCCGCTTCTCTACCTGCTTTTGTTTAAACATGGAAACTTTTGATTGGATACTTTTTTAACTTAACTCGTTCTTATGATGTAGTTAAGTTTTCTTAGATACTGCTTTTAACAAATACGACTTAATTTAATTTTAATAAAATCAAAACCGTTGCATCACAAGATATTATTTAAAATTATTTTAATTTTTGATTGTACAATAGTGTTGTCCACTGTTTCTCCCAGTTTATACCATAGTCTCTTATACCCTCACAGATAATGCCAATACATGCTATACATCAATAATACTGAAAATATTAATGGTAATAACATTATCAATATTATCGACAGTATTGTTAAGCGAATACAACCGATAGTTGGAACAAAGATATAATTCCTTGGTTGTATCAATATCCCACAGATACCAACGAGTACTAAAATTCAACGATTTTCTTTTATTAAGAATATTGTATGTTTTTTACACACAATGCAAATTAGTTTTAATAGAAAAAACAAGAGCACAATAAAAAAAAAATTTTAAATTTCCAGGAACAATTCGAACACATTTCAAACAAAAATTCTAAGGTCACAGCCCTTTCAATGCTGAAAATCGGTGGCAATTTTTCCATTCACTTGCGCTGCTATTCTTTCCTGTTTTATAATATAAATTCTCTTTCCTATACAAAAATAAATCGATTTCCTATACGAATAGTAAAAGAACGGTTTGCTTCCTGAGATAAATTGCGTTTACTTCTTTTCATGTATAGAAGTTTTCGCAAATAGAATATTTGAAAAGAAATAGTGGTGTCAAGTTAAGAAAAAGTATATCTTATATACGACAATTTGAAATATTGTATCCTTGCAGTTAAGTAAAGAGGTCAAGCTAGTATTACATCGAATAAAAACGAATGGGAAATAGAATAAACAATATTGAAACATTTTATTGTCTGTGTTTTAAGAAGGGTACTGAAGCAGAATAAAATTGTAACTTTTGAAAAAAAAAGTCTACCATTTGAAAAAGCAATCAATGTTCGCGATTCAGTAAATCTTTTGCAAAGTAATATGTCCAAAGCTAAGATCCTCATCTAACAGCCATTTTAAATTTTTGAATGCAACATTAATTCAACGGCACTATTAATTACCTTTTAAATTTAGAATATTAAAACAGCCATGTATGTTATTTTCACCGCAGTAATACTCTCCTTGTGAAAAGATTGTTTTACAAGCAAAGTTCGCTTCCCAGTATGAATTTTAAAAAATATGACAATGGCAACCGTAGAAGATGTGGCCAGGGTGTTAGAGGATTGGCGAAAAAATGATATCTCTACGGAACCCTCGAGAAATCTCTGGTATCAATCCTGTTGGAAATTTGCAAAAGGCTATAAAAGGAACCTTTGAGACAAAGATCGAGTCAATCATTCGAGATCAGAGTTCAGTCTGGTACGTTGACTGCAATCAGAGAGAGAGACTTTGTCTGTCGAGTTCCAGCTAGTGTAGCTGTTCTGGAGAGCCATTTCTCACGTATTGTTAAATTTGTTATTAACGAGTATGTTTTCCATTGCTGTAAGCAAATTGTTTTCTATTTCTTTGTGATATACGTTGATTTGTCTTCGTATAAGATTAATATGATCTGATTTTAATTTACGTCGCATTGAGAAGAAAGAGCTATTGGCGGAATGCCCATAGGAACCGAACTCACTCGAAGAAAGTTTTTAGAGCTACAATCCATTCCCTCGGGAAACACCTCCGCGTCTGGTTTTGATTGAAAAAAAAGATCAAAGTATACATTTTAAACAGTATAGCGACGGACCTTGCAATTCTAAACCACTGTCAAATGATGAAGACGGCACTTAAACTGGCACGTCCCTCTCCAAACTTTCACACTACGCCTGCGGAGGGATTTTGAGCCTCGATAGATTTAACGTGCATCAGCCGCTCTACACGGCATAACATACAACAATGTTTCTTAAACTGTGGTCTGCGGACCCCCGGGGATCCGCGGAGCCTTTCTGGGGGAGGGGATCATCGAAGGTTTCTTAATGAATGTTAAGATTTCCCTCTTTCGTAGACTCTGAAAGGCCTTGTGGAAAAATTGGAAGATCTGTCATACTAGACTAGATCCCTCAGTTGCCCCCAATGAAAAAGCTCTACTAGAACATGTATTTTGATCATGAATATTCAGTTTGTTTATTGTTTGCAAGTACATAAACATTATTACAACGTAATATTTTCAAAAAAAAAATGTAAGAACGGAAGTGCAAAAATCAAGAACTGAATTCATAACACGGCAATACAATGATTGCAGCCATCGAAATTTAGGGGGTCGTCGATGTTAGTTTGGTATATATAGACAGTGGCGTAACGTACACCCCAACAACCTCCGCATGGCGGTGGGGGAGGGGGGCAAGGCCTAACTGCCATCAAGTTCGTACGCCTAGTAAAATCCGACTTGGGGCCCAAAATCTGACTTTGCAAGGGGTTCCTAATGTTCTATGTTACGCCACTGCTTAAAGGGGTGCCGTGGCGATTGAAAGTTTAAAACCACTGGTATGCAGGATAAAAATTAATTTCATAGTTT
Source organism: Trichonephila clavipes (assembly GCA_019973935.1). Lineage (NCBI taxonomy): Eukaryota > Metazoa > Arthropoda > Arachnida > Araneae > Nephilidae > Trichonephila > Trichonephila clavipes. Next base: position 560,186 of record BMAU01018615.1, read on the forward strand.
TTCCTGGTGTTAAAACAACTGATGTTAAAATAAACAACAAGAAACCGACAGAGAAGACTCAAAACAAAATGCTACGCAAACAAATACATTATTTAATAACAATATATATGTAAAGAAAACTGTATTCGTAACCTCTCAATTAGCCCCACATAAAAGGTTTTAATAGTATATGGATAAACAATTACTAGGAACCTGTAATGTCAAAATTTCAAAAAAATGGCACTTTTTCATTTGCATAAAAGTTAAACACGGCGAATGTGATTACCTCAACTTTTTTTTAGGAAAGAAAAAATGCAACCATTTCATTTTTCACAAAAAGAAAAAACTGTAATTGAAAGATTTCATTGCGGTTTAGGTATTTATATTTAACCATTTTGCATATTCTGAAAGCAAGTCCTTTTCGTCACATCATTTTAAATAAAGAACAGCTTTAAAAAAAGAACTTTAATAGGTTTTATTACCATAAAAAGAGCATTTATTAAGAGAGAAAAAAGTTCTCTCACATTAAAACGCGTTCAATATAACGTATAATTGCATCTAGAATAATCCAAATGCCTGCTTTCCATTTAAAATAGTAGTTGGCTTCAAATCAAATAAGCAAATTTTTTTTTAAAAAAAGAGGTAAAAACAAATCCTTTTTTTACATACCTTTTTTATTTCAGCTCAGCATCATAAAAACCGAGAAATGGTTATTATGAAACACTACAGGTTGTACATATTCATTTTTGGGATAATGATAATGCATAAAGGGTTATGTATTTCTGCGTAACAGCTTGCTGGTTCACTATTACTTCAAATTATCCGTGAGAATTTTTTTTTTCTTTCACAGAAATTTCATTGCATATTTTTGTCTTCAACTCATATCATTATCTTTCTGCTATTTACATGTAAACTAATTTCAAGAGAGAAATTAATAATAAATTAAATTAGAAAATAAATAATTATATGTGCTTAATATGAAACCCAGTGGCTGAGTGGTTAGTGCATCGCGCTGCCACACCGCAGGTCCGAGGTTCAAACCCCGGACTAGGAAAGATTGACTCAATCTTTCATCTCTTCAGTGGGTCGATAATTGAGTATCAAGCTCGTTTGGAAATTTAACATTGGGGATTTCGTTTCAGACTGACCACTTGACCGGAACATCTGTTAATGCACCTCAGAGCCCAGGTCGCGTACACTGAGTTGGGCACAGTACGTCTTGGCCCTCATGGGCTGTAGCGCCACTACTAAGTAATGTGCTTAATATAAAGAATATGTGTTTTGGGGAGAGAAGGGGTTAGAAATCTCATTAACGATAACTTTGTCAATGTTACCTTAGACGCAAATACCGTCGCAAAGTTCAAATTGACAGAGAAGTCAATTCCTGTAAAGTAACCAACTCAGTAATATAAGTGGAGCTTAAGAACAACAAAGACTATTGCAAGATTAAGAACAGGTCATTACAGAAGAATGGAGATTGATAGGGATGGTAGAAGAACTGATAAGAATTGGTATAACCGGTTCAGATACAAAGTAAAACACCTGCTCATATTTTTAAATGTCCAGATATTCTTACTGCTCCACAAGAAATAGAGATCCTGTTTTCTTAGGACCTCTACGTGGATAATATTGAACAGATTGAAAGAAAAGTCGTCTGGGCCCAGGGTACTGTCTGATTTGGTCCCGTCATGGATACGACATCATCATCATCATGTGTTTTTTTTAATTCTTTTTGTGGAACATCGGATATTAAAGATCAAATAAAAATTGCTAAATTTGGGGCTGGGTTCAACGAAGTTTCCTTTGATGTTACAATTATTCATTAATTTAAGTCATACAAATACAACACATATCGATAACAAAAATAATGGACAATGAACACAGACGATTTTTCGTGACGACCCCATTCTCTCTTCCCGTAGCCTGTACTGAAGATAAGTAATCGTTAGAAGGTGCTTCTGCATCGTTATTGGTGCTTGAGACAGCCAATTATGACAAGAGCGGTTACATTACTATAAAATTATACCGACATCCAATTTCGAAAAAAAAATTATTTAAACTTATTACTCTACTTACATGAAGAATGACAAATTATCTTAAATATATTTGAAACCGACTCAATGTTTTAAAAGGTGTAATATATGATTATCCAGTAATGGGATTCAAATAATTTAACAATCGTTGAAACTTCGTATTGATCATTTTAAAGATAAAAAAAATTATCCAATCTTTGATAGGAGTTTAGTTATACAGTACAGTACCTAGTTAATAACCTCAGAACTTTCCAAAAATAGATATTGATTCTGCTATGTCGATGCTAACAGACATATTCCGTAATTGGTTAGTCTTTTTTAATTAGAAAAATCCAATTAAAACAGAACGTCACTCACCATTTTCCCTTTCATAACATTTGAAAAATCTAATACCCTGATCGCTCCAAATATCGGAAGTAAGTGAGCTCCAATGACAGTCTCTAGGGCAGAGATTGCACAATCCAGTAAAATGTAAACATGCAACAACTCTTCAGATTCTATCAGAAAATGTTTACATACATTTGAGTTCACTAGCACAAAGAAAAAACAAATACATAACAGATTAAGTCTGACATTTATTATTGCTAATCGGAAGTTTTAACGTTTTGAATCGAACAGCTCTTCCAGTTCTTAAAAAAATGAATTATGAACCTCGCTTATCTCTATAGGCGAAATCACTCAATGATGGTGACAGAAATATCACTCAAGATACCCGGCACTTGAAAGGAACTTACACCGAGCTCCTTTGTTCCAAGCGGAAGAATCAAGATAAAAAAAATTGTTGGAATAATACACTTGTAAACATTGTTTTTCAAACACTAAATAGCTCCTTCTCCACCTCGTTAAATAATGGTTCATTTTAATTAACTTTAAAATTTAGATTGAAAAAAAAACCTAAATAAAGTAGAAATATAGAACCTAATTACAACATGGCTGCCTTTCAGTATTCTTGAATATCCTTCCTTAGATGGCAGGAAGGATATACAGGATGTTGTCTTCATCTTCCGCTCTCCGATTAAATGACAACAAAACTTTTACCATCCCATTTAAAGTTCAGATAACAAGAATTAAACGACATTTTTAAGCAGGCATCAGTTTTATTAGTTTAATTAAGCATTTCATTATATTAAGGAAAATGACAACACACTAGAAAATAGTGTTGTTTTTAATGGTATATAATTTAATGCAAAAGATTTTTCTCAGATTATCTTAATTACAGAAGAGTTTTTGAAGAATACGTATATAAACTATATTTTAAGAATATACAGATAATAAATAAAATAAAGGAATCAACTATTAAAGAAGAGATGCAGACATATACATTGGAGTGGATCGCGGTTAAGCGAGAAAGAATATTATTATTAATCGGAATCTACTTATGTGTAGAAAAGATATATGGGTAGAAGGTTAGAAAAAAATTAATTTTAAAAAATAATTTCAAAATTTAATATCGCCACAAAAGGGTTAAATTTTCGAAAAAATGGAAAAAGACTTAATATTTTGCTTAGATAAAATTTTAGATTCAAAAAATAAAATTAATTTTCCACAATATAAATAACCAAAAACGATGATTGTTGATAAATGAATACTTAGTAGTGAGTCGCTCAATGTACATTGTAACAAGGGCGTAGCTACCACCGTATCAATGATACGCCGGGGTCCCCAAGCTACAGGGGTCCCAACATATATACACAAACAAATTGTTGCATGATAAGGGACCTCAAAAAAGAGCGTTCTTGAAAATTTGATACAGGACCCACTTAGGACTAGCTACGCCAATGACCTCAGCTCTCTCTCTCTCGCCTATCCGTCTTCCACTTTATCATACATTGTAATTTCGACAGTAAGTTTTTTAAAAAATTTAGTTCTAAAGAAGCTGCTAAATGTATATACCTGACTTTTTTCTTGTAACTAGTTAATAGGTGCCCTCTCATTGAAATAAATGTTGAAAAGTACTAGAATACCAACTTCTCTATAATAAAAATTACTTTGGCTTTTTACCATAAAGAGATGCTCAAATACCAGAATTTCATTCCCCTTATGGCAGTAGCTAACCTTAACATAAACTTTTATTTTGCCCTCCATCTATTATGTACCATAGAACAGTTTTTCCGCATAGGTAGGCTTTGAAATTCTGAAAAAAATGTTTATCTTATGCAACCTACTATTCATACGAATAAGTTAGGAAGTTAACTATTCACACTAATTAGTACAGTTACAGATACAGTTATAAATACAGTAAAAAAAGTATTTTGGAAACTTTAAAATTAATCAAGCAAAACATATTAAATTTAATTAAGAACTATTGGAGCAAGTAGAAGAGTATTATTAAAAAAGTAAACGATTTAATTAAATATAATTCTAAATAAAACTTTTGTTGTAATTTAAAAGAACTTCTAATTTTAATTTTCGATAATAAAAACGTGGTAGAACTTCTTATAAGAAATTTTTTTAAAATAATAACATTTCATATTTTGAGAAAAATACGTATGAACTTTTGATTTTAAATTAAATAACTTTTAATAACTCTTCTCTCACAGTTCATACATCAATTTTGAATATTGAATTTTTGAAAAGTTTAATAAATTCTATATAAGCTGTTAATTTTTATTATTAATCTTCCCCATTATTAAATTATCCTTTATTAAACTTCTCCGAAAGTTAAGTATATTCCTTGAATTAGTTTTCTTACTCAACGAACAAAAGTGATAAAAAATATTTTATTTTCATCTTATCTAAAACTTATAAATTCTATATAATAAATATAAGATAAGAACCAAAGTTAAAAAAAAAAATTCTGGACATTATTTACATTCTATATTTCTACATTTAAATGTCAGAGTAAATGTCAATGATTTCATTTTGATTGCTTAAATTCTTCTTAATGAGTATACACATGTATTTGAATTTCATAATTTATCCCTAAATTCCTTATTCACGATAGCATCCTTTTCTTTATGTTTTACTATTTTGATTTCGTCAATTGCGACAAATTGTGTGTGTGTGTGTGTTACAATGACTTAAAAAACCATAAATTAATAAGATTAATAATAAAATAACATGGTTATTAAAAGAATTAAATGACAACTTAAAGAGTTTGAACGAAGAGGAACAAAATTTTTGCTGTACAAAGAACACAAAATACTGCATAAATTTAAAGATACTAAGTTCTCCAGACGAAAATATTTACGCCAGATGAAGGGTTAAAATTTATTTACACTTTTCAATTCGCCGACTCTCTTTTACAAGCGCCGGAAATGGAACGAAAGTGTGAAATTGAACCTTGAAAAAGTTGCTGTTTTGAAAAGGAAGTGAATCCCTGAAACTGCTCATTTCCGAGTTTCAAAAGAAAAGACACGTTGTAAAACGCGGAACAAGTGCGAAAACTAAAATTAACCTTAGTGCTAGTGCAGCAACTCGGGGATGTTTTGTTTTGAGAATATGAGCTCCAGGTTCACACACTTCAAGTAAAATGTAAGAACGCAGAGAGAGAGAGACGATTTTTAAGTGTAGATGTAGTTCTTACATTTTATTCTTTTAAAGAAAGAAAATCTTTTGAAATCAACAAGACAAGAATAAAAACAAGTTCTTGTCTTAAATGAAAAAGTTTACAGTATTCGTTACGAATAAGTTTTAAAATTAGAAATGTTCATTTTTTCGTTTGTTTTGAATCACTAATTGGTTGACTGGTGGTGTAAAATTCAGTGAATCCTTTTTTACTCTGTATCGCCAAAATTTGATTACTTTGTAAAACTTTTTCAATACTATTGCTCAATTATTATTTGTTTAACTACCTTCTAACAACATTTCTAATCCGCGAAAGTATGGAATTACGTAAGTGTTATATTAGTATGTGTATTTGAATGTGTATTCTTTAGACTGTTTTGTAAAAACTTTACTTTAGTGTGCAAGCCAAACCTTGATAATGTCCGAGAGCATATCCGAAAACGCACTGTAAATAGCCTTCAGATAAAAGTGCAGTAGACTTTCTACAGATATCAGCAGTTCAAGAACACCCAAGAGAGTTCAATTCAAGCAGTAAAATTCGAAAGAAGTAAATAGAAGTGATTATTCTCATTGTTAACACAAGCAAACTTATAATTAATCATTCTGAATTAAACTCATTTATTTAACAAAAATATCCTTTAATGTTACATTCATTATCCTTAAACAAACAAAGGAAAAGAAAACTGAAAAACTCGCATTTGTTTGAAACGAGTTTTCTTGATTTTTAATACAAAATAAGTGAAAAACTATGGCTAATTCATAAGTGAAGGACTAGCACAGAAAATTCTACTATGTATTGGATATATTTACAAACAATATCTATATCTAAAAATGATAATGTATAGTTGAAGTTTTTTATTATATTTAATTATTAAGATTGCGAAAATATATAGATATATTTTTATCGAACATTATAATAGCTTCGCTAGATGCTTGAACATAATATTCTATGATTTCAATAAAATTCCTTATGACACAATTATTGTTTTTCAAAAAAAAATGTCATACGAGACTGAAAAACAATTATTAAAATAGAATATAGTTTTAGTTATTTGCTACGAACGCGTGAACATATTTACGAAATTGTTCGACGTTTGTTAAATTTGATTTTTTTTTAAAAAAATTACACCCTTTTTTTTTATTTTATCTTAACTTAACTCAGTGGCACGACAGCCCAAGAGGGCCAAGGCCTTACTGTGCCCAACTCAGTATACACGACCTTGAGCCCTGAGGTACTTGATCAGATGTTCCGGTCAGGTGGTCAGTCTAACGTGAAAACCCCCATGGAGGGTTAATTTATGTTATGCGATGCTAAAATTGAAATCAATAATCATATTCATTTGTAATACAAACAGAATGGAAAAAGAATTCTTTTTGATTATAAGTGTTATTCGAAAATGGCGCTAAAGGGGGTTAGAATACCTGTTCTTAAACTGTGATCCCCTGTGTCCCCTTCTCTGGGGGGTCCGCGAAGTCTCTCATGTAACTTTGAGATTTCCCTCTTTTACAGACTCGGAAAGGCCTCGTGGAAAATTGAAAGATGGGCCATACTAGCCTATATCACTAAATTGTCCTCAATAAAAAAAACTCTACTAGAACTTGTGCTGTTGTTGTTGCGACTAATGCCACCTGCCTGACAAAGTCAGATCGAGGCCCTCGAAATTCATCGCGGCTAAGGGATAGAATTGTTACGCCCGTCATTAGCCTTAGCTTTGAGCACCATGCAGATGACAGTCCGATTCCGCTCGGTTCCACCCCAATTCAGAGGGGGGAAACCCTCGGAGTGGCTAGGGGCCTCCCAACTGTCTTCCCCTTCCACCAACTACACGAGAGGACTTGCGGTTCGACGGCTATTGAGCGTACCCCCAAGCCGCAAAGACACTATATATTTACAAACATCCCTGTCTTCTCCGGGATTCGAACCCAGTCCCTACGGCATCGCAGTCAGCGTCGCTAACCACTATACCGGTTGAGCGACTACTGGAGCTGCTGTTTTGATCAAGAATATTAAGTCGAGGAGGGATATTCAAAATCTTGGAAGTCCGCGATGACACCCTCATACATAAAGGGGAGCCACGGCGATCGAAAGTTAAAGAACCACTAGGTTAGAATATCAAATGCAGCAGAGCTTTCTGTTTACATATGTGGTAGTAATATATGTTAGTAAATAATTCCTTTAATTATAAGAAAAGGGTTACATAAATTTTGCACGATGTTCGTGAACAGTACCATTAAATAGAATGAATATGTTACTGATTTGAAAGGAAAAAAATAGTCACAGTAGAAGACAGTGTTTTTTTAATAAGAAATAGATAATTGTTATCGAAATCCACAATTCACGTAGAGAACAGCTATAATTTAATAACTCGTGATGCACAGATAAAAACTTCGTTAATGCAGTTTCCATTTCTTCATTAATAACACATTCAATACATTTCTATAAAGACTGAGCAAAATCACTCGCGAAAGTCTTAACACATATTCATTTATACAAATTCAGAAAAATTTCAAATGTACAAAGGGCAAACAGAAATCATAAGTAAATCGCTTAAATTGCACATGTATGTATTTGCCTACACCTCTGCACCCAGAAATACTAACTGAATCATAGGGTGTAGTTAAGAGACGATACGGGAATATTAAGAGTTCTAAACTAATTTACAGCATAAAATTGTTCTCTAAATGTCAAAACTTAAACTGAACAAGTAAATTAGCCACATTTTTAGAGCAAATTATGCATATTTACAAGATAAAACATACAAACGCCCATTAGCTAGTGTCCTTTAAAAGCTGCAAATGAAATGCTTATTTTAAGTATACTCGCGAGCAAAATTAAGAGAACTTGCACATTACGTCAAATTTCTTAAAACCTAATGGTCACATTTTAATGAAATTTAGTATGAATATACACATTTATAATAGAGAAAGGGAGATGCATCGTTCAAAAGTCTTTTTTATATGCGTGATTATCGCTAAAGCTCGTTATGCTTGGATGTCTAAAATCTACACTCACTTGCAAAAGTTAAGCTCGGACAGGAAAATGCTAATTTCCGGTAGCCAATCAGAATTGAAGAAGATGCAATCCGCTGCAGAGGTAGAGGGAAGTATGCAAATATGTTAGATAACAGCCAATCGTGCTTTCATGTCATGAAATATCCAAAAAGGCCAGTCTTATAAGAAGTCAGCTTTATGAAGGGTTACAGAAGTTGATTGTAAGTGCTGATAGAAGGTGTTTAAAACTTTCGTACAATTTGTTTTCAAGACATACGTGTTTCTATGACTTCCAGAAAACTAATGGAAGATTCTGAACGCTGGCGTGCTGTGGGGCGCATTGAAGCAGAACAGTCGATCACAGATGTTGCTCTTTTCTTCGGCGTTCATCATTCTGTAATTCCACGTTTATGGAAACAATTCCAAACCACACAGACAGTTCTCCGAAGGTCCGTAGGTGGCCGCCCAAAGGTTACAGCCTCCGCGGAAGATCGATATATTGCTATTGTAGCCAAGCGGAATCGCAGAGCGACCTCCACACGTGGGACATCTATGGTTACAGCGTCCATTGGTAAGGCTATATCTGCAGCTACTGTATGCCGAAAATAACATATGAATGGACTGTATGCCTGGGTACCTCGAGTTTGTGTTCCTCTATCCGTCCAATCAAGAGAGGCACGATTAAAGTGGTGCCGGGAACATGGCAATTGGACTGTCTGACTGGGGCAATGTCATGTTTACTGATAAGTCAAGATTTGCTCTGGAGCCAGATGACAAGCGTATAAGGATATGGCGTAAACAAGAAACACACAATCAGCCCCAAAACATCACCGAACATCACGCATTCCGAGACGGAAGCATTATGGTATGGGCAGGGATTTCATTAGGATACCGCACAGACCTGCACATCTTTAAACGGGGTTCTGTGACGGCTGTCCGGTATTGAGATGAAGTCCTAGAACCCATTGTGAGATTGTACGCTGCAGAAGTTGGCCATACTTTTGTTTTAATGGATGATAACGCACGTCCCCATAGAGCTGACATCGTCGATGACTACCTGGAGAGTGAAGGGATTGCGCGTTCGGCGTGGCCAGCATATTTGCCCGACCTTAATCCCATTGAAAATCTTTGGGATGCTCTCGGCCGTGCTGTATCTTCGCGTTTCTCACCTCCAGCCACTCTTATTGAGGTGGAAACTGCTCTACAAGAAGAATGGCGATTGCTTAATTCTGCGGGGGTTGACCACCTAATTTAAAGCATTATCAGAAGGTGTAAACTTTGCATACTGATGAGAGGGGATCACATACCCTTTTTAATGTCCTTTTTTTCATTTTATGCTGTTTATTTTCACTTTATGCATATAATTCTGTTTAAGTCTCCAGTATGACATTATCTGATAACTTACAAAAATTTGATATTGTTTTCATTTTTGTATATAATTATTGATTTTGTTTTATGTATAAATATATATGCTACTTTACTGCCAAATTTTGTGTCAATCAAAGCAGTATTTGTTGAATTTTTTGCATTTTACATCTTCGTGCTTAACTTTTGTAAGTGAGTGTATGTTGTGATATGGAACTAAAGTAAGTCTTATATGTGGGGTATGGTCCTCTTTCACAACCATACTGGTCGAACAACGTGGCGGGATAGCAGACAGGAGGCAGTTGAAGAGTCACACTAGCAGTCGATCTCCCTCCTGTAGCAAGACAGTTTTGGCTCTGCGATAGTTCTCAAAAGAGGATGAGGAGTCGCAATTGCTCTCCCAAGCGCGTTCCAGGCATGATGTATAGGGTTAAGGTTCGAAGATCTGGCTAGTCAATCCATGAGGCGAATACCCGTACTCTATCAATAATCGTCACCGAGAAGAGTCCTATGTAGTCCAGGGCTGTCGTATGTTAACAGGTACTCGGGATCAACTGCTTTCTTGATTAGTGGAACATAACTCAAGTAGTCAAAGAACATTTTGCAAAAACTTAAAAGGGGTGTGCAATGGTTTTACTTAGTGCCTCCTCAAGCCATTGCACCTCCACCACCGTAAAGATCCTTTTTTCTGGTAAAGGAGGAATAATATCGCGTCCCAAGCTCTCTGAAGATACAGGTAAGCCTAGAATCAGTATCCAAGTTGAAATTTGACACTCCGGATAAAATCATGATGCTCCACTGAAGCCTGGTCAAAGACATTGTTGTCTGCAGTGTGGTAAACGCGTTAACGTGCGTTACAGTGAGCGGGACATAAAAAGCTGTCTTTTTTAATAAATCTCCCTTTCATGAAGCCTTTGGGCAACCGTAAACCTCAGTGTTTGGGATTCAGTGGCAGCATACAACTCACATGAGAACTGTGAAGCGGTAGCAGTTTTGTGTCGACGCGCTGAAATTGTCAAATAACGAGCCTCAATCGTCGTTGTGGATCTTTGTTCAAATTTTCTCAAGAAGTAGCTGGTGTCTTCAAACTATTTCCTCAAATTGAAGACAACAAGGGGGTGGGGGGTTACACAGAGCTCTGTAGCTTGTGATTAACATGCCTGTAATTTACCAACATTTCATGAATACCTTCCGTCATCTATTTGCAATAGGCTATTCATTTTACCAGATATTTTATAAAAATATTTATCATCTCTTGCGAGAAACACAGCAAATGTTGTGGAGGTGTACAAGCCCACCAATCGCCGTCAATCGTTTGTGCACTTTATCTCCATTACAGTCATAGCATATATACGCTTACACATTGGACACAGAAAATTTGTATGATTATTCGATGGCATATTTAATTGGTTCAATAGTTTTTGTAAAAAATAAATGTTATTAGCGAATTCTCTTAATTTTGCACACGAGTGTTATTGAATACTACAAAGGGGCTTTGCATTAAATGCGCATGAGTGCATACTTTATAACCCTTTCTGTACCAGCGGTCACCAGCCGGTGGTCCGTGAGAAATTTTTGATGGTCCTCAAAAAACTGTGAACGTTTTTTTTTATATTTTTATGTAAATTCAGTTTGAAAAATGAAGAGTAACAAACACATTGTAAAATATAAGTTCAACTTCGTGAAAAAAAAATTAGCTACTGCTTTTGACGAAATTCCGTCTGAGTTTAGCAAATTTTAGCTACTTCTGTCAGTGTATCTAGCGACATTTGAATGTGAGATGGCAACCATGGTAAATTGGCGGCTTAACACTCAGATCTGTTGAAATTGCTTTGCGTAGAAGGTTTGTTCTTGCTATTCGTTAAGTTCCTTTTCAGTGTGAGTGATATGGAAATTTAAACATAGACGTAAAAATATGTTGGTCAGCCAAATATAAAATAAAACATTTAGTGGTCCACGAAGTTCTTAAGATTAGCGAACATAGGTCCGTACGTTAATAGTCCCAATAACAGGACAATTAATAACTTGTTGATAAACACTTAGACTTTCTGATCTTTACAAGGTCAATCAAGTTATTCTAAAAAATATTCGTTCAAAAATTACTTAATGGGCTTTACGTCTAATGCGCCTATCACAAATCATATAGTTCAGTGAAATAATGTTTATTAACTCATTAGAAAAAAGGAACATTGGTTCAGATAACTTCCGTGTAACACGGGTTGAAAAATGGGAAAACCTAAAAACAGCATGCAACAGAATATGAGAACAGGGTTTCATTCCAAGATGGTTTGCAAACAAGATGTATCTCGATGCAAAACACATCTAGTTAAAAAAAACTTCACATTATTTTAAAAATTCAAAATTTTTTAAGTAAATACCCGTGCAGCAAGCACGGAACAACTTAAGAACTTTTAAAGGCACAAGATATTTCTTTGGAAAATTTTCATTTGATGGTGTATATATCTTGTCTCGCCCCTACAATTTTAAAATTTTGTAGAATTCGAAACCTCTCTATTTTGCTCGTGGAGTATTGAATAAATTTTAAAACTTGGTATTTTTCTTTGTGTTATAATTGTACAATACTTTTAGTGAAAATTGCTTCCTACTTTAAATTTTACATAAGCCAATTCTTTCTTTTATGCGCAACTTTTTGTTTCACATCACACATAATCGCACAACACATTTTTTAGGAACGTAACAACCGTGTAATACCAAGGTATCCTATATAGGGAATGAATTTTTACTCATTTTTCAGTTTGTTTGAAATGTAACGTTTTCACATTGCCATGTTGATAAACAATCAGTAATTGTAATGCATTGAATGGCGTACAAACCATAAACAAAAAGGAAGAAATTCATCCGAGTAACAAAAAAATAAAAGAAAAATTACTCACCATGATAACCGGCAATTGATTATTCCTTCACAATACGAGAAAATTAACTTTCCCAAATCGAGAACGAACTGGCGCAGTGCTAGCTAAAATTAAACGACTGTGATACGAGGCACTGATTGCCGGTTACTCATTGCCTAAATGGTACCAAGAATAAGCCCCAGATTTCCACCAACGACAAATGATGATATAAATATGCCAAGTTCAAAAGGAAGATATTACGGGCTAATCCGCCGCACCAGATATGTAATTTGGCGCGCGTGGCAATCCCCCAGCCCCCCTTGACCTACATCCGTAATAAAACTTAGCCATGCGAGGAAAAGCTCGGATAAATGAAATGACATTAAGAAAAAAAAATCGAATCGATTTCGAAGGCGATAAAGCAAGTTCACGTAACATGCGTTTTGTTTCAGTTCAAACATCATGCTATCACAAAATCAATCCCGAGAGACAATTTCTGTAACCCCCTCGCAATTCATGATCTCACACCTCCCCTTCCCCCTCTTGCTCAAAAAGTTCACGTGACGCAAAACAGCGTTTTCTCACGAAGTGGCAGACGATTTATTTCTGTTTCAGAAGAAAAAGAAATAGAAAAAAAGATTACACAATATAAATTATTTTTATAATCCAATTCAGAATCGCTTGCGTTCCCCCCCCCCCTATAAAATAAGCATTTTCGTAATATGGAAAATGAGTAATAGAATGTTTTTTTAATGAAAACATGTTCGTCAACAAGGAGAAGAACAAAGTTTTACTTCTAATTGGCTTCAGCTCAAAGAATCATTTGTGTCCTTTGGTATATTTATAACTCACACTGACTAAATTGACTGACTTGCATTACAAAAAAAAATGGATTTAAAAGGATTTTCGCAATACATATATGGTAGTAAAATTTTTCATTCTAATACTTTTTAAATTATGTAAAATAGTTACAATAGCAATGAAATAATCTAATAATAAAAAATAGTAGAAATAAGTAAATTGTTCCATATCACATTTAAATAAATTTAATATGAAACATTCTCTCACATTTTGGAAAATTACTCGAAAATGTTTTTCGCGGAAAAAATGTTTTACATTACATTTAATTTCACATGTTCTCAAAACTTTATAAACCCATTTATAATATAGAAATTCTCAACAGAAAATCTCTATTACTCATAATTTTCTTTACGAACACAACTACAACTAGATACAGATCACACTATCAATAAACTCCAAAATTCGAAGTATAGAAGTAATTCTTTTTTCCACAAATTCTATTTTTAATCAGTTACAGAAACAGTTAAACAATGTAGTAAAAAATTTATAAATTCAAATAAAAATCTAATATTATCATTTAATAATTATAACTACATACCAAACGATTTAAAAGAAAATAAAAGTAATTAATTCGCCAAATAGTTTCGCAGCTGATTTTTCATTATGAAACCTATCACGCTGATAAATAAAGCTGACAAGTTTTATATAAATGTTAGCATTGTAAAAATACATTTTAAAATGTAAATATAACATCATTGACAAGAAGTAATACAAAATTATCATTATTAACTTTAATTTATTGCTGGAGTCTTAAACTTTTAACTGGCTTATTGACTAATTAAGAGTTACAATTATCAATATTTAGTTCATGGGTTAGGAAGGGAAAAAAGAACGAGTATCTTTTCTAATAAAAATGGCACGCTTTTTAGAAAATTGATTCCAAGATGAAAACAACAATAATAAATTGCAAATGCAGTCAAATAATTTTAACCGAAATATAAACACAATTCGAATAATTCACGTTTAGAAGAATGGGTATGAATTATCGCAAAGTACTGGAGCTTAAAATTTCGAATACTCTTTGTACTATAGCTCATAACAAAGAGAAATCAATACCAAATCCAATTTAAATTTTCGAATTCGGTTTTGGTTACTAATTACTAATTAATTCCCAAACTCTCAGTAGACCAAGAATCAAAATTTAAAATGACAGCATCACATTAACATATGAAGTAATATATTAATCAATGCGCGTAAGAAAAAGTAAAGCAAGTTGTTAAATTTGTTCTAATGGCTTTATACAGTTACTTTACTAAACTCTTCAACAAACTGCATCAACTCCCATTTAGAACATGCAACTACATCTATTTCAATTAAATACTGAAGGCTTTAACATGTAAACTTAATACCCTTCAACATGGGAACTGATCAGCAGTAAGTAACGTTTATCTGGATTAATAACCTCTATTAAGCTGGTGGAACATCCGCTAAATTATGACATTATCTTGTTTACAGTGTATGGCAGCATAATACCATTTTCACAACCAATTCGCTGCAGGGAGTTCCATATAATAATTGATATAATGAATAAATGGGTGCTGAATAATATATATTGCATAGTAGACGGTGACAGATGAGTTTTTGAAGCAAATGTTTGCTACACCTCATAGTACTTACTGTAAAAGTCGTGTCAAGAAAAGACAGGATTGGGTAAAATAGATCATGGAAGTGGAGTTTTGTCTGTGCCTTTTTTTGATACACCCATGTTCATATTTTATGACAAAATTATACGTTAATATTTTAGGACACTCTTAAATTATTTAATTATAATATGTGGGAGGGGACAAAGAGGCATTGTAACATTTTTACCAAGTGTAATATACTTGACACAGTGTTATCATTGTTATTTATCATATTTTTGTTATATACTGCTATTTGATATTGCGAACCAAATTAATAAAATCTTAAATTCATACCGATATCATATTATTGCGGTATAGATCATATTGAGTGCAAAGTATTTTGTATAAAAAAATAAAATAAATTATTTGACTCACTTCCTTAGTTTTGATTCTAAACTAATGTTTTTAACACTAATAAACTTAGATCCAAAATTTAAAAACAAAAAGAACAAAACAAACATAAATGAATAACGTTCACGACATAACAAAAATATCTTTCTATTATTTAAAATGAATTTTATACACCATACCTAAAAAAAATTAATTAAAAATAGGATTTATACACGATGAGGGGAAAAGAAGAATTCAGGAGCATCTTAAAATCATGCACAAATAAATTATCTTTTAAAAAAATTCCATGCTTAGTTTTAACGAATTTTTAAAAGATATATTCTCAGTAAAATGTATTAACCTTTTCTGATTACATTTAAAACAAATGTAATGAAGAAAAACTATCATTATATTTTACAGTCTTCAATCTAAATCTCTATAGTTTTTGGAACTCTGATTTGTTGTACAGATGTTTAAATAATTATTTTCAAAAGGAAATCTTTGTATATTTTTTTCGTAACATGACCCATTTCTTTCGAATGTAAATTTATTCTCGATGGATAAATTCAGTAAATTAAAATCTACGCTTGATTTCCTTATTGTGGCAATCCCTATTATGCGGAAGTTTAGATTTAGAAGCGAGTATCGGTACTGATTGTTTTGAATAATCGATTTCCACGTTATCCAGGTTGTTGCAAGCTATTCGAAACTTTTTCAAATATTGACCACTGTGTGTGTTAAAACTAGATTACAACTTGAAATTAAAAAAAAAACTCGAAACTAAAAAAGCAACAAACTAAAATTGCTTAGATATTAAATAAACACAGTGCGTAGCTTGAAAAAATTATTACCTAAAAACTTTTTTCAATTCAATTCCGCTAAAATTGTTCACATCCGCGAACTCCAAAGGTCACATAAAGCAACAGATTATAAACCTGAACTGCAAGTTTCTGAGAGATATTAATTCAAAAGAGCAAAGGAACACTTAACCCAAGATCTGAGAAAAATTGTCCCCGATTTTTTTTATCCGAATAATCGAGAAATAATTCGAAAAAGTAGCAAGTGTTCTTCTTCATTTGCGTAAAAATATAAAAATGAGAATATGTGAGGCAAAAACCATATCTCACCCATCTCATTAACATTTTATCCGATTATTTTTATTTACTTACTGGAACTATACACTCCAAGCTTTAGAGAATTACCCATGCATTTATGAGTCAGACACAACTGACTTCAGATTTTTTTTTATTATTCGCTGTGTTCGTTTTATCTGTTTGATCGTGAACGCTTATGCTTCCGGAATATTATTCAACTAGGGGAAAAAAAGAAGTATAAATTTTCCGTTCTGGTTGAGGTTCAGAAGTTCTTTGTGATTTGAACTTACACAATGCCTCGCTTTGATCGATTTGACTTGGGTGAAAACCTTTGACCCTTGCTTGGGGTCTATGTCCTTTGGCCATCGCCCAAATAAAATTTAGAACCAATTTATAATTTGTTTGCGGAAGATAAGATACAAAAATCGTTTCTAATTTCACTCTTTGAAGTGTATATACTGTTACCCATTCAAAAAGGATAAAAACTGTGTCAATTGCCGAATTTTCTTTTTAAAAATGGTCCACATTTTTATCCATGTCGCAGGGAACTGATTAAATTAGGGATTTCATCAAATACCTAAGGGAGATGATCAATTCACGCAAGATGTTAAAATAAGAATTCTGTAAGGTGATTTCCCAAAGGAAAGTAGGTGATTTGATCTCTTACTTACATCAGGGAAAATGACCTCTAAGAATGTTATTTTAACATCTTGCGTGAATTGATTCTCTCTCTTACGAGATTTGATGAAATCCCTAATTTCATCATTTTCCAGCGACATCCATACCGATTCAATGTAATGTAGGGGAAGTTTTTGAAATGATAGACACATCCAACACTTTTTTTTTACACGGTAGATACGTTCCTAGAAAATCGTTCAAAAAAAAATTGGGTAAGAAAATACATATGTGACATGGTAAATATTCCTCAATGGAATATTCATTCCTCAATTTAAAAAAAAAATCTTATTTTTAAAGAAAAAAGACACACAAAATTACCGTCAAAAGGAGATTTTTAAACAAGGCTAATATTTGGTAATCCAGTATCTTTTTTGTGGCAAGGAACTTAGCTCACTGGTTCTTTGTTTTGAATACATTCTGTTTTTAAAATGATTTTTTTTTCAATTCAAAAGGCTCCTCTCGATTTAGCTTTTCTTAAAAAAGGCACAATATTTTAAAATTAAATATTTTGCTGCGCTGGCTGGGTGGCGTAGTTGGTTTTTAGCCGGACTTCTGTACCCGAGGTTGCAGGTTCGACCCTGGCCCAAGTCGGTGGATTTTCATGAAGCAGAAAATCGACAGCGGTCGTGTCGTATGATTATGCGACATGGAAAAGATCTCTTGAGTGTCCGTTTGGCTTAGATGCTCTCGGCAAAATTAAATTCCTAAGAACGAATTTCGCATCGACAGAACTCAGGTGCCTTTCTCTGGGGAGGAAACTGGGCGTCAAAATTACTTGCGGTAATTGGTATCACCTAAATGGTGCCGCACTTAAAATTGATGCCAGCTCCCGGAGAGCGAACTAGGTCTGCCAAAGTAGAAATATCAATACGCAGCCCCATTACAGAAAAAAGGAATATATATATATATCTTGAAAAAAATCTTCTGTGCGTGAGTTTGTCACTAAACGGCTGGACCGATTTCGATGAAATTTTTTGTGTGGGTTCAAGTAAATTCGAGAATGGTTTAGATTCCCATTTCGGTCCGATATCGCAATTAGTTAAAAAGATATTAATCAAAAACATTCAAAAAATACAACTCAACATTCACCTGCATTGTTGTAACAACGCTATTGTTATAAACAAGTAATATAAAAAAAATTTTAATCAATTCCTACTTAGATCAACCAAGAAAAAATTTATTTTAGCTACTTTTTATTAAATAATTGCAATTAATATAAATATGTATATACATATGACAGAATCACAACATTAAGTGGTAATTAATTTTTATTAATTTTTATTAATTATCATTAAAGAATCGTTTTGTCATCCAAAGCAATCGTATATATAAAATTTCCTTTCAACTGAATGCTTTAGCACCTGAGAATAAAACATTTTCAAATTTTGACATAAGTCGCCAAAAGGGTCGCTAAGTCGCCAACGTGGCTGTATTTGTAATTTTTTAAACAAGTCGTTTTTATCAATTAATTTTTATTAATTATAATTAAATTATTGTATTGTCATCCAAAATAATCATGTACATTACCTTTCAGCTCAATTGAGCGCTTTAAAATGTATTTTATTAACGGTTGAAAATTCCACCAAGATAAATAAATAAATAAACAAACAAACAAATAAAATGTGTAAAGATATCGTGAGCTAATAGTAGGAATTGAAAAAGACGTAAGTTGGCGTCGAAAATTGATTTTCAGCCAAACTGGCCAAACCCGGTCTTTATTGTTACGAAAATGCAGACGCGATTCACGCTTTTTAGCGCGTTTTTAATTAATATCTTTTTAAATAATCTTTATATATGTAATTCTTCTGTGCGTGTGTATGTAACTGAACTCCTCCTAAACGGATGAACCGATTTTGATGAAAGTTTTTGTCTGTTCCAGTGGACTCGAGAATAGTTTAGACTTATAATTCGGTTTAGAAATGTTTTTTTAATTAATTTTTTATTTATAAATTGTTGATCTTGGAATGTTTTACATTGGATCCGGCAGAATGCGCTACGATCGCAGTATCGAATATTCAAAAATATTTTATTATAATTCAAGTTGGTCCCGACAGTTGGTGCTGTGATCATTTCAGGAAAATATTTTGTCACTTCGTGTTATTATTTTGTTGAAATAAAACATGTGTTAATTAATTTAATACATTCAGATGTAATTAGTGTTTGAAATTTTACTCAAAACGGTCCAGATTGTTAAAGCTTATTCATAAAAATTTGGAATTTTTGAATTTAAGATGTGTGTACATGACAACGTCTGTCGGGTCCTCTAGTATATATATATATATATATATATATATATATATATATAATAAAATTTATAGTGGTGCATACTATGCCGTATTTTGTCGTGGCAAGTGGTAGATTTTAATGTGGCGAACCAAAGGTAAGGTGGCCGATGGCGAGTGAATTACTGTATATTAGATACATTTTCTATGTTGGTTGATGTTACGTATTCAATACTATTGATGAGGCAGTTTGGAACATTAATAGAATTAGCTCGGCTGTGCTTGTGAATAATCTTTACTTACGTGTATTTTTAAACACTGTTTATTGTGTTTGATTGCTGTTGAAGATGTGAAGACCTTCGGATATTTACCCTGTAAATATTACCGATGAATCCTGTATTGAAAGGATTGGATTTTTGATAATAAATTCGCATCGCTCCTAAAGAACTGATTATTTTTTCTTTGTGATTGTTTTTGCATAAAATCCTCGAACCCTCGCGGATCTACGTAACGATATATATATATATATATATATATATATATATATATATATATATATATATATATATATATATATATATATATATATATATATATATATTGTGCATAGCAAAATCACACAAGGGTCTTTGATTCTCTTTAAAAATAATTCTATTAAAATTTTCATGTTAAAGGAGTACCTAAAGTCTTGTCAGAAAAAAAAAATTTGCATTGCGCAGTTCATGAATTTTATTCTCTTATTATATATCAAAGATTTAGTACAAAATTTCATGGCTTAAATTCTTTTACAGTGTTTAAACACGAAAATATCTTTATACGAGGGTATTATTTTGTTAATCTAAATCCTCATAACGATTAAAAAATATGAAAAAAAACTCTTAAAACTTTAATAACTAAAAAGTTATATATTTCAGTAAAAATAATTATTGATATATTTACATATTAAAAATTGTTAAGTTTTATAAATGCCGGATAAAAATTAGAGGTTTCAGAGTTCCTAATCTCATATCTCCATCAAATATTCAATAAATAGAAATTCGATAATTAAAAAATAAAATGTTTTTCAACTTAATGACTGAAGTATTATTTTTGTTTATATTCAAATAGGGAAGAATACTAACTGAAATTATGATCAAATGAATCAGACTTTGAAAATAATCGCGAATTTATATTTTTGTATTGTGAAAAGTATTTAATATTCACAACAAATAACGTTTCTCTTTCTTTTTATCTATCTCCGACATTCTTAAAATAGACGGCATTAGTAAAAATTTTGTCAGCTAGGTAGTATAGAGGTAGCGTGTCTGTTTCTCGTAAGCCTAAAGTTGCGGGTTCGATCTCGGCTGGAGTCGATAGATTTTCTGGATGCGAAAGTCGTAGGCACGCACGTCATCTTATTATGTAACAAGTAAAAGATCCCTTGAGTATCAATTTGGCTCAGGCACTCTCGCGCTGAAAAATTAAATTACGGCAGTATTGAGCATCCGCCGAGAGCTTTAATTAAATTTGGTAGCGAGAACCGCCACTAGATGGTGCCACCTCTAAAATGGCTCCCACATTTGAAGACTTTCCATCTCTCCAAAGGCTTAGTCCCTAATAGGCATCCCATTCGGGAAGTAAGTACCGTAAAATCCGGTGTATAACACGCACCCATACTTTAGAGCTGCAATTTTTAATTTTAACATACATTCGCCGTATAACGCACCCCCTTTTTTTATGAAGAAAGTTGAAATGTGTGTGTACAATGCTCGTACGCAATGTCGTTTGTTCGAGGTATTATTACAGGCTTTTGAAAAAATAGTATACTTCTAGAAATACAACCCTTCAAGTTCATAAGGAATGTCATTTCTTTCAAATAAACAGTATTTTGACCTATGTAGCTCATTTTTTTTTAACTTTAAAATTCTCATTTTTATACCTGGCGTATAACGCCCCCTCCCCCTAAATTTCTATTTGAATTTTTGAGTTAAAAGTGCGTGTTATACACCGGATTTTACGGTAATCATTTTTCTAGACAAATTATTTTAGTTTCATTTTTACAGTCAGAAAATGGTTGATAATTTTGAAAACATCAATGGTTAGCATTCGATTTGTAGAAGAATGAACACGTCTCGTGCTTTCATTCAAGTCGAGGAAATATTTTAAACATTGAATCGAAAAAGTTCAAACATTGAATTTCAAGTTCTATAATTCGAATAAATTATTCTTTTCGCGAGTTCTTTTTATGTGCAAGCCTTCCGTTTTTTTTATTTCGAATTTTTAGGGGATCAGAGTATGGGGGGCTTGTCATGAATGATGAATGGACTTTCAACTCTTCCCGAATTTCCTTTGCATTCGAATCATTTGATTATCGAAGATCAATAATAATTTTGGAAAAATAATAAGAAATATTTCTTTAAAAAAGAAAGTTTTTTCCCACGTTAAGTAGCAGATGAGGTGAAGGAAGCAAAGTTTATGATTAATTGCTTTTTCTCAGTATATAGAGGCTTTTGTAACAAATTTTTTTTAAAAACTACCATACGGTGCGGAAAATACAGAAAAAATGTTATGGATGCTCTATTTCAGACGAGCAAATTCAATTCGTAATTTTGCTCGTATCGAGAAAATCTTGTAGCTTTATTATTTTATATTTTAGAAGATATTTCACCGAAAATCAACTTAGTTTCTCACAGAGTATAATAAAGAGTGTTTTTTTTCCAGGTATAGAAGTTTAAGTTGGCATTACTTTCCAAGATGGCGACCGATTTAACAGCTGTCAAGTGATTTATTATCAGTTTGGTTTGGCAATTCATCAAAACGATCATCAAGCAAGGCGTAGATTCGTCGAATGGGCCCAAAACGAGATTGCCGTTGTTCCCGATTTTCATAAGCGAATTTTGCTTAGCGATGAAGCGCACTTCTGGTAGAATAGCTACGTCTACAAACAAAACTGCCGCATTTGGAGTGAAGCTAATCCACAAGTGTATGTCTAAACACCGTTACATCCAGAAAAACTGACTGTTTGGTGCGCTTTATGGGCTGGTAGAATCATTGGTCCGTACTTCTTCAAAAACGATGAAGGCCACAACGATACAGTCAATGGTGATCGGTATAGAGCCATGATTACTAACTTTTCATTCCTGAATTGAACAATCATGATGTCCAGGAGCTGTGGTTCCAACAAGACGGCGCAACATGTCACACAGCTCGTGCCACAATCGATTTATTGAAAGACACGTTTGGTGACCGCCTAATTTCACGTTTTGGACCTGTGAATTGGCCTCCAACATCTTGTGATTGAACACCGCTAGACTATTTTCTGTGGGGCTATGTAAAGTGATTGGTCTATGCGGATAAGCCACAAACGCTTGACCATTTGGAAGACAACATTCGCCGTGTTATTGCCGATATACGGCCACAAATGTTGGAAAAAGTCATCGAAAATTGGGCGTCCAGATTGGACTACATCCGAGCCAGCCGTGGCAGTCATATGCCAGAAATCATATTTAAAATGTAATGCCACAAGATTATCTTTCGAATAAAAAAAATTCATGTCAATCGAATAATACATCGTTGTTTTATTGCAAATTAAAGTTCTATACCTCTAAAAAACACCCTTTATATTTGAATTGCTTTCAGTTTATACAATGGATCTATCAATAGCGCACTCACTCCCAAATTTGTTTTTAAGCAAATACTGCATATTATAATATTTTCAAAAGAAATTTAGTCTTCAACGTTTTATAAACCTAAAACTTCCTCAAAGCATGCTTGTCTCAAATCACGTTTTGGGGTAACACAGTCGAAAGACAAAAATGAAAAAGTAATCACATCTACTCAACTTTTTGTGTAGTAAAAAACAACTGATTGCCAACGGAATTGCTACAAAAAAATTTAAATTCCTTCTTTTCAATATCACTTTACAATTCCTTTTCTTTTCATTTCAAAATAAAAACCATAATATACAAAAAATATTCCTACCATAACGTATGAATTCTACTTAAACGGAGAGATATTGTCAAAAAAATAAATACATAAAACAAGTTTTTGTGATGCCAGGTTTTTGCCCTCAAATATATCAGTAAGATTATTTCAGAATTTCTTACACTAGTGAAAATTTTATTTAAGCCTTAAATTCACATTTATGAGGGGGGATATAACTTAATCTTCAATATATTTAATGATAGTCGATCGAAGATACTCAGAAACATAATTGTGTTTTAAAACTCGATTCATCTCATGTATATCGATTTTATCTCGATCAAAAGAAAACATTTCGATTTTAATCGTTTGCTCAGAATCAATCTCTTTTAGAATAAGGCGAAGCTTCAAAAAATAATTCTCGAGCAAAGCTTTTGGAATTTTTTTATGATGTTTGTGAATCAGAGAACAGCATGTTCACGAGGATTTTAAGATCATAACAACTCTTTTATGCACTACCTCTCAATATAAAAGATAAGTGCAGGAAAAAGTTATCGCTTTATAAAATATACACGTCTAACCATTTGGAATTTGATGTCTCCTTTTACGATTCAATAATTCTTTTATAGGTTTTTTTTATCTTGGTTTTTATAGGTTAAATTTGTGATTCAAAAACTTCAAAATTGAAGAATTATGATTTGTAATAGCTGTAGTTCTTATAAAAAAAGGTAATTAATATCAGTAAAAATTTTTAATTTAATTTATTTTGTATATTTTCCCCTATGATACAGAGATATATTAAGACAGTTAATTTTTTTAGATAGTCATGTACTTTTGTTTAGAATAATTCTTGTATAGAATTTTTTTTTATCATTTTTTGTCAAAATTAATCCTTTTTGTGATTATTTTTAACAAACTCCTCTACGCTGTACACTTATTTAAATGTAAACAGGTCATTTGAATAACCAAATTTAAAGAAAAAAAGTATTGTATTTGAAAATTCTTAAGGTATCCGACTAAGTTCGGAACCATGATTTTAAAAAAGCGCATAAATGGATAATTTCCATGATATTTAGCGTCACTCAGATTAGAATACATGCATAAAATTGTTTTAAGGACATTTTGAAAAAAAAATTATATTTAAATTTAATATTTTGGCAAAAAATTAATTTAGGATAATCTGTTTTCCAAATGTTCTCTTTTTGTTAAAAATGGTTCTATTATAATAATATTTTGCCTGCATATACCTCAGACCTCTCTACAGAGGCTCAACTAGAATTTTTGAAAAATTCACATTATTTTCAGAGTTAACACCAATTGAAATAATTATTGGCGTTTTTTTCTTAAAATTGCTCCCCTCTGTTGTCGTAAAATATGAATAAACCCACTTCTAAGTTATATATTTCAAAAATTCTAGTTGAGCCTTTGTAGAGAAAGGAGAACATTTGGAATAAAGGTTATTCTAAGTTAAATTTTTGCCAAAATAGTGTATTTAAATAAAAAAAATTTGTCAAAATATCCTTAAAACAATTCTATGCATAAATTCTAATCTAAGGGACACTAAATATCATGGAAATTAATCATTTATGCGCTTTTAAATATCACGGTTCCGAACGTAGTCGGATACCTTAAGAGGGTTCGAAAGCATTAAACATATAATTATTTCAGCAGCATGAACTTCTTTTTAAGATAATCATAATAATTATAGATATCAAATATAATTACAATATGTATTAAAATTACAGTTTCAGTTACTGAATTATTGATCACATAATGATGCTACAAGATTTTCAACGCATCAAAAACATTTTAGATTTATAATACACTAAGTCCTTTTACATAAATTTAGTACTTAACCGCTAAGACAGTAACTTTGAAGAAAAATATGATATCCCCTTACAATTGTTTCCCATAGCGATAATATCGTTTTTCATGCTCAAGGCCAAACACTGAACTAACAATAAAATGTTCCATGCATGAGAAAGTTAACTTATTTCAGACACAAGTTATAGTAAGTTATTATTTTCGAAAATAATTGTATAAGTATTGACGATGCATTCAATGGGGGAGAAATCCCTGTGAGAAAACTTTTGTCTATCTAAATCCACCTTTAGTTCCACCTTAGAAAAACAGGAGAAAATAATAATAAAAAAATGATTTTTTACTCTACAGCTAAAATATGATTGATTCGAGTTTTCTTTCAAAATGTAGATAAAATATTTAGTTTCGCTTCTAAATTCTTCAGTTTATGTATATGGAATGTGTAGTGATCAAATAATACATGATGAAATCCTTGTACAAGCTATGTAACACCATTTGAAGAATTAATTTTACTTAGAATAGAATTTTTATTTGTAAATTCAGTTTTAATGCTATTTTAATTTTAAAAAAACCCTACATAATTATTCTATTGAGAGGTATTATATAATTTTATAAGTAAAGAACCCCCAGAAATTGATTCTGAGTTTAAAATCTGTAATACATCTCTAAAATGTTTGAATTTAAAGATAACTTAAATATATGAATTTATATAACTTTTTAATCGAAGAAGGAACTAATTGTTATAAATAATTAAAAAAAGAACAAATACTTTTAGAAAGTAAACGTTGTTAATTTTCTTTGTAACGAAGTTTTTAAAAAAGATAACGAGCGGGAGATTCAAGAATTTTCTAAAGACGATAAAAAATGGTGTTTTGTCCATTAATTAAATTAGATTAACATAAATTACAGAGTTTAATTTATCGAGCAAAAAAGAAGTCTAATTTATTCATTAAACTTGCGAAATCGATTTACATACAGAAAAAAGAGACTGTTTTTTAAAATTCTTTTTTTCTCATTTCTCAAAGCAACAATCAAATTGCATCTGTGTATGTTGCCTTTTTGGCTTTTAAATGTTGCGACACTTGCTGGCAAGTTTGTTCATGTAATTTTTTCTTGCTCGATAATTTCGGGGCAAAATAAAAAGGTCTGTTATATATATTGACGAAGCATGTAGTATAATATACTTAATCAAAAATAATTTAAAGACCAAGATATAAGAATGACAATTTAAATTTTTTTGTTAAAAAATTATATAACTTACCAAAATTTTAGTTACTATTTGAATTCCTATTTGTATTTAATTAGAGATATATTTCATTTTGTTTTATTTCAACCTCTTTCGAAAATTTTAAAAATTTTAATTCAGAAGCAAAAATATAATACATCATTACAAATTTTATCTCGGGTTGATTTTCACAATACTATATTTTATATTTTTTAAAATTATTTTTAGACACTATTTTTTAAAAGAACTTTAAAACCATGTATAATCTCGAAACTAAAATTAAACATTCCACAAGTTTTCCCTGTTACATGATTTTAAATAATAAGATAATTAAGTTACAATTTCCTTTTCCTCCTCTTCAACACGACTAATACAAACGTTTAAAGATTTCAATAAGCTAAATAAATTCTTAATTCCTTTCATCATTTTTGATGAATTTGTGATTCAAAATATTGGACTACTAAGTGATATTTTTCTCTAAAGAATTTTTCAACAACAATAAAAACCGTTTGGCCAAGAACTTATTTAATATTTTCGATCTAAATAAATTCTAAAGTAAAAACTGTATTTTCCTCAATAATATGGAAGTAAAATCTATAAATTTATAATTGTTTAAATTTAATATAGAAACAACTTTACACTATATATTTTTTCTATACAATCAACTGAATGTTAATATAAAAATTGTAGTTTTATTTGGATTCGAAATTAACAAATATCCCCTCTAAACTTCTCTGGCCTCATCTTTAATTTGGTATTTCAAAAGCAAAATTGACGCATGCGTATATGGGACAAAAATAATCGAATCGAAGAATTAAGACTATAGATTTTGATTATAATCTCTGCCTCAGGCCATTTCTCTTGAAACACCAGAATAGAATTCTTCTTAAAACATATTGTAACAAAAGGTTATCACAGCGACCGAATATATATTACATTCATTCCAATTATCCACCAAAATTTTACCCCTAACTCTACATGCGTAATTAACTCTTTAGACTTCCGAACACCGTGCCAGATTTAAGAGAACAGCTGTAGAATGATTTAATCTTAGTGTTCTTCATCAATCCTTGTATAACTTACTCTGTTTTTCCGCTGCCAGTGATCTATTCCTGGTACTTAAAATAACTTTTTGGTTCAGTAGTTTCGGGTAGTTAAAAGAATTAATGGTTTACCATGACCTTACAAGTTCGATAACTTGACAAGAAGATCTATTTGGAAAACAAACATGACCTTCTGAAGCAATCTGAAGTTGTTAAAAAGTATAAAAATCACCGTGAGACATTATAACTGAGTCAAATGTATTGAATAAAAAATGGTTTTAGATATTTGAGCCATTATAAAAAGTATTCGAATATATACGATCTTAGTGTAATAACTCATTGAATACTTAAAAATAATACTTGAAGTAAAAAAAAATCCTATGTGTATTAAGCATTAAAAATAACTAACAAATAAAAATTTTAAAAGCTACCTGGTAAGAAAAATAAAATTGTAAAATTAACACTTTAAGGCATTTCTTCAGAATAATACTTTAAAGTAATTGATTTTATGTATGAGAAAAAAATTTTTGATTGACAATTAAACTCGATTTTGTAATAGACAAACGATTCTTAAAGTTAGCGGAAGGAAAAAGGATTAAAAAAATGTAAGAACAAAATAAAGAAGGTTAAATCAGTGATAAATTAAAATTAAGAAGTAAAAAGTAATACTTTTTTTATTACACGCTTTAATTCTTATTTTAAAACGTACGAAGTAGAATTACGTTCTTCAAGAGTGATTTTTAAGCATTTTTAACTTTAATCTCTTTTAAGAATTCCTCTCAGAGCAATTACTGTTATCCTTGAAAACAAACCTCATTATTATAAAACATTATTCACTATAGTAACTAGCAGGAGTTTTTTTTAAAGAAATAAATAATAATTCGAAGGATTCTCATAAAAACGTGAAGAACAAAAAGAAAAAAAAGCGAGACAAATTCTTATTACAAGAAAGGAAGAGTTATTAATAACAATATCCAAGCTGAGAAAGAGAGAGAATAAAAAAGACCTTAAACTCAGAATAACAGTAACAATGATAATAAATGTATTTATTATGTCAAACCATGAATTCAAGGTCATTTGTTACGAACTACGAATGTAACCATACACAAAATCTGTTATTTGAAGTTAATTATGACAATACTCTAAAGTCATTCAAGACTCCATTCAAGATTTATTTAACCTTTTATTGTTATAAGTTCGAAGTAAAAAAAAGTACATGAACATGAAATAAACTATGATATTCACTTGACACATCTACATCTTTGGAATTTCATATTTTATTTAAAGATCTATCATGAAATAAAATCAAAGTAGGAAATGTTTGATATTGAGAAAAAAATTTTTTAAGTATATGCGTGATTCTGAAGTTTTTACTCTTATAAATTAATAAAAATACATCTTTTGTTTTCAATTACCTTCATAAAGATGATTAGAATTGCTGATGATATAAAAAAAACTGAAAAAGTAATAATCGTGATTAATTTTGACAAAGCTAAATTTAAACCTGAACTAATTATTTGTCATGAAATGTTTCTTTTCTATAAAACTATTAATTTCCCTTAAATATATTAATTTAATTTTAACGAATTTGATTATTTATTACTGTAACTAATTAAATTAATTTTAAAAGGAAGAATTTAAAAAAAAATAATAGTTCGAAAATTAATATTTGGCTAATTAGCAAACAAGATTACATTATCGTGTAATCGCATTTTCTAAATATTTAAAAACACTTTGTTTAAATGTTGTAGTATCAGTTCACAATCTTACATTTTTTTAAATTTTCAATATTTTTTTATTGTGTATATAACAAATGTTTAAATACACTTCTCATGCAGAAGAAAATCTGTAGGGTTTCATGATTGTTCAGTATGTTTTAATTATCAATTTACATTAAATTATAAATTACCTACACACACTCTGAATTTATTGTGAAAACTGAAACCCCCATAACTTTTTTCAACTATTCAAAACTGTCAGATAAAAATACAACCGGGGTATTTCTTGTTGCACGTACCGAAATTTTCTCTTATAATGTTACTATTATCTTCCATGCAAATACTCTTACATGAACAACTCTACGTCATACTTGATATAATACAATTCTTTTTTCAAAAAATGTTTTCCTTTTGAATATATTATAGCATGGCTAAATTTTTTAAAAATTCACTTAATTTTTACAGGGAAAGAGAATTTAAATATATTTCTTCTTATGACCCATACCAATGATTCCGTCAGGAAACTCTTTCATCTTTTTCGAATTTTAATTAATACCTGTTGCCATTTTAATTTGTCTGAATAACTTTAGAAAATTAAATACAAAATGTACAAGTGTTATGTTGGCGAAGAAATTTGCACAATGGGATGTTTTATTATTCTAACAACATTATTACTGACCTTTGCTTCGTACATTTCGTTTATAATTTTCAACACTTTCTTCGCTGCAAAGCAGCCTTTCAAAGAATCGATTTTTGTTTGTTTTAATTATTTGTTTACTCTTTTTTATACATTCCTGAATTTTTTTTCTTTCTGTGTGAAAATAAGTAGATTACGTTCAGAAATAAGATACAGGAAATAAAAGTGTATGTTTATAATTATTTTTTACATAGAAAATCCAGTCAAATTTTAATTCGTTCTCAGTGAATTCCATTTTTATCTCAACATGCATGATAGCATTTTATTATTTTAATAAAATAAACATCAAATGAAATGCCAGGTACATTATAACTATTGTAGCCTGTGAGAACATTCTAAATTAAAAAATTCCTTCACATATAAATTATTTCATGAATTATCCAACGATAGTGATTAATTTGTTTTCTTATTTAATTACAATCACATTTTTTTTTGCTAAGAAATGCTATAAAAATAAGATATTTATTTGTTGTGTTGAAAAAATTCCAACTTTTAATTTTTTTTTCTATACTCAATGCATTCTGCAAAAACTTAAAACATTCCATTAAGTTTCTGGCGCGAAGTTTTATTTTGCTTTAAAAAAACCCACAACACGCATTACAAAAGTACATCTACTTCCTGTACAAATCAACTTAAAGCATCTGTATACAACAACATCTCCAAAGCTTTTCCGCTATTATAATAAACAAACCAAAACATCGAGTGAAGCTTTGCAAAAGCATGCACAATCTACTACTTCCTGCAAGCGAAACCTTTCCCTATGAAGTCCTTATCTAACCTAGCCCGATTTGTGCAGACGATTAAAATCACGAAGGCCATTTGCGTGGGCGGGAGGCTTGCTTACCTGCAAGAGGCTATCCCTGGGAAGCAACGGAAGTCTCCTCTCAGAACAAATTTCCTCGGCCATAGTTACAGACCTCCGTCACTGAAGCATAGGGTCATAGTCTGGAGAGTCAGTGAACCACCCGGCGTTTGGAGGCAGGGTTGCCAAGACTGGTCGTCGCCAAGTCGACGCCAAGCAGGTTAACTTGCTCCTCGTGTTCTTCCAAACGGGAAGAGAATGGATTCTCTTCTTTTCCACCTAAGAACAAGAAGACTCGGCGGGCAATGGCCTACTTTCTGGAGAAACTGGGATTGAATCGATGCTGGCGGGTCTTGGAGTGTAATCATTGTCTGACTTGGCGCGGGACTTAATCTACTCGGAGATTGTGCATTATTTGTTGTGGGTATTGCATACCTAAGCAAGCATGGATGATTAATACGAAGGGTTGCATGTCGTATAGGGAAGTCAATGTAAATGTGATGAAAATTGATAAAAACAGAATCGGATGGGGAAAGTTGCGGAATACATTTGTATTCGTCTGTCTAATGTGCAGTGGCGCACACAAGGGGGTACTGGGGGTCTAGACCCCCAAAGCCCTTGATTTTTTTTCCGATTGATTATAATTCTAAGTATATAGAACGTAAAATTTAATTAATTACTTGCTATTAATGATTAATTTTATTAATTAATGCTAATTATTTATTCAAAAACTAGTTTTTTACTGTGCTTTGTTACCGAATATCGACAAAATCAAAAGGAGCATGATACAAGAATGGTGAACTTTCGACCCCGGACCCCCCTTGAAAAATTCCTGTGTGCGCCACTGCTAATGTGATATTCACCAAAGTGGGGGCAAGATCTTAAATAGATGGGAGAGTTGCAATGGTTTTTAAAACAAATAAACAAATCCTTATTTAAATAATCATTATAATATATATATTTTTTTACTTTGAAGGACATTCATCTTGCAAACAATCCTTTAATATATTATATATAGCAGCGGTTACCAATCTTTTTGACCTCGTGCACCAGTAAATTCATAATTAAAATCCCGCGGACCACTAATAGGATTTTTTAAGAGTTAAATATATTTATAAAAAAAATTGTGGCATAAGAACACCATCAATGTATATTAAAACATAACTTAACGTGATATTCCACATTTTTCTGGGGACCAGCGAAATTTTCTCGCTGACCACCACTTTGGCGACCTCTGATGTATAGTACACTAGAAAGCAACAGAAGGGCTATCGGCGTCGAACTTCGTAAATTTGAGCCTCGGTCAAGTGACGTGGACGATACCTCCCTCCAAACAACCACACCTCACGAATGGGAGGTTTTTTGGCAATGGCGTAGCTAGTCCTAAGTGGTCCCTGAATCAAAAATTTCTTGGGGGTGCCTTTTTGGGATCCTTTAAAATTTCACGATTTTTTTACTTATATATGTTGGGGGCCCTATAGCTTGGGAGCCCCGTATCATTGATACGGTGGTAGCTACACCCCTACTTTAGAGACTTAACAGATTTTAACGTGCATCAGCCCCCTCTACACGGCGGGTCTTTAGTGGTATCAGGACTCAAACTCACGACAGGCCGGCCACGAGTTTCTGACCTCAACCACTAGGTACCGAGAGAGAGATCACGATGCTTTAACCTTGTGATCCGCGGACCCCTAGGGTTCCCCGGCGCCTTTCTAGGGGGTCCGTGAAGGAGTGTCCTTTAATGTAAAGATTTCCTTCTTTTACTGACTCAAAGATCTTGTCGAAAAATTGACAGGTGTGCTATTCTAGACAAGATCACTAAACTGCAATCAATAAAACACTCTACTAGAACATGTATTTCGATCAAGAATATCAATTCAAATTTTTTTTTATTGCTTACAACTACATCAGAGCGCTTCTCAAATTTTCGATATTTATGACCCAATAATTAACCATAATTTTTTCACTCCCTCCCCCTCCATACCAATAATAATGTATTGAATTCAATATATAACTTTGACACTAAAGCTACATTACTACACAAAGACGTTTCTTAAGAGCCACCGGCGTATGTAAACGTCTCGTTCAGCCAAAGTGTTAATTGCCCCAGACGTATATAATTCCGAAGTAAGATTTTTTTTCCATGCACTACTATCCATGAAATTATTCCGAAGGCTTTGGAATGCAATAAAAGGACCTTGACAGTGTTTGCGAAGGATTTACCTATTTCAGAGGATTTTTTTATTCATTCCTTTTCTTCCCCTTACCCCCAATACATCCCATACGCTCACCTATGCAGAAAATGGTGGCATTTGGGAGAGAATCGTGTACCTTTTAATAGGTAGTTAAGGAATTAATTATAAACCGTACAAATTATCAAGATTAGTGTTAATTTTTGTATATAGTTTTATATATGAGAAGCCCATGGGGTCACGGGTAATTATTAAGCTTGTTCTTAACTTATAGTATTGTTAAATTAATTATAAAATACATTGTGCAGTACTGACACATTTATAAGTGTATTATATCAGTATAAATGTTAAGTTTATTTTTTATTACGCCAGAATGTGTCTTGTTTGTTTACTTTCAGTACATTAATAATTTTTATTAAACTAATTTTTTGTTTTCAATTTTTTAATATGCTTGCACCCTCCTCGTTTTCCACACGCCCCCTTGGGGAGGAGCGCCCCACAGTTTGAGAAACGCTGAACTGCATTGTCATTACTACAACGCACTATTTTAAACTCGATGCTTATTGTTTTCTTAAAGGAAAAAAGGAGAGTTAAAAGAAAGTATGTCTAAGTAGCAGAGGCAGTCTTAGGATTATAGAGGAATCTTTAAATCACTCAGCTATGCGTGGGGAATCAGGGAGAAGTGTTCAAAACCTTGGGGGACCGTGACGTCAGGCTGATAAGTAAAGGGAAGCCGCGGCGATCGAAACTTTATGAAAAAGTTTAACCCCTTAAGCCAGGGGTAATCAACCTTTTTTTCTGCTGGGCCGCACACATATGTTAGCTATTTCACGCGGGTCGCAGCATGAAGCTAAACGGGACGGGGGAGAAATGCTTTAAGAATAGTATTACAATAAAAAATTATTTAAGTTCAATATTTTAACAAAAAAATGAACATAGAATGACCCATTTTCAAAATATTCTCCTTTTGTGAAAAATTCTTCCATTATAATTATATTTTTTCTGTATATAGCTCATAAAGAGTGCTTTTTTTGCAGGTATAGAAGTTTAAGTTGGCATTACTTTCCAAGATGGCGACCGATTTAACAGCTGTCAAGTGATTTATTCTCAGTTTGGTTTGGCAATTCATCAAAACGATCATCAAGCAAGGCGTAGATTCGTCGAATGGGCCCAATTGCCGTTATTCCTGATTTTCATAAGCGAATTTTGTTTAGCGATGAAGCGCACTTCTGGTTGAATGGCTACGTCAACAAACAAAACTGCCGCATTTGGAGTGAAGCTAATCCACAAGTGTATGTCGAAACACCGTTACATCCAGAAAAACTGACTGTTTGGTGCGCTTTATGGGCTGGTGGAATCCTTCTTCAAAAACGATGAAGGCCACAACGTTACAGTCAATGGTGATCGGTATAGAGCCATGATTACTAACTTTTTCATTCCTGAATTGAATAATCATGATGTCCAGGAGCTGTGGTTCCAACAAGACGGCGCAACATGTCACACAGCTCGTACCACAATCGATTTATCGAAAGACACGTTGGGTGACCGCTAATTTCACGTTTTGGACCTGTGAATTGGCCTCCGAGATCTTGTGATTTAACACCGCTAGACTATTTTCTATGGGGCTATGTAAAGTCATTGGTCTATGCGGATAAGCCACAAACGCTTGACCATTTGGAAGACAACTTTCGCCGTGTTATTGCCGATATACGGCCACAAATGTTGGAAAAAGTCATCGAAAATTGGACGTCCAGATTGGACTACATCCGAGCCAGCCGTGGCAGTCCTATGCCAGAAATCATATGTAAAATGTAATGCCACAAGATTATCTTTCGAATAAAAAAAATTCATGTCAATCGAATAATACATCGTTGTTTTATTGCAATTTAAAGTTCTATACCTCTAAAAAACACCCTTTACATCTGTACTGTACCTCTAAACGGTTTAATATGATTATCAATAATATAACAAACTTCATAGGATGTCTCTTTTCCTGCTGTGATATTACCACTGACAAAATACTTTGTTTCTGTTGTAAAGAATATTCAATAAAGGCCTATTTACATCTATTGAAAGAGATCTTGGAAGAAAAGTGTCATTGAATGATTCCTGTTTACTGGCATTTTTAAAATGCCGCACTTTCGTGGAAAATCAAACAAGTACTGATCCATATTTGTTTTTCACTACAAAACAGTGAGCCTCAAAAACGTTCGAATATTTTTCGCTTGCAAGGTATGAAGGATTGTTAAAAATTTGTTCTACCCATAAAATTATCGCTACTCAACTGTTGTCTGTTATCACTAACCGTAACCGTTACGCGAACAGAAAAAAGAATATTAATTCGCAGCCGTACGACTTCAACAGCCAAAAAGCAAAATTAATAGATTTGATTTCTTGTCAAAGAATTTCCCACCATATTTTTAATACATTATTCTCAAATAACTGAATTTTTTCAGAGCAGTGGGTCATGATCGGGTCACTTAAAAAGGCTCGGTGGGCTGCAGTTGCTTTCAATTTTTTTGCACAAAATGTTTCAAAAAAGGGCATATTTTTTATTTCATATATTTAAGTATAATACTTAAACAGAGAACGAAAATGGAAGAATTTTATTTTAATTTTTAATTTTTCTCACTGTTTTTTATTTTATAATTGGGGAACACAACCCCCCTAAATGATTGCTTTTTATCAAAACACTCTGCATGCTAGGAAGAATGTTTCATTTTTTCAAAGAATTTCTCTCACACTTCCAAAAAATTTTCATGTTCGTACCTGTTTTTCGAACGGTCGAGAATTTTGTGAGTGTGAACATGTATGCTCACACACAATTTGAAGCATGGTGTTATACTAAGTCTTACATTGCAATGGGGACGGTGATAATATCTGCTTTTTTAGATTATCTTTCCATTTTCATTTCTTCCGAAGCGACAAATTATTGCACATTGCTTCACCAATTCTTGTTGTTTATCGAATTTTTTCAGTAATCTAAATTCTTGCCTTCAATGAAAAATTCTCGCCTTCAACGCAAAGAAAATCCCGGATGAGAAGTACTTCATTACCTAGGACAAACTGCATCTCTTAAAAACACTAGCACTAATAAACTCACTGTAAGAATGAAAAATATGTGCGTGAAAGATAGAAAGAAGAAAATAACGCTGCCCGAACAGCGTACGAGCAAATCGTTTTTGGCGGGATTTCGGTAGTCCGTACGGTGTACGGGCAAACCAATTACGGGTTAAGAGAAATATTTGTAAAAATTTTGCTTGTTTTTAAATTTTGACAACATAATATTTATTCTTTGTTAACCCCTTAACTTCCATCGGCGTGTATATTCTTCTTCCTCAACCGCAGCATTGAGTGCCTTGGACGTATATACAAGTCCTACCGAAATACAATTCTTTTCTTTACGCTGCTATCAGTAAAACTATTCCGAAGGCTTTGGTATGCATTAAAATGACCGTAACAGTGTTTTTTTATTATTGAAACCAATTATAAAATCCCCGTACACCACAAAATATCACACGGGGCTCACAGAAGTAAGAATTAATCACACATTACAAAGGAATGAAGGGAAAAAATCCTTTGAGGTTATGAAGGATTACAAATATTTACAACCAATTCACAGAACATTTTAAAAGTACTTCTGGTGGAAAGTAGTTGCTGAAGATTCTGAGGCCAATTTATATTAAGTCCCTTGAAAGCCAGTCTTAGGATTTTTCGTCCTGTTTCAAATTCGGAACACAGAAGGAGCCCATGTTCTACATTTTCCTCGCCACCCATATCATATCACAATCACAGGACGGTAACGGAGCTAAATTAAATTTGTTCAAGCAGATTTTAAAGTGGCCATGTCAAGTTACAAATTGAGTTATTTTGCAATAAGTATAAAAATTATGAAGGCTCAGTGGTCGAGTGGTAGCGTATCGCACTTCCACACCACAGGTCAGGGCTCTATTCCCGGGCTGCTCAAAGTCGACTCAACCTTTCATCTCTACTGCAGTGGGTCGATAAATGAGTACCAAAAAAGCTTGCTCGGGGACTTAAACACTGGAGTCTCGCTTCAGACTGGCCACCTGCTGCTCATGCACCTCAGCGCCCAATGTACACGTATACTGGGATGGGCACAGTAGGCCCTTATTTGCTGTTGCACCACTGAGTTTGAGTTTATATACCACATACGCGCGCCTATTTGAAAAAACGGTGGCACTGGGAAGCAAATCGCGTAACTTTTAATCAGCAGTTAAGAGGTTAAAATGTCATACTATCTAACAAGTGTTGGCAAATGTAGTCTTAAAGTTGTATAGCACGCTATAATAGAAGTATATAAGTAATTTTAAATCAATGTCTTTTCCCCAGGTTTATTAACATTATATACATATTTGGCTTATTTCTAAGCAAGTTTAGTTTAAAAAATTACCTTATAGAGGAAAAAAAAATTTTGAAAAGCAAATATGTATTGTTTTAGGTTAAAAATATGTTATATCTATAGGTGAAAATCTCTCATTTGTGAGTACAAATTGATATAGGTTTTTAAGAGGTTTTTGGAAAAAAAAAAGAAAAAGTTTATTAAAAGGTATATAAATACTTAGTAATAATATTGAAACTTTAACTGAAAATGAGGGAGTATCATGTTAATAAGGAAATTGTTGAAGATAATTATAATTTTAGAAAGGGGCTGATCAGTTAAAGCAGTGATTCACAAACTAGGGGGCGCAAGCATACCGAAAAGACGAAAATAAAAAATTGTTTTAAAAAATCATTTATTTACTAGAAGAAAGCAAAACGAAATACATTCTGACATGATAAAAATACCCGTTGCATATTTATTGGAATCTTCGTATTTAAAAACTAAAAAAGAGAAGTAGCATAATAATCCTATTACTTAAAAGTAACTTAAAATATCTATTACTTAAAAGTAAATATCAAGTATAAGTATACCAAATTTAGTAATTATTCTGACAATTTGTACGATTTATAATTAAGGTGGTACTGTATCTTTAGTGTCAAAGTACATTATTATTGCATCCTATACATTATTATAATCCTGGGGGGGAAGGGGGCGCGATGGAAACTATTATTGAAAATTGGGTCGTAAAGGTTGAAAGTTTGAGAAGCCCTGGTTTATAGAATGACATAAAAAAGTTGATTAAAGACAACTTCCACAAAATGAAGCTGGAATCAAACCAGAAACGCTTCAACAAGTGAAAAGAAAATACTGAAATATTAATATAACCATTATATCAAAGAGAAAAATACTGCAATATTAATGTAAGTCAGATAAACGCGTATCGTGACACACATACATGCTCGTTTATCATGATGCAATCTTAACATTTAGATACATTCAATAAATACTCCATTTTTCACTTTAATGGACTTTACAATGTTTAAAAGTTGGAGACAGCACAGGAAACATATTGAATTTTAGATAAACAGATCGATTGGAAGGGAAATGAATAGTATATTAAAATGAGACACTCTTTTCATGCTATTGAGCCAGAAACAGTGGCGCACACAAGGGGGTCCTGGGGGTTCAAACTCCCCCAAGCCCTTGATTTTTTTCCGATTGATTATAATTCTAAGTATATAATACGAAAAATTTAATTATTTGTTATTAATGATTAATTTTATTAATTAATGCTAATTATTTATTCAATAATTAGTTTTTTACTGTGTTTTGTTTCCGAAAACCGACAAAATCAAAAGGAGCATGATACAAGAATGGTGAACTTTCGACCCTGGAACACCCCCCCTTGAAAAAGTGAATAACATATTAAAATGAGACGCTCTTTTCATGTTATGTCTGTGTGCGCCACTGGTCAGAACATATGATTATTCGAGATTAGCCGACTGGGTGGCGGGGTTGGTTTGTCGCTGGCCTTTTGCACCCAAGGTTACGTGTTTGACCCCGGCCCGGGTCAAGTAGTCCAGTGGTCAAGGTATCAGATCATGGCAAGCATGTCATGAGTTCGAGCCCAGTACCACTAAAGACCCGCCATGTAGGATAGCGATGCACGTTAACTCTGTCGAGAGCTGAAACATCCTCTCGTTGGTGTGTTGTGGTAGTTAGGAGAGGGGAGTGTCAGCTCAGGTGTCGTCCACGCCACTTGACCATGGTTCAAAATTACGTGGTCCGTCGCCAAAAGCCCTCGTGCAGCTGAACAGTGCGACGTTAATATTCACTCACTCACTCACTCGACCCCGGCCCAAGTCGGTGGATTTTCATGATGCTGAAAATTGACAGTGGCCATGTCGTATGATTATACGGCAAAATAACCCTAGAGTGTCTATTCTGGCTTGGATGCTCGCGGCAAAATTAAATTCTAGTACAAGTTCACATCGTCAAGGGCTCAGGTGCCTCCCTCAGGGGAGGAAATTGGGCATCAAAGTTGCTTGCGGTGATTGGTATCTGCCTATATGGTGCCGCAATAAAAAGAGATACCAGTTTCCGGGGAGTGAACTAGGTCTGCAATGGTAAAACACCAATCGGCAGCCCATTAGAAATAAAAATATTATTCGAGATTATGTAGCATATGCTAATCGTTACTTGCCCGCTTGTGGATGGGTATTTCATGATGTTGTACGAATATATACTGCTTATAAATTATTGATATCTAAGTTTGTAAAGGTTGCCCCGCGACGTTCACCTGTGTGGGTGATTCTGAAGAAAGATAAGCCATATTCAAAATCACTTCAATTTATTCTCAGATACGAAAAACAACACAAATTCAATTAACCAAGTTTAGAGATGCTCCCAAATACAGAAAGCAATTAACGAGGTAGGAGAGATACGGGAAGACTTTAAATCAGTGGTCTTCAAACTTCTTCAACTCACGGAACCTCTAGAACTTGAAGGTATTTTCGTGGAATCCCTCGAACTAGAAAG